>VCCN01001766.1:835073-848936 GCA_006491835.1 Architeuthis dux
AGATTTTATTACCAAAGAATATATATTATCAACCCAGACTACAATAATGCAAGGAACTTGGGTCGTGAGATGCTAAGAAATTGTAAATGTTCCGTTGGGCCTTACAGCTCAACCCAAACTCCCAGCTGCATGTGGGTTGGTTACCTCTTGCGTCAAAACTATAAACTTGCCTTGATTTCTTTCCATAATAAATATAACAAATAAACAATTTCTAAAAACTTGCTGTTTCGCTGTAATTTATTGTGTGCATTATCTTAAATAGGAATTAAATAGTATAATGTATGATTTTAGTATTAAGTCCAAATATACATTTGACTTGGGGAGTAAATGGCGCCCGCCGCACTACTGGTAGTCATGAAAGTGCTCTTCGACACAAAGCGGTTGGGGACCCCAGCTCTAGATCCTTTGGTGCGGCCTGTACGCACGACACATACATAGATAGCCAGACAGACAGACTCACTTGAAAACTGATGAAGCTTATGTTGACAGTTTTGGATGAGGGTTTCTAGTAACGAAACAGATAGTAGTCCGAATTTACATTCTACATCTAACGTATTTCTAACAACGAGGGGCTAACTTTCCATCATATAGGACATTTGTAAATTTAAGCGTGAACAATGAACAAAATCCGATATAACAACCATACCAAAGAAAACGTGGAAAGAATTGGTTCCCCAATAATTCAAAAACGTGTTCGGAAAGCTAAAAGCGCTTCGCTAACTGAATCAAACATTTCTGATGAAATTGAATGTACACTTATTTTTCATAGTAAAATGATAGAAACAGTCGCACATGTTTATTGAAGAAACGATTTTAAATCTGTTCGATGCCGACTGGTTAGAAATGTTTGCCTTGTTCTATTATTTAAACTGTGTGTATGCACCGTAATTAGTCAACTACAGGCCGTTGTACGAAATTGATATTCGCCAGATGTCAGCACACACGGCAGTAGAAAATACGGAATTAGAGATTACAGATAGTTCCGCATGAATTATCTCCCTTGACTTTCCCTCTTATAGATAGAATACAATTTGCATAAATACAATAGTCTACTGATAACATTTCTTTTACAAAGACAAAGAACGGCAACTCCATTTTTAACCTACTAACTACAACTACAAATAGTAACTACAATTCAAGAAATACGTGTGCGTGTGCGTGTGCGTGTGTATGTGCGTGTATGCATGATTACTAGACAACTGCACATTGTACGAAGTTGACATTCACCAGCGCACAATGCAACGCAGCATCGAGTTTTCAGTTGTTTGGATCAGTGGTTCTCGGGAAATCTAATAAAAATAAAAGCAAAAGATTATAGATCTTTCTTCATGGTTTCTATAAAGTATCTACCTTGAATTCCGCTCTTTAGAATTATATAAATTTAGATATAAGATATCTAAATTGGCAACACTGAAAAGAAGTAACCGAAATACTTTGGAACCGTAGTTTCGTACGACAGATGGAAACATATTTCACATGGCAATTAAGACAGGCTGCTTTACACAACAGAAAGCCCGACTCTTTTCAAACATGAACCTTTGGAACGGGCACTGCCCTAGGTTTTAAAAAATGAGTTAATTAAGTGCCGACTGGTTAGAAAATGTTGCCTTGTAGCGCAGTTCAATTATTTCCACTGGACATTCAGTGAAATCCTTTCTAACATGGTGTAGTAGAAATGGGGAAGGGGAAAAACACAGGGCACAGTTTCGATGCAATGGGTTCAACGTCAATGCTGCAACACTGGAACAATTCCTTCACAGGGCACTTTATCGCTTAACACCGGTAAGCTATCTATCTATCTTCGAGCTGCTACGACGTCGTTCACACTAGAACTCCCAAACACGATTCGAGCGTGGCTTTAGGTGTCGAGTCAAAGGCGAACTGTTTTCACTCCTCATAATCGTCCACTTATATCCTACTAAGGAATGATTCAATTGCCCGTATGCGAAGTGTCTGCCGCAACAAAACATGAACGGGGAGCCCAGATGTTCTAACAACGCTGCCACACGAAGTCTCTTCGGCTGTGGCTGAGCAGAGGGCTCAGGTTCGATCACGCGGTTCGCACCGTCACCACACATGGTTTATGCTTACAAACAAAAAAAAGGTGAAATCAGTGGAGTTAGGTCTATGCACCAAGGCTAAAACGTCTGTATATGTATATTTGGGAGCAAAACAAGTTCTCTATCCCAAAGGTCCACGGTACACCCCCAAAAGCGGGTTGTATTGGATACTCAAATTACAGGTATTCTCATAACAACAGCTACTGGGGCCAGTGAGCAATACGCAACTTATACGCATTGTTTCGTTTTCTTCTATTCCATTTCCAACATATTTCATGTTTCTCCTATTTTGTTTCATCGACTTTAAGCTACGTTCTTTCTTTCTTTCTTTCTTTCTTTTTTTCGCTTGTTCTTTCGTCTTCACCTCTCCTTTCTTCATATTTGGCAACTTTATTTTTCATTCTCTACCTATATCCCAATTAGAAACCGTCAACCAAAACTGTCAACATAGGTTTCTTCAGTGTTTAAGTGATTTTGGCTGGCTGGCTACGTATGTGTCACGCGTATAGGCCGCACCAATGGAACGAGAAGGCTGAACATTGAAACATTTACTCCTTATTATGTCTAAAAAAATTGTTTTTTTAAATAACAAAAATACGTTTTAGAGGGGATTCAATTTACAATGTAAGTTAATGCTATATTGGTTTCTTTGTTTGTGTCCCGCACCGTTCACGCTTGTTTTCTGAAAATTCGGACTTTTAGTGATCCAACAAAAGGGGAGAGAAGTAACATTCATTGTTCAACCCTTTTTTCCAACTTTTTTAATTGATCACTCCCAACACGGCATGCTGCCAAAAGACATTTATAACGTGACGTTTTCTATTGAGTGAATAACCAGACCTGTGTCATGTCTCTCCTAATTTGGTTCATCGTCTTTGAACTAATTGTCTTCCATCTTCCCTTTTCTTTTTTAAAGATTTCTTTTTTGATTATCTTCTCATTCTTTCTTTCTTTTATTCCTTCATTCATTCATTCTTTCTTTCTTACTTTAGCTTATTCTTCCGTCTTCGCATCTCTTTTTCTTCCGAGGTTTCTCAACTGTATTTCCCCTTCTCTATCTATATCCCAATCTTTTTTTCCTTTCTTTCTTTCTACCCCCCTGTTTCTCATCTCTATGAGCTTTCTACCGAATGTCTCTCCCCTCTTTTCCAATATAGCCTTCATCTTATTCTCTATTTGCGTCATGCAGGAACACGGTTCCATGACAAGAAAATCAATGGCCATTTGTATCAATTCCAAATAACTAATCCGACATTTCCATTATTGACTTAGAAACGCAGAGACACGGACTGTATTCCTTGGTTCGTCTTCGGCCGACTGTCAACGTCCTAAAAAGTAGGCCATGTCTTTCTGCAACTATCTTGGATAATGAGTTGGGAGACATCCGTTGAACCTGTCAAAGGAACAACTCATACAGAATGCATCACAAACAACATTTTTCTATTGAAACAAGTTAGTTTTCCTACTCCAGGGTATCTTAGACTTTACACTTGTTTAATGCTAATAAAGCTGCTTGAAAATACAAATGTGTGGAACTTGGCTTCTGTATTAAACTAAAAGAAACACAGTTAAAACAAGCCTGGCTGCTGCAGCGTCAACTCCACTCCTACTTCTATTCCGACTGAAGATGATTACTGCAATGTTTGTATTGTATATATAATAAATACAAAATTAAAAAAATATATTTGCTTTAGTATAAATGTTTTAATTTATTAGAATGTATTAGAATGAAATAAGCCCTTGCGTATATGTAAGATAACTTTCGTAGATATGTAAGACTAGTCAATTTAGGTCAATTGGTAAGAGACCAGCCTACCAACCAGTTGGTCGCAGTTTCAAATCACGGTGCGGGAATGATTACTGCAACTTTGGTATTGTATATATAATACATACATTATAAAACGATATATTGTTTGGTCGTGAATTCAAATCATGATAGTGAAATGTTAATTTTATATATCGGTTTGGTTTAACGTGACGGGACAAACAAACAGTGAAGAGTTTACTCCGCTAAATTTGGTGAGGATTGTTCTTGTAGCTCTCGTTACGGGAGAAAAACAAAGTCAACTCCAGACTTGGTATACTAGATTTTGGCAAACTCCAGTCCAAGTCCTAGGCTGGAATTGACTACCTTAACAACAAGAACAATCCTCACCTAATTTAGGAGTGTAAACTCTTCATTGTTTGTTTGTCTCGTCACATTAAACCAAACAGATATACAAGATTGACATCTCACTACTGTAATTTGAAATCATGACCAAATGATCGGTAGACGGCTTTCTTACCGATGGAGCCAAACTGACAAGTCTTTCATATCTAAGAAAATTTATGTTAGAAATACACAACAGCTTATTTCATTCTAATAGACATTATTACTAAAAAATATATCGTTTTATAATTTGTTTTTTTATCATATACACAATACAAAAGTTGCAGTAATCATCTTCACTTGGAATAGAAATAGGAGTGCAGTTTGACCCTGCGAATAAGGATGTTTGACCCATAAGAACCCGGACCCATTTCTCCTTGAAAGAGAATTTCAGACCAAATAGGCCACATATGTCTCCTGGTGTCAAAGATCTGGAATGTGACACACATGTCACATTGGGTGTGTATCGTAACCTTTTGTCCTCATTTGAAAATAAACCAACTTGACAATTTTTTCCCATTGTCTGCTAAACGGTAGCACCCTACAAGCTGAAAGTTTGTGTATAAGGGTAACTTGACCCCAAGATGAACATATGATAGGTGACAATGACCTCTGGTGATCTCTAAAGTTAAGGCCAATTTTTTTATAATCTAACGGAGACGGCTGCACCCCGAAGGCTACACATTTGTGTACATGGGGAATTTGACGCCAGATGAACATATGATAGGTGGTGCTGGCTTCTGATGACCTCTGAAGGTCTATTTAGGGTCAGGTCAATCTAGGTATTATTAAACCTAATGGAACTGTTTTGAAGATGGCTTCTGTTTTACACTAAAATAAATACAGTAGCACGTACACGTCTTTTGAAGATCATGCAACAGAAACACCATGTTCTCATTAGTATCTACGAAAGGGTCTTGTCCAATGTTGAGTCTTGAATCATTGATGAGTGCAATACATTAGTGTATCTATGATTCTTGCAACTAGAAATAGTTTTCTTAAGTGGAAAGGGGCGATCCCACACTCTTGGCATCCAAGGTCGTTTTCTAGTGGTACGATGAGACGTCACAATTGGTGGCCTCTTTTGCTGTTGGAGTTTCCATAAAGGTGACAGAGTTTACTACCAATCTGCCTTAGGGGCTCGACTCCTGTTGTCTATTTTTTGTAAGAGTAAACTCTTTGTAGCGGGACTGCCTTACAAGGCTAAAGAGCTCCAACTGCTTTGCTATTTACGTGTTCCCGTTGTGAGGAGTTGATTCGTGCCTTTCCCAAGGATATTAGTGAACGCAAGCTGCTTCGGCTGAAACTCGTTTTCTGTGCCAGTAACCATTACGCTACCTCGCACCTCCAATATTCGAGAACTGTAACAGGCTAGAAGGGCCTTGGGAAAAGTTTAGAAGAATTGTAAATCGGGGAAGATCAGGTGTGAAAATTCAACAGTAACACAACAGTGAGAATAAACAATCAAAAGAACATTGTCATAACAGCGTTCTTATTCTTTCCGACAGGCGTATTTTTATCCACGGATTTTCCTTATCTGTGTTGACAGCGAGATATCCAAGCAGAAAATCGCATCCGGCTGTTAGAATGTAAAATAACTTTCCTAAGATTTCATAATTTCAAAATGGCGACCGACAAATTTTCTGCAGGAAGAAAATTGACTTGTCATCTGCGGCTTCTGTTTTCTCTCTTATCTATTATGAATATGTGCGGGTCTGGTTAGACACTCAATAGAAACCGTCACGTGACCAACATCTTTTGGCAGCAAGCCGTGTTTGGGGTGATCAATTAAAACAATTGGAAAAACAACGGGTGATCAAGGAATAATTTACTTCTCTCGTTCCTTTGTTGGGCAGTGATCAGTGAAATAATCCGAATTTCCGAAAAGAAATAATCGTGAGCACTGCCGGACACAAACTAAATGGACTGATTTAGCATAAACTTACATTGTAAATTGAGCCCCCCACACCCCAACACTTAAAACCTATTCCGGGCGTTTAAAAATAAAAAAATAACATTTTTCTAGACATAATAGGAGTAAATGTTGGAATGTTCAGCCATCCATTGGTGCGGCCTGTACGTGCCAGCCATCCAGCCAGACCCACTTAAAAATTGAAGGATCGTATTTTGATGTTGATTATGTTGTTGTTGACAGTTTTGGTTAAAGGTTTCTATCTTGCATTGTACCCAAGAACAATTACAGGATATGGATAAATTATACAGATATATATTTTAGCATAAATGCATTTATTGACAAATAAACCTGGAACTATTGTATTTTCTTTCGATTTCGTACAACTTTTGATATTTTCTGAGTTTTTTCCAATAATTTTAGAACAGAAGCTCAACAGAATTGTGAAAAAAACGAAATTGAGACATCATCATAATCGGCAATAATAGTAGTAGTAGTGAATTTATCAGTAACGGTTGCCTGCTTAATCCTAGCGAACATACATACAGAGCCTAGCCTTAGTTTACCAGCAGCAGCAACAGCAGCAGCAGCAGTCCATTTTGTGTCTGTTTGTTCACGTACCTACTTACTCTCTTTCGGTTTGCTTTGGCATGACCGAAAACCAACCACACAAACAGACTAAGAAAGTGACAAGGCCTTTTATATTATTGAGTGTGTGTACGCGTGTAGCATAACAGCGATCAATACGGCAAAAGGAATCGGCAAATCGAGTTAGAACAGGTCTGGTTTGTCACTCAATAGAAACCGTTACGTGACCAAAGTGCTAGGGGTGATCAATTAAACAATTGGAAAAAAGGTCGATCAATAAATAAGTTACTTCTCTCGCCTAAGACCGAATTTTCAAAAGACAACCATGAACACTGCCGGACACACACTAAGTGACCAATTTAGCATAAATTTACATTGTAAATTGACCCCCAACTCAACACTAAAACCTATTTGGGGGGAATTTCCAAAGAAAATGTTTTTTTCTAGGCATAAAGAGTATAATAAAGAGTACATGTTTAAATTATCAGCCCTCTAGCTCCATTGGTGCAGTCTGTACGCGCGACACATACATAGATAGCCAGTCAGCCAGACACAATTAAAACCTATGTTGATGTTGACAGTTTTGGTTGACAGTTTCTAATATTGACCGAGGCTGCTGATGATCATTCAAAAGTAATGCTTTCGAGAAAGGTATGCTACCAAATCCCGGAGTTTTGATTTATCACCTGATATATCGACGAAAGGTTTTCGCCGATGACATGTCACGATGATTGACAGGGAAAAGAGTCGAGCAATTGGACAAACCACGTTTCCATAATGAAGTTACCACCCAGACAGTAATTACATTTTAAAAGCTGGTACACCTATTGGCAACCTTTAAAGGAGTCATATTGACAACAATGTATACGAATGCGGTGATACGGGGATTTGTTTTGGACAAATGTTCGTAACATTTCTCACACAAATGTATGGGTTGGCCAAAACGTTCATTCCGCTCTTGTCACTTGATGGCATTAGGAGCGTTTATTTTTAACTAACTTTAAAAAAGATAGGTTTTGATGTCATTAGAACAGCTGCCATAGCGGATATTTTTAAAAAAAGATTCACGTATTTTTTTCATTGATTATAATTATGAAGAAAATAAGCAACATTTTCGACATACTGTGCTTTTTTATGCTAAAGAAAGTGAAAATGCGCATTAAACTAAAAAGAGATGTGTGCATTTCATGAAGGATAGCGAGTAAATCAATACATTAATTGAAAATGACGTTATACGACAACGGAGACACATTCAACATATTCAAAATCATCAAATCAAGCGTTGGAAATCATTTGCACCTGTTTGATTATGTTAATAGCGTTGATGTGTGGCTTCCATATGAATTGTTTTAATCATTGAACAACGGTTCTTGTCTGAAAATAGAGGCGTCCATATACGTCTGTCATGTCTCTGTAAACACACACACACACACACACACATATATATATATATATATATAGTAGAGAAATATTTATTGGTTCATTACAACCTGTACAGTTGGTTTCACGAGAGTTCGATCTTCAGATGAACCCATCGTCTGAAGATCGAATTCTCGTGAAACCAAATGTACAGATTGTAATGAACCAATACATATTTCTCTACAATATTAGCTCTACTAACGTATTGAGCCTTCTTCGTTTGGAAACAGAGGTCTATTAATATACTTATGCAGATTTCTTACGCATACTTGTAATCACATGTATGTATGTATATGTTTGTATTTAGTGTTAATATTTTTCACAGTTTATCAGTGCCAACGGACTTGACTTTTATTTTCAGCTCTTTGAATGACTGAATGCGTTCACGCGTGTGTGTATTAATCTACCTGATTGCAATCCATGTGGAAATCTCCGAGGGCCCGAGGGCCTAAATCCACATATTTAATAGCGTTCGTGCGTATGTGTTTGCAAGTGTTTCTCTATGTACGAGCGTTTGCTCGCGTGTGTCGATGTTTACACGTGTTCACGCTGCAGTATGTGCTCCCCTTACAGTCGTTGTATATTAGCTTAAATAAAGCAAACATGGCGGCTTCGTTACACGCAAAATCCAGCTTTTAAATACGAAGATTAGAGAAAGGTTTAAACGAAAAGAGAAATAAGCGAGAGAGAGAAAAAAAAAGTATCATTAAAATAAACCAGAAACGAAGCTGTTTTGAAAGTCTTCCACGTTAATTCTATTCCAAGAAATTTACAAATACCGCATGAAAGTATTTCGCTAGAATCACTTCAATTGATCTAATTAGATTAGACATTATTATTAATTTTTAGACAACTATATCCATTCATCTCAATTTTCCAATTGCCTTTTAATCGCAATTTTTTACCCTGGCCGGCTTCTCTTCGGCAGTGAGTAAATGGCGTTGATCGCATCTAAGCCAGTACAACGTTGCTGTTAAAAAGCAACTGAAAAATTGTGATTACGGTTAATAGCAGTCTAAATTAATCATAATGATTTACAATACTTCATCTAATGAAAATAAATTTAAGAGTGGCCACCTCTTGTAAAAGGAAATCGGGTTTTAGGCGAAATAAATGATTTCGCTCAATACTACTTCAGAATTGCCATATGCATCACACACCTGGGGAAAGCGAAATAACGCACCACCAAGCAAAAACCGTACTGATCGAGGCAAAGAACACAAGAAGAATAGTTCAAATAATTCATTGAATAACACCAATGCTTCAACTCGGAGCCGGGGGCAACGTTAAAAAGACCAGAGAACACAACAGATGAAAACAACAAAGATGAGTGTACGGAGAGTGTATCCGGAAAGTCTGTCTGTCTGTCTGTCTGTCTGTCTGTCTGTCTCTCTCTCTCTCTCTCTCTCTCTCTCTCTGTGTTTTTCTTTCAATGCTTCATCTGAGAACCTGAGGCAACGTTAAAAAGACCAGAGAACACAAAAGATGAAAACAACAAAGATGAGTATACGGAGAGTATATCCGGAAAGTCTGTCTCTGTCTCTGTCTCTCTCTCTCTGTTTCTGTCTGTCTGTCTGTCTCTCTCGCTCTCTCTCTCTCTGTTTCTCTGTTTTTCTATCAATGCTTCATCTGAGAACCTGAGGCAACGTCAAGAAGACCAGGGAACGCAAAAGATGAAAACAACAATGATGAGTGTACGGAGAGTGTGTCCGCAAACTCTCTCTCTGTCTGTATATCTGTATGTCTCTCACTCTGTCTCTGTCTCTGTCTCTGTCTCTGTCTCTCTCTCTCTCTCTCTCTCTGTTCTTCCTTCTTTGCGTATCATCGCGTTTATGACTGTTCCTTCAATCCAGTCCTTCGCGCGTGATGTCTGCCATACCGTCGAATGTGGCTTTCTCGGATTTTTTAAACTTATTTTTATTTTTTTAAATTTTTATCTTAGAATCCTTTACTCCAAGAGACGAAGCCATTAATGCGCCAAAGAAACCCTTCAAATTCTAAATAAGGAACGCAAATTCGACAAGCCTTCACCCGACGGGAAGGGAACACGAGTGCAAATTGGATTAACATAAAATATCTGTCCTTTAAAAGCAAGAACACACATTTTCAAATTGAAAAAGGTATTTCAAAAGACAGACTCCGCTATTCTTTCGATTTTTGAAAACTAATATGGCTGCATTTTGAATTATCGAGCTGCTCAGTGAAAGGCAAAGATAGGTAATGATACATTTGGATTTGGGTTACAAATTCTCTGCTTAGAGGTCGATATTCATAAATACATAGACAAGCATTCTCCTCTGCGTGCATGTTATAAGTAAATATACATCATTATTTCATACAGATCTGATATTTAATATAGATATACGCATTGATAACTATTTATATGAAAACGCAAGAGAAATGATATAGAGAAACCTTCCATAAGTAAGTAGACGATATAAAAATGGTGTCTTGTCATTCGCGAGTTTTCCATTCGCGGTTTCGGTAATTTGTGGTTAAGTCTTGAATGATTTAATGGGAATATTTTTGGGAGTTTTACGACATACTACGTAAGGACGCATCATAGAAAATACGTCGTACAGTATACATAAAACGGAAACGGTTTAGGAAATCATAAATGCATGTATATTTATAATATAAAAACTACCACGGACTTTTGACAATAATGTAGACATGTGTCGATAAAAACCTCTGGAACTTGTGATCTATTAATTCTATCGTAATAATCTTTGTGTTATCAATAAGAAGAAAGGTTGTAGACATTATCAACTAAGGATTATCTATGTAGGTAATATAATCCCGGAGATAATCGTGGCTGAAATTTTGAACTTGTTTACACTCGCGAACCGATTAGTCGAACGGTATTTTAGACATTAAATTCTTTTTCCAATTCACTGCACTATAGTTTTATGAAATGTATGGTTTTCGTTAATTAACTGTATATTTTGTTTGTATGCTTTACTGTATTCATTTATTTATTTGTACATTTACAATTTGGGAATGGTAAAGTGTTTGTTTATCAAAAGGTGGATGGTACAAGATGTATGGTTTTGGGGGAGCGGGTTCATCAAGAATGATTCGCGGATTTAGCGCATTAGCGCCCCTCCCCGCTGGCGCGCCTAACCCCCGCGAATGGCAAGGGTTAACTGTATTTTATATGGATTTGATATTTAATAAGGATATATGCATGGCCAACATATTAACTGAAAAACGCAAGAGAATTAATATACAGAAACATTGCATAAATAAATAGACAGTATTATTCTATACTGATTTGATATTTATTTAAGATATATACATTCAAAATTACTCAAAGGAAAATATACTGAGACATTAAATATAATATATTAATTATGTTATTCAGATTTTATATTTAACATAAATATACCTATTGATAGTTACAGATGTGACTATATAATCGAACAATCCACTAGGCCCTGTCGGCTGGGGCCTAGAATACGCCGACTGCATCCCCAGCAGAGGGGTTAGACCCCCCTCCCCAAACAGGCGCCACCTGTTTTTGCACCAAAGTCGCAAGATTCTATTTTTTTTAAATAACCGTTAACCAAAGTCGCGAGACTCTAATTAAAAAAGAAATAACCGTTTGCCAAAGTCGCAAGACTCTAATTTAAAAAAATAACCTTTCACCAAAGTCACAAGACATTATTTGGGGGATTTTAAACTGATTTCGGCATTAAATCACCCATCAAGGGTTGATATGCCGCTAAACAAATCAATCAATCAATCAACAATCCACTATATGACACTTTTCTTAATATAATATTATTACGTTGGTTAGTTCGTCTAGGAGATATGTTTTGTTTAAAAACAGACGTGTCTATGCACATATGCTGTGTTTTCGTTGTAGTAACATTCTCTTAAAAATACTATAAACTCAAAGGCAGTTAGGAATTATGTAATGGTCAATGAATAAAAAGTTAAATTAGATAACCGTTTTCTCTTTAAACTAGAATAATATTCTGACATTTCAGTAAAGGTAGATGCTTTGAAGCAGATAGTAAAAGCCAAGTATTCATACAGGTTCACGGGGTGATTGTTTCACTGTGCACCTTGTTGCTGTTTTCTACGACCAGATTTTTTCAAATTCCAATCTAAGTCGGAGGCTGGGGTCAACTTTAACAATACCTACAACAACAAGAGCAACAACAACAAACACAACAAGAGCAATACTCGTCTAATTTAGGGGAGTAAACTCTTCACTGTTTACCTGTCACGTCACGTTAAATCAAATTGATATATAAAATGAACATCTCCCTACCGTGATTTGAAATCGCGACGAAGTGATCAGTAAGCGGCTCTCTTACCGACTGAGTCAAACTGAGAAGTCTTATATATCTACGAAAATGTATGTTACAGATACCCACGGGCTTATTTCATTCTAATAAATAAATCAATTTATACTAAAACATATATATTTAAAAACAATGATATATACAATACAAACGATGCAGTAATCATCTTCAGTCGGAATAGAAGTAGGAGTGGAGTTTGACCATGCAGCAGCCAGGCTTGTCATGATATAAAACGACGTGCGATTTCAGTGTGTGTGTGTGTGTGTGTGTGTGTGTATGTCTGTGTGTGTTTGTGTGTGTGTGCTGATTCAGTCACCCGTAAAGCGTTTTTATGGCAACAAAGAATTCGGAATATTAACCTGAGTTGCAGTCAGGACATATGGAGAATCGCGGCTCGGTAACTGACAAAACATGCGTACTCTGTATCTCTATTTATGAGCAACATCCATGTTACTATATATCTCTCTCTATCTATATATATATGTCTATATATCTATCTACGTGGTACTACTCAAAGGTTTGGGCAATAAATGACGCGAAGTAGCTTCTTCGAAAAACGTGTTGGCTGGGGTATACTATACATAGTTCATATCAAAACTGGAAATGCCCCAATTAAACTGTTTACATGGTTACTTAGCATAAACGGGACAATTGCACTATTTCCGTTCTGTCCCAATTAAGCAGGATGTGTTCAGTTTCAATCAGTACCTTGCGGTCGATATGTTCCCCGGTCTTCCTGGTAATCACTTAAGTTCTAAAAAAAGTATCCTCATTCCAGTTTTAGTTGAAGTTGTGAGAGGAAATATTTTTGTTCCATTAGTTATTTAAACTAGTATCTTCATCTTTGTTGTTTTGATAAGGAACTTGAAACAAATATATGTGAACGAAATAAGGGATTAAAAACTGCTTGAAGATTACCCGACGCCATCTACACCTGAAGAAGCTTGCAGAGGGCACCAGCCGAAACAACAAAGACGAATATCTCGTCGGAATAGGAGGTGTTTATTAAGATTAGCGTAGTCTGGCTTAATGCCACAAATAGTCACCTAGTGAGAATCGAACTCACTGCATAGTAATGCTCTGTACGTCTAACCTACTAACCAGTGCTCCACGGCGCGTCGCCCTAAGATATTTACTAAGCGTGACAAGCACCAGTCCAGTGGGTCAAACAGTGCTGATCGAGCACACTACATATGGGATGGTGTCCTAGACTAGCTTGTTATTCATTACTACATAGTCATATACTGTACCAAGTACGTAGCTACTCGTCAACAAAACATAGGCCTCCACGATGTAGTTTCCTCGAAGACTGCGTTGGCAGGGTTATACTACAGTGCCGTAGACGTCATTTCTGGATGCGGGGAGGGGGGGGCACGTTTTCATTTTATCCTAAAAGATTTGGCAGCGTGACGCAGTGCTCCT
>VCCN01001766.1:1024263-1035626 GCA_006491835.1 Architeuthis dux
AACGTCCGTTGTTGGACATAGACCTTCCCCAAGATTCGCCACGGTCAAAAGGTCTGTGTCCAACGACGGACATTAACATGATGATGATGATGATGATGATGATGATGATGATGATCATCTAATCTGTTTTAATTTGTTCTACTTCTAATTTGGATTTTCTAGATTAATATCTACGGATGCAGTTTCTCTAAAGAGTTTAATTCTGATGAATTATTTCGATAGCACATTTAACACGTTCGCTGCTACTTTGGATAGCACAACGCACACCGCAATATAATCAGCACGTCCTCTGCTCAGTGCCGCAGGGTATTAACAGTCCAGCGAGTTGCCATAGCTAATTATATTGCCTTCAATGAAACCATATGCGTCAGATGGAATACGCATCGTGTCGCAAGACATGTGTGTCGCGTGGCGTTAAACGTTCTAACCTTCAACAAACCCATCATCTTAGAATTCGGTCAGTGTGATATATTGTTTCATACGCATAACGATAGGTTGGAAAGCATTCGGTGTGATTAGAGACATTCCGAAGAGCCCCTTACCAATGTGCATAAACCGTAAAGTATACAATGGTTGCCTAATACCAGCCATGACTTACCGATGCGATACATGGAAATTAATAAAACGTTATGCGTCGTTTTATTTCGCTCTCATGGCTTTTCTTTAACTTTATTACCTGCCCTAGATAGATGTATTCATCGACCTCTTCTGGAGCCACGCTCTCTAAAATAGTTTAAATACACATTGTCAAAAATACATTCGCATCCTTTTTTAATTGTCTACATTCAAAGTACGTCTGTTGATTGGCTTCCATGGCCTATTCTGTAAAGTGCTACCTATGACTAAGGGGGAAATTAATTTTTTTTCTGCTTGCTCTCTGCCAAAAAGTTGCCTATGGATGTGTTATGAAGAAAAATAACCATTAAACTTGGTAGTCGTCGCAGATAAGGTAGGCTACCGGCACATTTTCATAATGGTAGGTTTCCGTAGTCATCAAAACAGGGCAAATGATATATCGTTGGAATCAGAATTTAATGCTGATTACACTTTACATAGAAACTATGGGCTCAAAATCAACTGTTCTCAAGATATATTTGATGTTTGTAGTGTCACTGGCTGCTCTAAAGATTGAGTTAAAAAATCACAAATATCTTGGAAACAGTTGATTTGGGGCATATAGTCTTTTTGAAAAGTTGAATCAGTATTCAATTCTGATTCTAATGATATATAACTTAACCTGTTTTGATGATGGTGAATTTTCACCAACCAGGGCAGGTATTAGAAATCTGCCATTATGAAAATGGGGCGGTAGACTACCTTATCTGGGGAGACTACCAAATTTAATGGTTATTTTTCTTCATAACACATTCTAAGGCAACTTTTTAACAGGGAGCAAGCATGTTTTCTCAGAAAGGCAATTTACCTCCCCCCCTACTATGACAGGATATAATGTACAGAGAAACCTCGATTATCCCAACAAGACGGGTGGAAAGTATTTTGTTCGGATAACGCATAGTTCGGATCGATCATAAAAGAAAGCCATAGTGAACACAATCATTTTGTTCAGATATTTGATTGTTCGGATAACTGATCCGATCGATCATAAAAGGAAGCCATACTGAACACAATTATTTTGTTCGGATAATTGATTGTTCGGATAACTGACCTGATCATAAAAGAGGAAGCCATACTGAACACAATTATTTTGTTCAGATAATTGATTGCTCGGATAACTGATCCGATCGATCATAAAAGGAAGCCATACTGAACACAATTATTTTGTTCAGATAATTAATTGTTCGGATAACTGATCCGATCGATCATAAAAGGAAGCCATACTGAACACAATTATTTTGTTCGGATAATTGATTGTTCGGATAACCGATCCGATCGATCATAAAAGGAAGCCATACTGAACACAATTATTTTATTCGGATAATTGATTGTTCGGATAACCGACCCGATCGATCATAAAAGGAAGCCATAGTGAACACAATTATTTTGTTCGGATAATTGATTGTTCGGATAACTGATCCGATCGATCATAAAAGGAAGCCATAATGAATACAATTATTTTGTTCGGATAATTGATTGTTCGGATAACCGACCCGATCGATCATAAAAGGAAGCCATAGTGAACACAATTACGGGATCTCGATAATTGATGTTCGGATAATTGAGGTTTCTCTGTATACAGTATGCAAGTCTAAATCTCGTCAAAAGCGAACTCTTCAATTACGATCCATGCATCTCATTCAAATGTCGTAGAATGTCGTTGCAATAAAAAGCAACAAAAAGAAAGAACGGAAGAAAAACTATTCAATAATTAATAATGAAAATGCTTTATACGAGTGATCCAAACAACTTAAGACAAACATGCACATGTTGAACAAAAATACAACTATCATTCACAGGGAAATTATGAATCACCGGCTCCTATATATGCTTCTTTTTACCTCGTAAATTAAAAAGTGGAGGCCAGTGATCATTAGAAATTCCAAATGTTCAAAGAACAAGTGATCATGCTGCTGGACACAAACTAAGGAATCATTTTTGCATAAACTTACATTGTAAATTGAACCCCAACTACAAATCTATTGTGGGGTGGGGGGTATTTAAAAAAAAAAGAAGAAGACTTCTTCCCTACTCATAGATGTGGGATGTGTGTGCGCATTTCAAGTTTCTACTTTTTACATCGTAAATTAAACAGTGTTGGGCAGTGATCACCAAAAAGTTCAAATTTTAAAAAAACACAAGTGAGAATTCTGCTGGACACAAACTAAGGGATCAATTTGGCATACACATTGTAAATGGAATCACCCACTAAATAACTATTTTGTGGGGGGGTGGACAAAACAGTGTGCAACCTTTCTATTATTATTAGTTTCTACTATGAACGGTTAGGGCGGAGCAAAGTCCGGATATACAGATAGATGTATACATATAAATGTCAGAACACATGAATAACCTAAACCCAGCAACAATATTTAAACCAAAAGGTAAAAGCTTATTGTTCTATTACTAATAGAAAAAAGGATTCTCCACTTTAAATGTAAAAGGTACACATTCCAGGTACAGATATATGTTAGACTAATGATATCAACTCCAGGTCTACGGTCATCTTCTCACAATTAATCTGTCCAAATCTGAACATACAAGCAGTCACGCTTGTTTCTTTTAAAATTTGGACCTTTTACTGATCACCGCCCAGCAAAAGGCGATAGAAGTAACTCATTCATTTATCACCCCTTTTCCCAATTATTTGATTGCTCACCCCAAACACGACATGCTGCCAAAAGACGTTCGTCACGTGACGGTTTCTATTGAGTGACTAACCGAACCTGGGGCCCACTTAGCCATTATTCATTGACCACCCCTTTTTTCAAACAAAAAGACGTTGGTCACGTGACGATTTCTATAGTGACTAACCATACTTGTTTTATAAGATATTTAGTAAACCTAGCTCCATCCGTGTAGAGAAGAAGTGGAAATGGACTGACCCAGAGCAAAAAGACTACGCGTGGCGTGCTATTTGTTTTGCGGAAGGTCCAGGAATCAGAAGCTGAACGAACGAGCCGTCGACAGATATAGAGGAGGTACAGTGACCCGTATGTAGAGCACTAGTGACACGGATGTGGTGAGCCTTTGGCTACAAAAGGCCAGGCGGCGACAATTCGTCAGTCAGTTCTAGACTTGCCTACATGTTGTATATCCATCTTGGTCCGCGGGGGGGGGATCCTGAACTTGGAGAAAAAGGAAGACTCGAAATGATGAGATATTTTTATTTGCATCAAGTACATTGTGTCGGGGCGGAGAATGAAGAGTTGGGGAGAGATACTGAGAGCCGACATGGAAACTGGCCCCGTGATCCCAGGACCAGCTGCTCTCTGCCTCTTCCCGGCTTGCGAGGGCGCTATGTCGCTTTTATCGGGTTCGAACGCCCACGTTGATTTTCCAGCCACCACCTGCAAGTCGATGTCCTCTTTATGACTTTACCGGATGTGTCTTCTGGTCCCTGACACCTTGCAGTTTGGGGTTTTCGTCGATATTCTGTTTATAACTTTCAACACATGTGGGGGTTAACTCTGTGACCTCCGCCCACGGCTGACTAAATATCAAACATGCCGAAGCTACGTTGGTGGTGGCGATTGTGAATTACGTTGGTGGTGACTTGGAAACTACAATCCTGCACAGGCCTGAATGGTGAGTGAGAATAATGTCTCTGCATGCAGAAACAAGGATACTAAGTCTTATAATCACCTTTAGCAAGGTTCGAGCGCCGACTCTAGATGCCTCTGGAGAGTACACACCTATCTCACCCATTTGGAGAATAAAGCCAAATGTACCCATCAGTAGCGTAAAATGTTCCGTACATAGTTTTAGTTTGATAAATAATTGCTGCTTGAAACAAAACTGAAAGTCAGACCATATATTTGCTGGTTATTTGCTTGTGTACCGATCTAGCAAGGGCAGTGTTGTCAACTTTATTATCAAGTTTACATCTAAAATTGAATCAAAAACACCTTAAAACACCTAGGAAAATATTGATTCTACATATATATGTATAAAAGGTAATATAATACATATTATTAATAAATAGTCTGGCAAATTTAATTAAGGAAACAGCAGAGATGGTAGGCAATACAAACGTAAAGAATAACACAGGGAGATACTCTAATGAACATTAAAACTAATCAAACAGAGGAAAGATATGAAGATACAAACTAAAGAAGACGAAAACAAAAAAGCAGAACGTAACAAAGTAATAATTAAACGAATGAGAAAAGAAAAAAAGAAAAGACGAACAGGATAGTAGAAACTATCAGAAAAGGGAAGAGTTTAAAACACGCCCGATCCGCAGACCATACTGGCAAGCAACATATGCTTGAACTAAAAGATAAAAACGTCAGAATTATCAAAAATAGGGACAACTTGACAAAAGTAACGGAATAATACTATGCAAAGGCGTACGCTTCAAAATAGACATACCGCAAACTAATCAACCTATAGATACTAGCGATATCCCAGACATAACAATAGAAGAAGTAGTATTTGCACTACGAAATATGAAACTTGGTAAAGCCCCAGGAAAGGATGTCATAACGACAGGCCTTCTAGAAGATGCTGGAGAAACCTTGCACAAAGGACTAGCACAGCTATTCACACAATGCATACAATAGAGTTCCCAGCAACTGTCTAGGAATAGTAATCCTACTCAACAAGAAAGGAGATGAGCACGACCTTGGTAACTACCACCCTATTGTACTATTACCAACTAATAGAAACGTCCTTAAAATACAACAAAAAACCCTGTTTGGCCTGCGCAGATTATGAGAAAGCACGGCAGCCTTCAACCCAACGCGTGAACAAGGCGTTAACGAGAATTACATGCAAATTATCCAAAACATATACGAATGTGGCACAGCAATAATTAGACTACATACATATACAAAGAAGATAAAGATAGCAAAAGGAGTAAGACAAGGGGATACAATATCACCTAAACTATTTACAGCTAGCCATGAAATCATCTTTCGGAAAACTGACTGGGAGAGAATGGGAATAAACTTAGATGGATAATACTTAAGCCAGATTCGCCGATGACATCTCCATGACATCGGAAGCATCCGAAGAATTACAAAACATGTTAACTGATATAAATAGGGAAAGTAAAAGATAGACTTAAAGATGAACAGAACAATGACAAAAATAATGCGCAACGATAAAGTCTCCCAAAAATTCATAATGATAGAAGGAGATGCTCTAGAAGAGGTTAATGAATACATCTACCTAGGACAGGTAATAAAGCTAGAGAAATACCATGACTGCGAAATAGAACGACGCATAACGATAGGTTGGAAAGCATTTGGTATGAATAGAGACATTTTGAAGAGCACCATGCCAATGTGCTTAAAGCCTAAAGTATACAACGGTTGCATAATACCAGCCATGACAAACAGATGCGAAACATGGACATGGACAAAATGAGATGAAAACCAACTTAGAATAGCACAGAGATCCATGGAAAGAGCAATGCTAGGAATAACTCTTAGAGATAGAAAAAGATCAACATGGATCAGAGAGGGGACTAGAGTGAAGGATATTATACAAATAATTAAGCAGCAAAACTGGAGATGGGCTGGTCACCTAGCAAGAACAAATGACAATAGATGGGGGGAAAGACGTGGCAGAGATTAGCACAAGATAGGTCGTCATGGAAAATGGGAAAGGCTTTTGTCCAGTAGAGGTTTTATAACGGCTCATGATGATGATGATTAATAAATGTGACTTTAATCTTCAACGTTTATTTTTATTAAAATACTGCTTAATGTATTAAAAACTAATACTTGTTTTATTACTATAAATTAAATAAGAATCTCACTTATTTCATTAAAAAGCATCTAGATAGCAATTTCTGGAATCTAGCCGCAACCACAAACATCTAGATTTAAATGAAAAAACATCTAAATTGGCAACAGTGAGCAAGTGACGTAACTCGGCACTATCTGAATTGGCAACGCTTGGCAAGGGATGTAACTCGGCAACATCTGAATTGGCAACACTGCAAAAAGGACGTAACTCGGCAACATCTGGATTGGTAAAACTGAGCAAGGGACGTAACTCAACAACATCTAAATTGGTAGCACTGAGCAAGGGACGTAATTTAGCAACATCTAAATTGGCAACACTGAGCAAGGGACGTAACTAACATTTCGGTATGTCAGTCAGTGATGCCACTCGATGTTAAAGCGAAACTTAAAAAAACAACAACTATTCCATCAGATGTGTTTTCATGATGGTAGCTTATCTCTACGTCTGATCCCCAGAAAGTCCAAACCGGCGCCTATTGAGCAGTGATTAATGAATGCTATTAATTCCACTATGCATTTAATTCTTTATCTTTCGTCGTTATTCGCGATCAGATAATTGGCTTTCTAATAATGCAGCAATTTGCTCTGGAGTCAGTCCTGAAATTTGAACATCGAATTTAAGCCGTGTACAATTTCTGTTCAGCAATCTCAGAAGATAAGCATATTGATAACGAAAAGAAGAAAAACGGTTAGTGGAATAATAATAAAACAATGTACAAAACACTCAATAGAAACCGTTATGTGACCAACGTCCTTTGACAGCATGCCGTCTTGGAGGTGATGAATTAAAAAGAAAATGGAAAAATGGGGTGATCAATGAATAAGTTACTTCTCTCGCTGTTTGTTGGTCGGTGTTCACTAAAAAGGCCCGAATTAAAAAAAAACAAAACGAACGTGATACAGTCGCACACAAACCGAGGGATGTATTTAGCATAAACTTACATTGTAAATTGGAGCCACACTAAAAACCTATTTGGGGGGATTTTAAAAACCCCAAAGAAAAACGTTATTTTCTAGACATCATCATTACCATCATCAGCCGTTTTTTTCTATCTCTTACTGGCAAACCTTTCTATATCGTCTCTCCATCTTGTGTCTGGTCTTTTCCTACTTCGTTTACTGTCCTATGGGCACCGATATGTTAGTCCCCCCCATCTATTTCTTTTGTTCTTGCTAGGTGACCAGCCCATCTCCATTTTTACTGCTTAATTATTTGTATAATATATTTCACTCTAGTTCTCTCTGTGATCCATGTTGATATTTTTCTATCTCTTAGAGTTATCCCTAGCATTGCTCTTTCCATAGATCTCTGTGCTATTCTAAGTTGGCTTTCAGCTCATTTTGTCCATGTCCATGTTTCGCTCCCGTACGTCATGGCAGGTATTATGTTACCGTTTAAGCACATTGGCAATGTGTTCTTCATAGTGTCTTTATTCATACCAAATGCTTTAATGAGGAGTAAATGTTTAGATTTTCAATTCTCTAGCTCCATTTGTGCGGCCTGTACGCATGATACATACATAGTCAGCAATCCAGCCAGCTAGTCTCCTTAAAAAAAAGAATATCCTGATGTTGGCTATGTTGATGTTGACAGTTTTACTTGACGGTTACTAACAACTAATTCATTATCTTAGTTGATTAATCGATAGTAATTAGTCTGGGCAGCTGATCATTTTCTCATAACGTTTCATTTTACAATACTATTAGAAACCGTCAACCAAAACTGTCAACATAGTGTCTTCAGTGTTCAAGTTGGTCCGGCTGGCTGTCTATGTATATATGTGCATGTATTACGCGTACAGGCTCTACCAATGAAGCTAGAGTGCTGGGATTTTCAACATTTACTCCTTATTATGTCTAAAAATGATGAGCGGGTTTCAATTTGCCATGTACGTTTATGCTAAATTGATCCCTAGTTTGTGTCCAGCTGCATTCACGTTTGTTTTTTTTAACGGATTTTTTCACTGCCCAACAAAAGGCGATAGAAGTAACTTATTCATTGATCACACCCTGTTCCAATGTTTTAATTGATCACCCCCAAAACGGTGTGCTGCCAAAAAAAATTGGCCATGTCACGGTTTCTATTGAGTGACTAACAAGACCTGTTTGGTGCATTTTTTAAATTCAAAGAAAATGTTGGTTTCATCAAGGTTTCCATCACGAGGTTTAAGATTAATGTTTTACTTCCATATTGTTTGCTCCGACCAAGATATTACAGGAACATTGAAGAATATGTTAACCCTAATTAGTCCTGACAAACTGGGCTGCTGCAGGGTCAAACTCTAGTTCTTATTCTATCCCGACTGAACATGGTTACTGCAACTTTTGTATTGTACATTATATATAATAAATAAAGAATTATAAAAATATATATTTTTAGTGTAAATGTATTTTTTATATTCAGTATAAAGTATGTTTTGTCTAAATTAGATGAGGATTGTTTTTGTTGTCAACTCGACCCTCCGACTTGGAGTGGACTTTGACAAAAATAGTTCAAGATGCGGTAACCAAGAACTGTATTAAACTATTTTCAATCCTAATATCTATAATCTTGGCCAGATGTTCGTATCACCAATATGGTAGCGGTACCGGGGGTGCGACTGGCCTCGAGAACTAGTTCCGCGGCCTTTATGTAAATTGGCAATCAATCAGAAAGGACCTTACTGCGCATTCATGAAATGAAACTCACCCGTGGAGTTCCTCAGTCGGAAGTGATATGCCATTGAGTGAGCTTGTGTGGCAGTCGCATTCACAATGACCGAGCCTGCCCATTTGTCACGTCTCGTGCAGGATTTTGGCAAAAGATCGCATCACCGGGGTCTCTCAGTCACCCACAGTCCAGATTCGACATCTGCAATTTCTGACTCATCCCAAATAGATTTCAGACTGTGGACAAAATTGAGGAGAACGCGGTGAAGAAGCTGGAGCCCATCCTAAAGAATACTTTGCAGATCGTTTTGAAAAGTGAAAAGGACACTGGAATAAGTGTATGATGTCCTAAGGGGAGTACTTCAAAAGGGGCAGGTTCCATTGCCCTAGTTGGGCTATTTTTCGTTAAATTATACATTATAGATTATATGGCTTGACACTTTCCAGAAAGATCTCGAATAGGAAAATATAGCCTTTTATTATTTATATAGTGTCAACGTGTATCAGACATTTCGAAGCACGAATGGTTCTTATGACCAACAAACATATCTGTGTGTGTGAGTGTGACCGCAGCAAAGTTGTTTTCCAGCATGTATGAGTCTTATTCAGGGTATCTTTCTCCTCGTTTCTCTCCGTTACAGCTTACTGGATACGCCCCTTTTGTATCTATTGTTTGGGCTACTATGTCGCCAAATATATACATGATCCTTTTATCTGTCGTTTGTCTGTGTTAATTAGGGTCCACTTTACAGACTCCGCCCTTATATTGACGCGCACACACATGGACAGACAATTCCAACGCTTTTATCGTGTAATACCGTATTTGTGTCCCTAAAACTTTGAGCTAAAGCATCCAGGTGTGTATTATCTATGGAAACATAATTGTTATACATATCTGTATACATAATTGTATACACGGGATAGAGCATCTTTCATTTGAAATTGAAGTTCACTTATGGGGTGCGGATTATCAGTGGTAGCGGATTATACATGGCGAAATACGGTAATCCATACTTATATAAACTTGGGAAAAAACGCAAACACAAGTACAGTTGAGTTTTCAATGTTGACTTTGTTGGGAACGTACTATTCCCCTAATATGCGCACAGTGATATTCACCTCCTATTAATTAATAGGCTATGGACTATGTACATAACGCCCTGTCATCCCCCCAAAGTAATAATGGATTAGTCCATCGTCATGGTAAAGAAAGATTATCTTGTGTTCATTGAGAATGACGTCGAAATGGAACATTTATGACCTCATCAGAGAACGTTTGGTTCTGATCATACTTTTATTTTTTTCCAACTGGAAGCATACTCTTATAGCCCTTTATAAGTTGCCTTTTACCATACCTCACATTCTGAACACACTTCTTTTTTAATTTCTGTTTTGTTACCTGTCTTATTATTCTGATCATACTTTAAAAAAAAGGTTTCAATCAAAAGTGAGGAAACATGTTTTTCCCCTTTTGGAGCCAAATGCCCCATTCAGGACTTCCGCAGCAAATAGCTGAAAACCCGCCCGTCAGGCGCGTTTGCTGCTAGTTTTTAATTAATAGATTATAAAACATGCCTGTATGCGCGTACGCTTCTTAGCACATCTTAATGAAACTGAATAAGCACAATGTAAACAGAAGAGAACACGCAGACACGCCATTCTATGACGGATGTTAAGTAGTGCCCTTACGCTGGCTACGGCATCATCCGTTCAAGTATCTCTAACTCGGCTAGGTTTCCCATTTGTCAATTGCCTTTCACTCTATTCCTCCCTCTGATCCATGTTGATCCTTTTCTATCTATTATTCCTAACATCGGTCTTTCCATGGCTCTCTGCGAGATTCTAAGTTGGTTCTCAGTTCGTTTTGTTAATTTCCATGTGTTAGTCAATTACTTCACCATACGCTATTTTATACATATATTGGAGGAGATGAGACGGATTCATGCCTTTTCCGAGGGCGTTAGTGCCAGTCTCGGCCTCGGTCGGAATTTGAACACGGCCCGCCCTGTCCATTTACCGCACTGCTAATCGATCGACCACCGGTCCCCTCCCTTCATTCTATGAGAAACGATCAATATTTTCTTGGCAATCGCCATATTGTCCATCTACCTTCCTCTTCGACGCATCTGTTCAGTTCTCTGGGCCCCAATACAGAGCCAAAAGGATTATCTCTTTGAATTAGGATCCAATTCATTCCATCCCTATCCTACGATATTTGCACAAATAAATATGACGGGCAACAAATTTTGGTTTGGCTTCCCAATAAAAGGATTACGAGAACTGCTTTGATCTCCAACTTGAAGGAGCCAATACACTCTCAAATGTGTATATATATTATATATA
>VCCN01001766.1:1323866-1337670 GCA_006491835.1 Architeuthis dux
GTGTGAGCGACTTCTAAACGAGCGACCCAAATCGTAAATGTGTATCATATTCTGTCGATTGGAAATGCAAGACATGCCAACAAACAAAAAAGCTTTCGGATTGGTTCATGTTTTACACTATCAAACCTGCCTCTGCGCAAAATTGTGCTTATCATCTACGATTGGGCTTGCAATTTTCCCCCAATGGATCTAGCATTTGATGTAAAAGCGAATGAAACCAACACTATCACGGACTGGGCTAACTATATAAGGATATTATGTACAAACTGGGCCCAAAACGAAACTAATAAAATGTGTGGACTTGACGAAAATGTCGAGCTTGCCGTTGTGCAAGTCCACGAGTCGGGGTTTTTCAAAAGAAAATACCATACAGGCAGATATCGCCCTGGTCAACGGGTATTTATAGGTGTTGTTCTACAGGTCGCTGCTTTTTAGTATGCGTTCCTCCTCGGAACAAACATACTTTGGGAGGTGAGATCAGGGGTGTTCTCCCCGGCACACATGTGGTGATGGATGGCTGGGGGTCTTATCAGGGAATAGAAGATATTAATTCAGGCGTATACCATCATATTTTGGTCGATACAATGACATGATTCGTCTACTTAAGCTCGAAATACAATGGGAAAATTAAATCTGCACTATGTTGTTAGCTGGTTTATCTGTCCCTTATTCGTTTTTTTATTCTTATCGTAAACTAATTGACGCTACACAATATCAGTCCGCTCGGATAGTGTAATGGTTAGCACGGCTGCCTCACACGCAGAAGGTCCTCGGTTCGATTCCCCGTACGATCGAAGAGTGTGGGGAAACTCTTCATTAGGACACATTTTTCTGTGCACTCAGCAGCTAATCGAGTACACTCTAAGTGGTGCGATTAGGGTGGAGGTATTCCTTCGGTGGATTTGCATCCTGTCAAAGGAGGTGTTCATAAAAGACTTGTAGGAATAAAGTCCTGGTCTCGACCAGACTTGAAACTTGCAAGGCATGCAACAGAAACCGGGTCTTCGTCAACGGGCTCCATACTCCATTGGGACTTTTCTCCTAAGAGACGGGACACTTTCCCTTTTCCCTTTTACACGATCTTTAGCCGTTTCTTAGTTCTGTTTCTTATCTTGACCTAAAGTCATACTTCTGAAAACAATTCTTTAAAGTACCAATTGAGAAGTGTTTTAACTTTGTGATTTATGATCATCCATCAGGGTATTGACCAGGCTTGACGTTGTTTAACTTCGGTGATCTTACAAGAACCGGTGTACCCAACGTGATTTAGCCATATGTAAATCACTTCTACCCACAACAGATCGGTTTAAACATTGTTGCTGGGTTTATTCATGTGTTCTGATATTTATATGTATCTATGCATCAAGACTTCACCCAGTAGAAACTTGAAATTGTGCACACACATTCCCTTCAATGAGTAGGGAACATGTTTTTTCTTTGAAAATTCCCTAATAAATAGGTTTTTAGTGGGGTGTTCAATTTACAATGTAAGTTTATCCTAAATTGATCCCTTAGTCTGTGTCCGCTCGTTTTTGGAAAATGCAGTCTTTTTTAGTGACCATTGCTCAATAAAATACGAGACAAGTAACTTATTCATTGATCACCCTCTTCTTAATTGTTTCATTGATCATCCCCAACACGGCATGCTGTCTAAATACATTGGTCATGTGACGGTTTCTATTGAGTAACTAACCAGACTGTTTTATTCTTATTGAACAGCGGTGACATGAACTGTTTTTTCTTTAAATTATGAATTTATGGTTCAAACCATACTGGTAGCATTTTCATCAAGGTAATTTTATCACCACCACTGCTTAATTTACGAGGTTAAATGTAGCGATGATTCATAGTTTCCCTTGGCATTCTCGTGTTATTTATTTTTATTTTAAACAACACTGTTTTATAAAATAACAGGTAGTCTGAAATAAGTTTTCTTAAAATTACACGTTTGACGCGAGTTGACGAAAACGAACTTGACGTTGGAGCTGATTGCTACTTGTCGTTGATGGAGTTATTTGGCCCGGGAACTAAAGACTGTAATTTAAAGTAGTGATTACTTATTAATGTCTATTGTGTTGTCTGAACTTGTCGTATAATAAGAGACCAAAAAACAAATGTTAAAATGTTAGTCTAAGCGACAAGTCTAAAATAAATTAGATTGGTGCAAGAATAATTGCTGTTTTTGTTAGTTTAAACTTTGATGCTTATTTTGGAATAAACTATTATTTAACTATCTTCATGGAATATACCCTTTTAAAGCGTGGATTGATCTCTATTTAATTAAGATGGACATTTTCTTTTCACTATGTATTCTGGATTATTTGGGGCTGTCAAATCAAAGATGGAAAAAAGCAAATTCGAACGATTTTATTGTATGAGTTAAAAATGGTACGTAAATCAGCGGAAACTGCTTGCAATATCAACCAAGTATTTGCCAAGGGACCGTCACCGAACTTACGGCTCAACATTGGTTCAAGAAACTTCGAAACGGAGACAAGAGCTTTAAAGAAGAGGGGTGTGAGCGTCATTCTGTGATTGACGACATCCAATTGACGGCCATTATTGAGATCCGCGCAAAACAACTCGAGAGATTGCAGAAGAACTAAGCGTTGATCATTCAACAGTTGTTTGACATTTGCACCAAATTGGAAGAGCAAAAGAACTCGACAAATGGGTGCCACACATGAACTAAACCCAGTGTTACCGAAGTATTCTTTTGTGCAACAAACACGATCCATTTCTTGATCGCATTGTGGCCATGCGATAAAATGGATTCTGTACAACAATCGACGGCGTTCCGCGCAGTGGCTGGACAGAGGTTAAGCACCAGAACACTTCCCCAAACCAAACCTGCATCAAAAGAAAATGATGGTCACTGTTTGGTGGTAGGCAAGTGGAATCACCCACTACAACTTTTTGAATCCTGGCGAATCAATCACATCAAAGTCTTGCTGGGAAATCGACAAAATGCACAAAGAACTGCAACGTTTACGTCCAATATTGGTCAATAGAAACGGACCAATTCTTCAAAAGTATACCACCGGACCGCATGTCGCGCGAATGACCCTGAAGAAATTGAACGAACTAGGCTACGAAGCTCTACCCACCCAGCTTACTCACCAGACCTCTCTCTGAACGACTACCACATTTTGGCAAAGAAGTGTAGATTCTGAAGGTTCTTATTTCGATTACTAACTTTAACTTTATACTGCTTTAAATCTGATGGCGAAAACCCACAATTACTTGTTAACCAACCTAATAACTGGATGAGAGGTATTGAATTCTGCTTCAGTTAAAATTCTAAACGAGTGGTCACTTAATTGAATGGCTAACTGAGATGGTAGTAGTTCAAATTAGATGTCTTCCTTCTCTCTCCCGCCTCACTCCTTTTGGCTATATATTGCATCAACCATGTATGTAAGCCCCAGTACCATCCCACAGTTCGGATGTGGCTAACTGGATGAGAGGGAACATAGAAATGGGTGAATACGTTACTTTTATATATACGACGTCTGTCTGGAAAGTATCAAGCGAGTTTAAATATCTTGAGAACCAGTTGCGTGGTCTTGATATAACTTGACAACTAATTCAAGGAACCTATGAGGCGCATGCGTGAACAGAAACCCTCCCGTAGGCTTACACCGTCAGCAGTGAGACGCCATTAACTGAGCTTGTGCACAGTGTGACCGTCGCACTAACTAATGAATAGTTTCGCCTGCCAATTCTTCACGTCCCTGTTGTGTCTTCTGGCAGAACATCGCATCAACCATGTATGTAAGCCCCAATACCATCGCACAGTTCAGATGTGGCTTTCTGTGACTTTTCCCAAAGCTAACATCCCCGAGGAAAGGGAGGTAATCTCTCGTCTAATTCTCCTTAATCTCGACCAGGGTCAGAGATCTCTTCGGAAAAGGCAAGAAGCAGCAGGAGGCAGCAGGAAGTCAGATCTGGACTCTAGAGGGGCTGGCAGACCTGTGTGATGCAATGCTTCGCCTGAAACCCTGCACAAAACAATCTGAAATACGAGAGTAGGCTTGATTGCTTAGCCTCACATATTTCCTACGATACAGTTATTTGTAGGCACTCAAGAGAGCTTGCAAACCTGCCTCAAAGCGTTAAAATTTAACATCATACTTAAATCTTTATGGAGCACTCCTAAACATACTTTAGATATCAAAACAACCTTGTTTTGTTAAACTAAACCTAATTACAATATATTTTCAGTTGCAAGCTTTCTGAATTTTGTTTGTTTATGGGGGCAAAACCACCTCAGATGAAGTGATCATATATGGTGCCTGGCCCAAAAAGTGACCAAAAATGAAAAATATAATAAATTTTAAAATTCACGACGGGACAATGCATTCTTCATTCGAAATTGAATGTTGAGCTAAAATACCCAGGTGCGTATTATCTATTGAAAGAAAGGTGTTATACATATTTGTATACATAATTGCACACACGGGATAATATATTTTTCATTAGAAAGTGTAACTTTCTACTTTAATTTTGAATTTATTATAAAACATAGAATTAACGAATACCATTCAATAAAATACATAGATACGAAAAGTTGATATTGACAAAAAAATAACACCTCACGGTTGTTTTTAACATTTTATTGTATAGGCCAAAAACAGGCTAATTTAATGGGGTGTGGTATGACTCAGAACAGTTTCTGTCTTTGTTCAAGCACAAGTGTACTTTGAAAAGCTTGCAGTCCAAACTGGTGCGGATTATGTTGTCTTTGTGGCTACAATATTTGCGTGTGGTTAAAGCCATACTTTTCTGCAATTATTGCAGCACTGTAAATCTTGGCGAACATCCCTCGGAAGTTTATTTTTTTAGTCTGGGAACGTTCAAAACTGTTCCCATATAAATGAATAGTACGTTCTTCTTTGCTTCACGCCATTTCGTTTTACGAAATGTTTCATAGAAATCTCCACTTTCGAACAGCGGGGATAAGCTGTCTATATTACAACGTTGGAACCACTGAACCACTGTCGGTTAGCATTAGTGTTCTGAGGGCCTTATAGGCTCGGTTACTCTCATCTTGTAAAATGTATGAGATAATTATTGTTACTGCATTTTACCGAGCGATAAAATATCTCGGAGGCTTCAATCATCATAAAAAAAGTTAAATTACTCGGATAATGCCGAACCGCAAAGCGCCAATGTGCTATCCAATTACGAAGAACGCCTCTCTTGGAAGAACATACGCGATTTGATAATTCTTTCACAGTGCGTTCCTAAATTAACCCTGCCGTTCGACGCACACGGGCCTAATTCCTGCGTTTCTACTTTTCAATCTAGACTGGCAGTTGTGGTAACAAAATTCATTACGATTTCAGCAATGTTCGTTAAATGAATTTTGACCACATAAACCTAAACAATAAAAATAAGCATGCCGTACAGCAAGCGATAAAAGCTACCGCTATGGACAACTCAATCAAAGAAGATAGTTAGTTCCAGCGACAGTAGTGTGTGTCAGCCTCTATTTACTACTCTGTAAATCTATCTACCGTATTTCACCTTGTATAATCCGCATTTCTCTCGGCAATTTCGAGCTAGAAAATCCAGGTGCGAATTATCTACGGAAACATAATTGTCATACATACAGGTGCACCTAAAAAAATTAGAATATCGTGGAAAGGTTCATTTTTTTTCCGTAATTTAATTTAAAAAGTGAAACTTTCATATATTCTATATTCATTACACATAAAGTGAAATATTTCAAGCCTTTTTTTGTTTTAATTTTGATAATTACGGCCTACAGCTAACGAAAATAGAAAAAACGTATCTCAAAATATTAGAATATTCCATTTCGAGTGTAAGTCAATCACTATTTATGCAGTATAAATACCATGAATCTCTCAGTCCGGTTCAGTACACACAACCACAATCATGGGGAAGACTGTTGACTTGACAGTTGCCCAGAAGACACTCATTGACCGAGTGTAATCTACAGAAGGTCATTACTGAAAGGGTTGGCTGTTCGCAGAGTGCTGTATCATGTAGTCATGTAAAGTTGACTGTGTGGTAGGAAAATGGGCACAAGCAAGAGGGATGACCGCAGCCCTGAGAGGATTGTCAAGCAAAGCCGATTCAACAACTTGGGGGAGCTTCACAAGGAGTGGACTGAGGCTGGAGTCAGTACATCAAGAGACACCACGCACATACGTGTCCCGGAAATGGGCTGCGAGTGTGTCATTCCCAGTGTCAAGCCACTCCTGAACTAGAGACAATGTCAGAAGCGTCTTACCTGGGCTAAAGAAAAAAAGAACTGGACCGTTGCTCAGTGGTCCAAAGTCCTCTTTTCAGATGAAAGTAAATTTTGCATTTCATTTGGAAATCAAGGTCCTAGAAACTGTAGGAAGAGTGGAGAGGCCCAGAATCCAAGTTGCTTGAAGTCCAGTGTGAAGTTCCCACAGTCAATGATGATTTGGGGTGCCATGTCATCTGCTGGTGTTGGTCCACCGTGTTTTATCAAGTCCAATGTCAACGCAGCCATCTACCAGGAGATTTTAGAGCACTTCATGCTTCCGTCTGCTGATTTATGGAGATGCTGATTTCCTTTTCCAGCAGGACTTGGCACCTGCCCACAGTGCCAAAACTACTAGGAACTGGTTTGATGACCATGGTATTACTGTGCTTGACATGACAACTCGACTGACATGGACCCCATAGAGAATCTATGGGGTATTGTCAAGAGGAAGATGAGAGACACTATCCGCTATCAAAGCAACCAGGGCTTCCATAACACCTCAGCAGTGCTACAGGCTGATCGCCTCCATGCCACGCCGCATTGATGCAGTAATTCATGCAAAAGGTGCACGAACCAAGTATTAAGTACATAAATGAAAATACTTTTCAGAAGTTCGACATTTTTGTATTATAAATCCTCTTTCTGAATGATCTCATGAAATATTCTAATATTTTGAGATGAGATTTTTGATGTTCATGAGCTGTAATCAAAATTAAATATTTCACTTCAACTTTTCCACGATATCCTAATTTTTTTAGATGCACCTGTATGTGTATACATAATTGCATACACGGGATAATGAATTTTTCATTCGAAATTGAAACTCAGTCGGGGATGCGGACTATATATGGTGGAATACGGTAATTGCGAATTTCCCCTTTGGCACCAGTGATCAATTTTGAGCAAATATACCCAGGTGCGTATTATCTATTGAAAGATAATTGTTATACATATTTGTATACATAATTGTATACATAATTGTATACAAGGGATAATGCATTCTTCATTCGAAATTGAAAAATGTTGAGTTAAAATACCCAGGTGCGTATTATCTATTGAAAGATAATTGTAATACATATTTGTATACATAAGGGTTACGCATGCTTCCTTCGAAATTGAAAAATGTTAAGCTAAAATATCCAGGTGCGTATTATCTATTGAAAGATAATTGATATACAAATGTGTATACATAATTGTACAGATAATTGTATACAAGAGATAATGCATTCTTCATTCGAAATTAAAAAATGTTGTGCTAACATACCCATGTGCGTATTATTTATTGAAATATAATTGTTATACATATTTATATACATAATTGTATACATAATTGTAGATAGGGGATAATCCATTCTTCATTCGAAATTGAAAGATGTTGAGCTAAAAGGCCCAGATGCGTATTATCTATTGAAAGATAATTGTTATACATATTTGTATACATAATTGCCTACACGGGATAATATATTTTCCATTCGAAATTGAAGCTGGGGGTGCGGATTATCTATGGTAGCGGATTATATATAGTGAAATTCGGTAATACTCTTAACGGCTTTAAGTGTGTAGTTTATTCAAAATAAATATTGTTGAACAATGTGATAACGGTATTAGTTCCTAACTAGGTTTACTGAGCCCTCTAGCGTATAAATAGATGGACTAAACTTAAGTAATCTTAAGAAGAAAGGCTCTGCATAAGGAATCTCTGTTAAAGTCATAATCTGCAAATCCACCATAAATCATGGCATAAAGAAAAGTATACTATGTTTTGTCGCTCGGGACTTTTAACTAATTATGCCAGGTCCAATTGTATATGCATTCTTTACTCTTGTCTTTGAAGATCAACTTAAGTAAGCGAAGAAAAGATTTTCATTTTTATCAAACTCCAGGACAAAGTCAGAGTTGACATTACTTTCCTATGTAACAAGGGCAAGAACAAGAACAATCCTCACCAAAACTAGGGGAGTAAACCGATATGTAAAATCCCCATTCCCCTACCGTGATTTGAACGCATGGCCGAGTGATCGCTAACCTGGTGTGTTACCACCTGCGCTAAACTGACAAATCTTTCATACCTCCAAAATGTATAGTAGAATTACGCAAGGTAGTAGAAGTAGTAGCAGAGTTTGACTCTGGAGCAGACATACGTGTTTTATAAATATTCATATGTGAATTCTCACACCAATGGTTCTCGCTGGTAATGCACTGACACATTGGTTCATCAAAACTCCAGCACCTTTTCGGTGTTCTTGCCGATACCGACAATTTAGTTACCTGAATAGTTTCAGATCTCCTTGTTTCCTTTTCTTCCCGTCTTCCAAGGAGAATTTCATAACCCGGCCTAAATGTGCTCATCCAAATTTCAAAAGCCTTGTGAAAAGACAATCAACTTTCATATATGGTGAAAGTAGAAATGGCACACATCCTCGAAACAGATCAGTGGTCTGCAAACAATTATAAATACTCATCAATTAAAAACATCATTTGTTATAGTTTTTATTTGATTGAATGTTTTGTTTAACGGCACATCGACCCTTGGTGGGTCATTTAGTGCCGAATTCAGTAAGGGGGGAGACCCCATGTACCCGTGACTAGAGACTTGAGGGGGTAGAATCCCAAATCCCTGTCACTGAGACAAATGCCACGAGGAACGGGATAATGGGGGGGGGTCCCAAAAGCTTCTCAGGGCGAATCCTGAGCATGCTAATGGTGATCGCCTCCCGACCAGCTGGCCAAGATATCCTGTGCAACTTCTCCCAGGACGATACCCGAGCATTCCACAAGGACCCCCAAAGGGCCGTGATACTCTGAGTTTCGAGGCCATGGCGGTTTCGAAGAACAGATAATACACTTTGATCTTAACCAAAATGCCGCGAAAACGATCCCGGACCTATAGTTTTGAGAAGGGTCATTAATATTCAAATGGTTCTTCGGACGATTGAATTCCATCTTGTTATTTGTGTTGTGAACACGACGTTTCGGTCGATCCATTCTTCGATAAAGTGTAAATTCTGAGTGTGATGGGTTAAACATAAGTTATGTTTAAAGGGGGTAACCCTTATAGCACACGGTTTTCTGTGTCTTTGTTTTGTCGGGTTTAGGTTTGTTGAGAAGTGGAAGCCACATCAACCCGGATTTTACACCTGAAGAAGGTCGAAGAATGCATCGGCCGAAACGTCGTGTTAACAACACAAATAACAAGAAGGAGTTCAATCGTCCGAAGAACGATTTGAATAAAAAAAATAATATGTGTGCGGCAATTCTATAACACTATGCAACTTTAAAAAAAAGGAGTTTTCTGTTCCTTGGTAATAACTGTTATTTTTTTTATTGATTATGTCTAAAAAGTAAAGAAAATCTCAATCATTCCCTTCAAACTTTGCTTTTTCGACCGGGACAGTATTAATTTTAAATCTACTTCTCATTTGGACAACGGGGGATTTTGCACATTTCTAAACACATAAATTAAGAAAAACAATTACATATGAATATCATTGTCCTGGTCACAAAAGCAACGTTTTAAGGGAATAATAGCTACATACATTTTACAGTTAAGAAATTAGAAAAATTAGAAAATAACACACACTACCCAGGAACAAAATGGCGTTGCACGGTGTAATAAGCACTGAATTGAAAATAAAATGACTGCTGTTTAACAACTAAACCAGTCACAACTCCTTGAATTAAGAAGATTGTACATGTATATGTACATGTATATGTCTCTCTCTATATATATATGTCTTAAACTATTCACAACAATAATCACAAACCGATTAACATGCACCCTAGATGAACACCAACCACGCGAGCAGGCAGGCTTCAGAAGCGGCTACTCAACAATAGATCACCTACATGCAATAAATCAACTAATTGAAACGTCCCTAGAATACAACACACCACTCTGTTTGGCTTTTGTAGATTATGAGAAAGCATTCGACTCGGTAGAACGTATGGCATTCTTCAATGCAATGCGTGAACAAGGTGTTAACGAGCATTACATAAACACTATCCAAAACATATATGAAAATGGCACTGCAATAATCAGACTACATACAGATAAAAACAAGATACAGATAGCAAAGGGAGTAAGACAGGGGGACACAATATGAACTTGAAAGCATATTTCGGAAAACTGATTGGTAGGGAACGGGAATAAACATAGATGGAGAATACTTAAGCAACTTAAGATTTGCCGATGACCTTTCTATGACGTCGGAAGCATCCGAAGAATTACACATGTTAACCAATCTCAATAGGGAAAGAAAAAAAGTAGGCCTAAAGATGAAAAGAACAAAGACAAAAGAAATGTCCAACGATAAAGTCCCCAAAAAGACCAAAAAGATAGAAGGTGAGATTCTAGAAGTGGTCGATGAATATATCTACCTAGGACAGGTAATAAAGCTAGAGAAAGACCATGACTGCGAAATAAAACGACGCATAACACTAGGTTGGGAAGCATTTGGTATGAATAGAGACATTCTGCAAAGCACCTTGCCAATGTGCCTAAAGCGTAAAGTATACAACGGCTGCATAATACCAGCCATGACTTATGGATGCGAAACAGCCCCAGTAGACTTCTAAAAATATGGGTATTTTCACATGAACCAATTGCAACACGACGTGGTAATTGATCCGGACGCACAACGCTAACCAAACGAGCTGAAAACCAACTCAGAATAGCACAGAGAGCCATGGAAAGAGCAATGCTAGGAATAACTCTAAGAGATAGAAAAAGATCAACATGGATCAGAGAGAGGACTAGAGTGAAAGATACTATACAACTAATTAAGCAGAGGAGAGACTCTAGAAGAGGTTGATGAATACATTTACCTGGGGCAGGTAATAAAGTTAGACCATGACTGCAAAATAAAACGACGCATAGCGATAGGTTGGAAAGCATTTGGTATGAACAGAGGAATTTTGAAGAGTATCTTGCCAATGTGCTTAAAGCGTAAAATATACAACAGCTGCAACGGTTGCTTGCATAATACCAGCCATGACCTACGGATGCTAAACATGGAAATTAACAAAATCAGCTGAAAACCAACTAAGAATAGCACATAGAGCTATGGAAAGAGCAATGTTAGGAATAACTCTAAGAGATAGAAAAAGATCAACGTGGATCAGAGAGAAGACTAGAGTGAACGATATTATACAATTACTTAAGCAGCAAAAATGGAGATGGGCTGGCCACCTAGCAAGAAGAAATGACAATAGATGGGGGAAAAGACTAACCGATTGGTGCCCATGGGACAGTAAACGAAGTAGGAAAAGACCAGACACAAGATGGGGGGACGAGATAGAAAAGTTTGCCGATAAGACTTGGCAGAAGTTAGCACAAGATAGGGCGTCATGGAAAGAGATGGGAAAGGCCTTTGTCCAGCAGTGGACTTATAACGGCTGCTGCTTCCGCTGCTGCTGCTGATGATGATGCTGATGCTGTTGCTGCTGATGATGATGATAATGATGATGTGTGTTTACTGGTGCAAAGTCACAAGAATGGGACAACTTAAGAAGATTGATCTCACTACACAGCAGTAGAGGTCTGTTGCATTAATTTGATCCTCATTGTGCACTCAAATAGTATTGACCTAGTCTTGATGTAACTTCTTTCACTGATACTCTAAACCCCACAAGAATATAAATGACACAGTGTTTAGCTTCAAATGACTGCAATTTATGAAGTGCGTGCTTCATCCAGGCAATATTTTCAAGCATAATCTTACCCAATTTTAATTAAACGAAAAAATATCTACCCCAGAGCATTTAACAATATTTCTTTTTCTTTTCAAAGGATGATTAATCAATGGTTTCTGATTTCGGAGGCTTCAATTTCGTAACATATTCCATTAATAACCAAGATGTCGTAAGAATTCTTTTTTTTTTTGGTAGGGTGGGTTGATGAATCTATAACCACTGGGAATTTCCACGTAATATATATCATTATCTTCATTAACACTGCCGTAATCCTGGGAGATTTTATTTGATTCATTTCGATTCGTTATAAAATTGAATTGGAAGTCTGGAATTATCAAATTTTGCGATCATTTTTTAAATTGGGGAAAATGTAATTTTTGAATAAGTTTATTTTATGCGTTTTTCTTTAAAGAAATGTTGGGTGCTTTTTGAATAAGTTTATGTTATGCCGTGTTGGGAGTGATTAAACAAATTGGAAAATGGTGTGATCAATGAATAAGTTACTTCCCTCGCATTTTGTTGGGCAATGATCACTAAAAAAGTCTGAATTTTCCCAAAACAACAATCGGACACAAACTAAGGGATCAATTTAGCATAGACCTACATTGAAAATTGAACCTAACACTAAAAACGTATTCATGGGGTGAATTTTCAAAAAACAAAACAAACGTTCAGCCCACGAGCTCCATTGGTGCGACCTGTACGCGTGGTACATATATACATAGCCAGCCAGCCAGCCAGCCAGCCAGCCAGCCAGTCGGACCAACTCAAAACTGAAAAAACCTATTTTGACAGTTCTGGTGACAGTTTCTAATGATATAATCCAAAGAGAATGTAAGATTAATTAATACATCTGAGAATAAATGTTTCAGGCCGCTCACAGTCGAAATCAGCAACAAATCGCCGGAGAGTGCTGTAGATATAGGAATACTTGCTGTTATTTGATCCCCAACAAAAGCCACCACATGCAATTAGTATATAGACGAGGCACCCGCAATAGGATGTAGATCTTATTTACTTAGCTTAGCTTAGATTTGGCACAAGGCTACAAACATTGTGGCACCAAGTTAGAATCGAACTCATTACTAATGACCGGCGAACCAACATACTAATCACTACACAACGACGAAGCCTCTACAATTGGTATGTAGATACAATTGGTATAAACAGAAACAATTATATAGATCACCACAAATATCCAAAGTTTCCTCCGTAACAACGACAACAATAATCCTCACCTAATTTCCCTAGTCTGGAATTGACTTTGTTTTTCTAGCGTAACTTTATGTTACGGCATTTTCATAGCGGGTAAGTTAATCGCGTGCTTTTCATAGCTGAAATGGCTATTTCCTAGCCACTTTTATAGCCGATACGAAACGAAACGATAAAACCAAGGTTCATCTGTTGTCGTTAAAATTAATTTTACGCTGTTTGTCATGTTATCAAAGCATGCAGGAAGGATTTATTTTCATCTGATGTCGCTAATTTTCACAATGTTATTCGAAGCTTTTGAGGGCAATAAGTAAAATAACATCTTTTTAAATAAAGTTGTGTAGTAATTATTACTGAAAAAAAAACATTATAAAAATTAAATCTAATTTTTTTGTTTGTTAATAATCTCAGAGATCCGAAAAAAATACGATTTAAAAACATTGAATTATAAATACGTACTTAACTTTACTATGTTACATAAAAATAAAAACTTTTCAGAGTCAGTTTTTTTACAATAGTATCAATATTTTTGTTGCTATTTGTATTCATACAATTTCGAAAAATAAAACATACCAACTTTCATAACTAAACAACAAACAAGATTATGAGAGCCGCTAAAAACATTTATACTGTCACCAT
>VCCN01001766.1:1702369-1718835 GCA_006491835.1 Architeuthis dux
ATAGTTCCTTTCAACTTCAAATAAATGTGTCTTCCTAAATTGATATTTACATAGATAGATATATTATTTGTTTCTTTCTCTCAACATATGCATGTATACAAAAAGAGATGAGATTTATATTTATCGTGCTTTTTTGAGTGTCTTTTAAATTCTCGACGTCGACCAGGCTTGTTAGTGTCGTCTGAATTGCATCAATTTGTTTGCACGCTCGGAAAAATAGGATTATTGTAATATCATGCTACGATGAACTTTATTTCAATATCATCAAATATGGCCAGACACCGATCAAAAATTGGTTAGCGTTCCTTTCAACGCTGACAACAAAACCAATAATCTTCTTTTGCGACACCCTTCGCCAATTTGTATACCCATCCCACCTAATTAGCTTATTCCATCTTGAAAAGAAATAGTGAAAATAACCGTGTTATCCGCCATTTCGCTTTTCCTCCCTTCTGTCCAGAACGATTCATTTCTTCTTTGATTTAATTCTGGGCCATTTTCCTTTTTATCTTCGTTCTTATTTCGTAAATGATTTCCTTTAAATCCCTCTCTCTTTATCCCTGTCTATTCGTCTCTGTTTCTTTTATATTTCCCTAGTGTTTTCTGTTTGTCTATTCTACCTCTCTCAATGTGTATTAGCGACAATCATTACTCTAACTTTAGTTTGAGCATGACATCCGTGTAAAACTAAGATCAGAATTTCCAAGCAATTGAATTTTGTCAGTCATCTTTTCTAACCAATCAAAAACAGAAAACTTTACTATCCAATGAACAAGCAGTTTACTTCAACCCCCATTTGAAGGCTAGTTATAAATATAAATAATTTAGCTTCAATTTTTAGTAGTCGTTTCGTTTTCTTCAAACTTCTCCAAACTGATTGTTTCATTTTTACAGCATTTTACTTTTGGTGTTTCTGAATTTTCAACAAAATAATATTAGGCCGGGTGCCAGCAGGGCCTACCTTGCACCCCCCCCCACATGAGTCTATATTTAGGGTACCGAATTTTCCTTAGGATGTTCTATTTCATGTTCTCAAGAAAGAAGTTGCGAAGAACTACCTCATTTGCATAAAATAGTGAAGTTCATTCCCTAGGTTCACTAAGTATACACACCAAATTTGTTTGGGCTACGCCAATGAACAGAACATAAGGATTTAGTTATATGTAAATAGAACCGCACTCTAAAACCCTTTAAATTTAAACACAAAAACAAATAGTCAAGTTCATCCCCTAAGTCCACTAAGTATACACACCAAATTTGTTTGGGCTACGCCAATGAACAGAACATAAGGATTTAGTTATATGTAAATAGAACTCTAAAACCCTTTAAATCTAAACACAAAACACAAATAGTGAAGTTCATTCCCTAGGTCCACTAAGTATACACACCAAATTTGGTTGAGTTGCGCCAATGATTAAGGGATGGGCGACACAGTGACAGACACATCCGGTTGCTTTATATAAATAGATGATAGATAAATCAATAAACTTCCAAATAAAGTTGATTTAATATATCTCCTACGTGCGTTATCATATAATTTAGCTTTCAATTAAAGCGAATGTAATCATACGGGAATATAGCTATTTGAGCTTCTTTCGTCATAGGAACCTCTAGGGCATCTTTTATTAATTAATGAAAATCTGTTGCGGTCAGTTATTCTGTTTGTAAACACTGAAGCACTTTCATTATATACATTGGCTTCAGTACAGACACCCAGGAGATTATGGCCGGACCTGTGGCCGGATCGAAATGACGCCAGACGGGATGATCACATAATTCTTAATGGTATTTACATTCGTGGCTTCAAATTCCTGGACTGTCAATAACAGATTTACTTTACTATAATCAGTGAACTGTCTGTCATTCATTAATAACTAGAAAGTTACCATTTCAATATTGGGAATATACTTATACATTTTGGATAATATTTAGTTGTGTCCTTTCTCTCTTCATCCATATCCAATGTCCCATACAAGCTGGTTAATTGGAGTGGTCTTTCATCACTCATGGGTGAGGAAAGGTTATCCATCTCTCCATGTCCATGGACATCTTAAGCTAATATGTATTAATCATGGAGGGGTCAGTTTATTACTTAATAACAATAGAATGATCACCCCGCTTCATTGTCACCCCCCTCTTCATCATCATCATCATCATCATCATCATCATCATCATCATCATCATCATCATCACCAGCCGTTATAAGTCCACTGCTGGACAAAGGCCTTTCCCATCTCCTTCCATGACGACCTATCTTGTGCTATCACTTTATCTCTTATCCCTAACATTGCCCTTTCCATGGATCTCTGTGCTATTCTAAGTTGGTTTTCAGACAGTGCCTAAGATCTGCGAATCTTTCTTTTTGTATACAATTGTTATTCGGACATACTTCGGGGTTATGTATAAAACATATGAGAGGTGTAGCTGGTCTACACACTTATGTATGAGCATAAATCTAGCGTGACCAATTTAGCGTTACAAATCCACAAATGCTGGATTCTTACCAGTGTAACAAAGTAGTAGATGGGGGAATGTAAGAAATAGGGTATTTTAGGTAGCGTAGTATAGGACGAACACGTGTCTTAGAAAACTTGGCTTAGAAAAGCCTTCTGCGAATATAGGTCACCCGGGGTGGCAGAGCTTGGGACAACGTGTAGATACAATGGGAGTTAGCTGAGTGGGAGCAAGGGGAAGCCTTTGGATTCTTGGTGGGAAATCAGTGAGTAGGGAGTAGCCGCGCTGGCTGACCAGACTTGGAATGTCTAGGGCCAGTCGTTTTTACTACTACGACGATGAGTAGCAGATGACCACGGCAGATGACCACGGTACGATGAAGACGGGTGACTGAGTTCGCTTTGTTCTTCTCATTTTATCAGACAGTTTCCAAAATCTGCGAATAAATCGAATTGCTAAGAACACCGTTTCTTCGCATTGCCTCGTTATTTTTCGAGATGACCCATCTTTCGATTTTCAGCGGTGACCCGCAGAACCAACGACTGAATTCTCGCCAAGTGCCGGAGTTGTACATCATGCTACAACCAGTATTTCTTTCATTTCAATTTATTTTCATCGCAACTACTCAGACAACCAGTCTACAGAGTGTGGTTATGTGTGTGGAAGGGGAATGAAGTATAAACTCCTGGTGAGACTCGAACTCATAACCATTCTGTCTCATTGATCCCTCTCTTCCTGTACAGAGATGTCAAAAACAGTCTAAAATCTGCTTTAAGTACGCGAATCATGTTTTAAAACCATTGTTGCGAAATAAAACGACGCATAACGATAGGTTGGAAAGCATTTGGTATGAATAGAGACATTTTGAAGAGCACCTTACCAATGTGCATAAAGCGTAAAGTATACATGACTTATGGATGCGAAACATGGAAAGTAACAAAACGAGCTGAACACAAACTTAGAATAGTACAGAGAGCCATGGAATGAGCAATGATAGGGATAACTCTAAGAGATAGAAAAATGACAACATGGATCAGAGAGAGGACTAGAGCGAAGGATATTGTACAACTAATTAAGCAACGAAAATGGAGATGAACTGGCCACCTAGCAAGGAGAGATGACAATAGATGGGGGAAAAGACTAACCGGTTGGTGCCCATGGGACAGTAAACGAAGTAGGAAAAGATCAGATACAAGATGGAGGGACGAGATAGAAAAAAATTGCCGGTAAGACTTGGCAGAGGTTAGCACAAAATAGGCAGTCATGGAAGGAGATGGGAAAGGCCTTTGTCCAGCAGTGGACTTAAAATGGCTGATGATGATGATGATGATGATGATGATGATATGGACATATTTTTGGGTTATGATGCAACATATGCGAGTAGCTGGTCTACACACTTAGATATGAACATAACCAGTTGCGTGACCAGTTTAGCGTGACCAGTTGCGTGACCAGTTTAGCGTTACAAATCAACAGACACTGGATTTTATATTGTGAGATTCTTTACCAGTATTTCTTTCTTTTTAATCTTTTCATCGCAACTATTCAGAGAGCCAGTCTACGGCCGTTAGTTATCAGCATGAAAGGGAAATACAGGATGAGCTCCTGGTGAGACTCGAACTCATAAACCTTTTGTCTAGGAAAGCGTGGTTATCCGTATCAGCTGCTCTGCCGCTTGAGCTACAAGAGATTTTACAGCTGATAGAAGATCAAATCTAACCATTTAAACTTATCCTTCACTCTTCCATGATCACCATATGTGTTATTGTTTTTATGTACGCTAGTATTATTATTATTATTATTAGTAGTAGTAGTAGTAGTAGTAGTAGTAGTAGTAGTAGTAGTAGTAGTAGTAGTAGTATTATTTTGATTTGATTTTAATATCAGATGACAACATTTACAATTTTTTTATTTCGTATTTGTTCCATCTTAATTGTAGTTGCTTTTCATCACAATTACTCAGACCGTCACTCCACGACCGCTAGTTGTGTGTTCGAGCCTCACCAGGAACTCATCCCTTATTTTCGAGCCACGCTGTTTACTAGCACTCGCAGCCTGATGGTATGAGGAGTTGCGATGAAAAGTAACTACAATTACATATAAAATGAAAAAAATACTAGTCAAAAATAAGAAATGGTTGATAATGCTTTATCTAATAAAAGAATAACATCAAGACAATATTACAACTACTAATTAATCATCGCTACCCACAACACTGGTTTATTGTTGGATTTAAGTTATTCATGTGTTCTGGCATTTATATGTATCTATGTATCGGGACTTCGCCCAGCCCTAACCGTTCATAGTAGAAACTTGAGAGTTTGCACACTCGCACTCCCCTGAATGAGTAGGGAAAACGATTTTTGTTTTTTTGAAAATACCCGCATATAGGTTTTTAGAGGGGGTTCAATATGCAATGTAAGTTTATGCTAAATTAGACACTAGTTTGTGCGCCCTTGTTTTCTTTAAAATTCATACCGTTTTTAGTGCCCAACAAAAGGCGAGAGAATTAACTTATTTATTGATCACCCCTTTTTGCAACTCTTTAATTGATCACCCCCAACATAGCATTATGGGTGGCGGTAATTCATAATTTCCCTTGGAATGCTAGTACTACTTGCGTTTGTCTTGTTCATAGTATAAACTCGAAATGTTGCACACACATAATGCGTTTGTCTTTGTTTGACGGAAGACGTGGTTTACTGTTTCAAACGAAGGAAAGATTTTGGGTGAAACGGGAGATCCCCTGCAGGAAAGATCGATGGTCTTTGCCCAAAAGCTGTAAATGAGAGGCAGCTGGATTTCCTCAATAGATTACGAGCCCTGTGTTATATTGTTCTTAAAAAAATAAATATGTTGATTACAATAATAATCAGAGCTCAGGAATATCAGTTATCTTGAAATACCGTAAGCCGGGGTAACATTGAACAGCGGGGGTATCTTTGGACAACAAATAAAAACATGTTTTAAGCACAATAGAACTTTTTTTTTATTCCAGGAAAGATCGATGGCTTCTGCCCCGAAACTGTAAATGAGAGGCAGCTGGATTTCCTCACCAAATTACGAGCCCTGTGTTATATTGTTCTAAAAAAGAATATGCTGTTGGTTACAATAATAATCAGTGCTCAATATCAGTTCGCTTGAAATACCGTAAGCCGGGGTAACTTTGAACAACAAATATGTCTAGTATGTTCCATGACTTCTGATTGGACAATCTTGATATCACTGTAACATTGAACATCGGGGTAACTTTGAACAACAAATATGTCTAGCATGTTCCATGACTTCTGATTGGACAATCTTGATATCGCTGTAACATTGAACATCGGGGTAACTTTGAACAACAAATGAAAAGGAAATTATATTGTGCTTAAATACATGTGTTTATGTTCTATAGTTTTGAGAAGGGTCATTACCATTCAAATGGTTCTTCGGACGATTGAACTCCTTCTTGTTATTTGTGTTGTGAACACGACGTTTCGGCCGATCCATTCTTCGACCTTCTTCGGGTGTAAAATCCGAATGTGATTGGTTAAACAGAAGTTAAGTTTAAAGGGGGGTAGCCCTTATAGAACATGGCCCGGGTGTTTCTCTGTCTTTGTCTTGTCGGGTAGAAACACCCGGGCCATGTGCTATAGGGGCTACCCTCCCCCTTTAAACATAACTTTTGTTTAACCCATCACACTAGGATTTTACACCTGAAGAAGGCCGAATAACGGATCGGCCGAAACGTCGTGTTCACAACACAAATAACAAAAAGGAGTGCAATCGTCCGAAGAACCATTTGAATGCATTACTGACTGTATTTTATTTTTTAGAATGTTTTCACGGCCGTAATTATAATATTAAGAAGCGCACGAGGTATCTTTAAGATGTAAATAAACAATAGAGACCTAATGAAAAACATACAAGTACGGGTATATTTGAATTATGTTATTCCGATCCTTATTTAGTGAACAGGAGAAGAACTAAAGTTTACCCATCAGAGAAATAAAATCCGCTGGCTATCCATTAAAGCCTTACATCCCCAGAATGATCTCGAATGATTTTATATGGAAAGAAGAACAGGGAGAAAATAACTCAGTAGTGATAAAGACTATGTTGCTTCGATTTGCCGTACTACATACAACAGGGAAATATCGAGAGAATTATTACAGCTATTTAAAGATATACAGATACTTAAAGGAATTTGTCAAAAGTAAGGGAAACACTTACGTTAGGAAAGTCCAAAACTAGACGGCAACATCAATATTTATTAGTATTGGATGGAGTATTGTAACACACCCCTTTTTATTAACTTTGATTAGTTTCTACCCTCATCCTATTTTTTAGTTGTGTTTATACAACCTATTTAATTCCGGACACTGTTTCTATGGCAACGAATAACAGCGCTGTCGGAAATAAAGAGTAAGGTGAGAATAAAGACTGATTTATAAAAAAAGACTACTAGGTCTCATATGTAAAACAACATAAATATGGTGCAGAGAATCGGTTGTAGAGAGTGAGTTTATATGTGTGAATTAGCTTCCATGAAGTGTTCGTGGCCGATTGGTAAAATCAGCTAGGTGTAAACTAGTCTGGCAATGAGGGTGTGCGTTCGATTCTCACCGAAGGCTTACTCTTAATTTCCGATCGCGCTGTTATTCGTTGCCGTAGAAATAGTGGCCCGAATTAATAAGTTGTATAAAAACAACTAAAATTAGGATGAAGGTAAAAACTAGTCAAATTTAATAAAAGTGGTAGAAGGCAAACTGTTTAAGAGAAAAGAACCATGTATAAATCAAGAGGCAAATTAAAAGAGATGCACACAGAATAGCGTGCTCATGGTTGCGAAAAGGACACTTGAAAAGGAAAACGGATCACCAGTATAAGTAACCTAGAGCTAGTGTATTAAACTAACAGCAGCTAAGCCAAAATAGCTAAGACGCACCAAAATAGCAAATGTCTTCTGTATGAAGAGAGAAATGGAAATCATAAAATAAGAGAATTGGCGTTAAAGGAATACAGAAATAATACAGAAATACACCATTAAACAGGAACGGTGATTCACTGAGAATTGTGCAAACATCCAGGATTCGACTGGGTATTAGAAACCGTCAAACAGAACTGTCAACATCAACATAGGTTTCTTACGTTGGTCTGTCTGTCAACATGTATCATGCGTACAGGCCGCAACAATGGCTGAAAATTTCAACATTTACTCCTTATTATGTCTTGAAAATAATAGGTTTTAAATTGGGGGATCAATTTACTATTTTACAATTTACTATTTTACAATGTTAGCATACATGTAGTTTGTGTCCGGTAGCTTTCATGCTTGTATCTTGAAAATTCGGACTTCTTTAGTTATCACCGCCCAACAAAATGCGAGAGAAGTATCTTATTCATTGATCACCCCTTATTTCAATTTTCAATTAATCACCCCCAACACAGTATGCTGCCAAATACCTTAATTACGTGACGGTTTCAATTGAGTGACTAACCTGACCTGTTTTTCTATATGGTTTATATAGAAATTTATACACATATTGTAAATAGTTTTCTTTCATCTATGATTGTTACTTTTTATGCCAACACTTTTTGATCGATCCATTCTTCGTCCTCTGCAGAAATTCAAAGTACGGACTGGCTTTCAATGAGAGTGGAATTCACATCTCATTCCTCGAGATATTTATACTTTTGAGATCGCCAGAACCCAAGGACATGCATTTAGATCACCAAACGAATGAGCAACCCTACCTTAGTTGGAAATGTTTTTCTGTACTGTTTGGTTCCAAAATTGTTACGCGTTTGAAAATTAGACCCGTTAGACTGGAGCCCATCTAGGATTCGACCTCTCACGGTCCTCAGGGGTAATAGCTGACTTCCCTCCACATCTGAAAATAAATCGTATGGTATATACTAACTATGTTAGAAATGTCATGGCCCTTTTCCTAAAGTTCACATTTTTGTGATTATCTGCTGTACTAATATGGTCAGAAGAAAAGATGTTGGTAGTCTAATTAGTAAAGGCAAAACTCATAAAGATACGATTCAGAGTTGTTATGGGCCGCGATGCGAAAGAAATGTAGTCGAACATTAGGTGTAAGAGTAAAGATACTTCATCTCCGAATCTCAAAACAACTTGTGAACTTACAAATTAGTGTTTTTCAGTTGAAATACTCCAGAAGCGTTTTTGCTTTTTTTTTTAGTTAAAGAACATTTGAGAAATAATTCCGATTCAGATCAAAGCTAAGTGCAATGAATAAAAACAGTTCAAAGATTTCTAATCAATATTAATCAAAAGTAACCGAGAAATATACTGTACACTTGTATGGCAATATTCGTCAATAACGGATAAAGAAGAGAAAGTCATTGGCAGTAAATGAAGATTTTGAAAGACTTAAGAGAAAAAAAACAAAACAGACTAACTGTATTAATGAAAGTATCATCATCACCGTCATCATCATCATCATCATCATCATCATCATCATCATATTCAGCCGTTATAAGTCCACTGCTGGACAAAGGCCTTTCACAGCTCCTGCCATGACGACCTAGACTGTGCTAACCTCCGCAACGACTTACTGGCAAACCTTTATATCTCGTCCCTCCATCTTGTGTCTGGTCTTTTTCTACTGCGTTTACTGTCCCATGAGCACCAATCGGTTAGTCTTTACCCCCATCTATCGTCATCTATTCTTGCTAGGTGACCAGCCCATCCCCATTTTTGCTGCTTAATTATGTGTACATTATCTTTCACTCTAGTCCTCCCTCTGATCCATGTTGATCTTTTTCTATCTCTTAGTGTTATCCCCAACATTGCTCTTTCCATGGCTCTCTGCGCTATTCTGAGTTGGTTTACAGCCCGTTTTGTTAATTTCCATTTTTCGCCGTAAGTCATGGCTGGTATTATGCAGCCGTTGTATACTTTATGCTTTAAGCACATAGGCAAGGTGCTCTTCAGAATGTCTCTATTCCCACCAAATGCTTTCCAACCTATAGTTATGCGTCGTTTTATTTCTCAGTCATGGTCTTTCTTTAGCTTGAAACAGATATTAAAACACTCAACTAAACTAAAAGTCGACCGATGCCTTGATCTACAGCAGTGGTTCCCAACCTTTTCGAATCATTTCACACGTTTGTCAATAAGATTACTAGTATCCCCCTTCCATTTATTAAGGTGCAACAAAGAATAATTTTAAATAATAACTTTATTTTACGTATAATTAGACAGCCTCATACTAAGAATTAGTTTAATTTTAGAATTGTACAGCTGCTGCTGTGTATTTGTTACTCAAAGAAAGCAAGCAAAAATAATTAGAACACGTCATTTGACTTCCAATTTATTACACAGAAATAATAATTCTGTTATCGTAACTGATATACAGATCAATGTGATCTCTGTTCTTGTTGTTTTGCCACTAGTGCTTCGATTTGTGGGTCTATTTGTGAGCGAGCACATCTTAAATCATTCTCAACTTGGAGCTTATTTCGAGCCTTTGACTTAATAGATAGAAGTGCAGAAAACCCTATCTCTAGACTGGACTTTTATTTTTACCTAATAGCCGTATTCCCCCCTTGTACTACCCAAATTCCCACCTGGGGGATCCCCCGGTTGGGAACCACTGATCTATAGGAAGTAACGGTACGAACCATTTCCGGCAAATCAGACGCAATTTGTAATTTCTATAATTTGCACCAGATATGTTCTCTTTGAGAAAATCTTGCAGGATCTCCTTAGGTTCTACAATGATCTCACTTACTCATTTTGCCGTATTAACCAAATCACCTCATCATCCTGTGAAGTGCCGCTGGCCGGTCGGTTGGCAGTGGAACATGGACTCAGTGGGAGTGAGACTGGTAGTAATGGTCTTGAGAAAGACATGAATCCTTCACCTCACTCCTTCCCGGCTATGAGTGAAATAGTGTATGGTTAAATGAATGACGCTTCTTCGGGTGCTGATGCATTAGGCAGTGTAAGGGCACTACTTTACCTTTTTAGTCATCATCCAGATTTCTGAAACATCACTGGCGAAAGAAGAGTGTACAAACAAGTAGAACATCTATAGTCTTACGACCATGCCTGAATATAGTAGGTATGGTATTCCATACGTAAAAATGGCAATTCACACACCGATGCATTTCATTCGGAAGCATGATACACACATTCAAATAGTTCTTAGGATGATTTAACTCCTTCTTGTTGTTTGGGTTGTAAACACGACGTTTCGGCCGATCCATTATCCAGCCTTCTTCAGGTGTAAAATCCGAGCGTGATGGGTTACACAGAGGTCATGTTTAAAGTGGGTAACCCTTATAGCGCATGGCCCGGGTGTCCGAAGAACCATTTGAATATTAATGACCCTTCTCAAAACTATAGAAAATATTGATGCAGGCATGTTTGACATGAATACAAAAGTTAAAAACACAGTCCTATGCAACCACATCTTTAGGATAACTATTTTGTAATACTACGCTGGATATTTTAGGACGCCGAGATGGGATATCACAGGCCTGTACTGCTGTAGTTAGTTCGAACCCCATTGGGTCTCCTAAACATATGGCCTTATCATACCAAACTAAGATTGTTGTATTAGCACGTTACTGAGTTAGCCGGACCGGCTGGATATGGCGCTGATATGTCAGTCTTAATTGGGCCTTCCACCCATCAGAGGCCACGACGAGAAGACAGTCCCAGGCATTATCGTTTCCTGCGATGTTTTATCTTGTAAAAAGATAAGCTTGAATCGTGCTTCGTAGCTAAGATAATTGCGTCTTTCCCACTGATTGTTTTTCCAACCAATGCACAATCAAGGATATTGAAATGCTGATTTTTAAGGCGGGTAGGTCTTCCCTATTTTAGAAGATTGGTGCAGCACAATCTGTTATATCCTCTTTTCCGCTGGATTTCACTTTGTGCTAGTAAGTTAAACTTAATAAATATCAAGATGTTAAGCTACTACTCTACTTATACTACTACTATATAATGAACCGTGTGATTCTTTGATACTCTGTCCGTAACCGTGGACTATTCCACTTAAAAGGAGAGACATCAGTACTTTTTCTTTTTTATTATTTATTTAACCAGGCTTCCTCGTGCCAAAAGGTCTTACCAAGATTGTATTCTTTATTCCCGATATGCGCTGTTTATTCACAGCCGTAGACCAAGGGCCTGGGTTGATGTTACGTTATGGTCATTGGCACCTGTAATTAGTTTTAATTAAAGCACGCAGTTTTAATTTAATTAAGTTAACGCCAGCAAACTAAAATCTTCTCACGGTCAGAAAAAGGGATATATTTCTTCCCACACCACCTGATGTCAAAAGGTGGATGCTCAGGCGCCGGTCCTGGCAAGTAAGGAATGTTGGAATTGGACACTCAAAAACACATTTACTTAAATTGGCGCCAGAAAAGAGTGCAAAACAAAAGAGCCATACAAAAATGCACAATAGGGATCCTAAGATAAGTCAGAAATGATGACGGCAGGAAAAGCCAGTTTAGTAATGTGATGGATGAGTTAGCGGCTTCTCAGCATATATATATATATATATATATTTTAAAGTAAATTAACGAGCGGGCGTAGGAATGACACTTCGATCAAAAACAGATGTTTGGTGGCGGAGAACACGGATGGATGTGTAAAAAAGGGGTAGGACCAAAGTCAATACGCAGGCTTAAATTAAGGGGCCAATTTGATTGTCAGTCAGAAAAGAGTAGACGGTCAGTCAGGGGAAGTTGACACTCGGCACTCGCGGCCCTTGGGCCGCGTGAAGTTAATTAACCGTGACCAAAACCGACTCTCTTTCTCGCTCTCTTACTCAGGAAAAACACCATGTGTATGTTTTGAAAATTGCTACGTCCGTATTTGTCTGTTTCACGTGACTAGACCTGTTTGCGTGTGTCTGTCCTTCTTCTGTGCAAGTCCTGCATCCACTGAATGGTATGCCGCATGTTACGCAATAGTAACGACCGTTACGCAACATTAAGTTGCGATAAAAGAACAAAAAATTACAATGAAGGAAAATAGTTGTCAAAAATTAATAATGATATTTCAGTAGTAGTTGATATTAAAATATATCCGCGAATCTTTCACGGGAATCAACTAGTTGAAGAATAAATCCAAACGTCCCTATCTCTATAAACTGATATTCTTCGACCCGCCGTGATAGTATATTCGTCCTTTCACTTAATTTGCTTGCAATATTGGCTTTTATTGTCAAGGGAATTATCACGCAGATACATGCTGGGTCGTGCGTTGAAAAGAGCAATGTGCCTTCGTTGTCCCCGATGAAATAGAAAAGGCCCTTGGGAAACATCTGCATTTGACATTGCGAAGGAGAAATAAGGTAATTTGTAAAAGTATTTACACCCATGGAATGAAATTGACGGAATTTAACGGGCATGAAAGGAAGCTTGCTGTGAAACAAATTAGAAAAATTAAAAAAGGTTCCATTCATACGTAGGATATCATTTAGTTGAAATTAATTGCTAATTAACTTGGTGAATAATTCTCCTTCTTGGATTCCACTTCTTGGAAAGGACGATTCATGTCCCTGGGGTTTGAAGTTCTCTCCGAGATGGCAGGCCCATAGAGAAGTTTTTTTTTTATTTGACAGCAACACCTGCATATTAGAAACCGTCAACGGAAACTGTCAACATAGTCAACATTTCTTCAGTTTGGCTGTCTGGCTATATGCTGTATGTGTCGCACGTACAGGCTGCACCACTCAAGCTAGAGATAGCATTAAAGATGAACAGAACAATGACAAAAGTAATGATATTTTCTATTAATTTTGAGAAGGGTCATTAATAGAGTGTGATGGGTTAAACAGAAGTTATGTTTAAAGGAGGATAGCCCTTATAGCGCATGGCCCGGGTTAAAAGTAATGTTCAACGATAAAGTCACATAAAAGGCCATAGAGATAGAAGGAGAGACTCTAGTTCGATGAATACATCTACCTAGGACAGTTAATAAAGCTAGAGAAAGACCATGATTGCGAAATAAAACGACGCATAACGATAGGTTAGAAAGCATTTGCCAATGTGCCTAATGCGTAAAGTATACAACGGTTGCATAGTACCCGCCATGACTTACGGATGCGAAACATAGAAATTAACAGAACGAGCTGAAAACCAACTCAGAATTGCACAGAGAGCCATGTAAAGAGCAATGATATGGACCAGAGGCAAGACCAGACACAAGATGGGGTATGAAATAGAAAAGTTTGCCGGTAAGAGGTGGCAGAGGTTAGCACAAGATAGGTCGCCATGGATGGAGAAGGGAAAAGCCTTTGTCCATCAGTGGCTGATGATGATGATGATGCCGTTTGTTTGTTTTTTGTGTTTTTAATCTTTGGGGTTTCTTTTGGAGGGGGTGTTCAATTTACAATCTAAGTTTATGCTAAATCGGTCCCTTAGTTTGTATCCATTAGCATTCACGTTTTTCTTTTAAAAAATTCGGACTTTTCAGTGATCACTGAGCGACAATATGCGAGAGAAGTAACTTATTCATTGATCGACTTAACTTGTGTCAATACTTTAATGAACTATAAATCACTCAGTGAGAGCATACCTCTGCAATCGCCGTACATTGATAACAAATGCCCGGATCTTCCCCAAAATGCAAACATTTCTTACTCGGCTCATGGCCCACCCTGAGAACCTTTGGAGATATCGTGTGGACAGACAGAAGGAAATATATAAATATATGAAAAAATGAGAAAAATGAAAAAGTATCCTTTAATCAAAAGACATTTCTGGATCCGCCCCCAAATTTAACCAATTCATGTTTTCCCCCATTGCTCACTCTTCAACATAACTTTTGAGGATATCATGTGGACAGACAGGAGGGAATACATAAATATATGAACAATATTTTTTTAAATTATCCCTCAATCAAAAGATAATCTTGGATCCGCCCCCAAATTTGACCAATTCATCCTTACCCCATTGCCCACTCTTCCACATAGCTTTTGGAGATACAGTGTAGACAGATATACACACAGACAGACAGACGGAAAGTGAGGCACGACCGAATACATATATCACTCCAACTTCGTTAGCAAAGGTAATACATAGAATAATTTAGCGTAGAACGTTGGGGTTTCCGTATAACGTGTAGTATTCTTAATTGGTAAATATGTTGCATTTGCCCTTCCGTATAGTCCGTGCCCCCCCCCCCATGATTCTCAAGAAAAAAGTTGGGAAGAACTATATCATTTGCATAAAACAAAATGGTCGCCATCATACACCAACAAAACAAAATTCTATACCTCGTCTCCCAGTTGACCTATCTGAGTACTTTCAAAGGCTAAATCATGGGTTTAAGACATGAGGAATTCAATGGATCCTAGAATAGACGATATATGAAATTCTGTTTTGTTGGTGTATGCTGGTGATCATTTTGTTTTATGCAAATGAGGTAGTTCTTCCCAACTTTTTTCTTGGGAACATCTTTTTTCTGAAAGAGGACATCCTAAGGAACATGTTGGTACCCTAAATATGGAATCATGGGGGTGTGCACGTCAGACCCTGCTGGTCCCCGGTCTAGTACTTTTTACTCGCCGACCGTCAGTTAAGGAAACGGATTGTTGTTTGTGAGAACTTCCAGAAATGTGTTTTTTATGGCGTAAAAAATATTTCTTTCTTTACATTAATTATGCTGAAAATGGTGTTGACTTGTATGCGGAGAAGGTCGCCTTCTGGCCTGGTAAACAAGGGAACGACATTGAAATGACCTCTCCAAGCGTATGGAGATCATGGCATCAACTTGGCCGCAGAATCTGCCGGAAGGAAATTAAAGTTGGCATCCCGCCGCCGGAACGGGGTTCCACTTCCTGGTTTTGAATCACAGTTGTCAGTCTTCTAGACTGGTTGCCAACTGAGGCTAGAATCAGGTCTGCTCTACTTGCTTACCATAGCTGAGGTGAAAAGAAAATGGATTAATGCCTTTCCCAAGGACATTAATGTGAAGTGAAGTAAATTGTCTCTGTTGAGATGGAACTCGGTTCGCTACTTCCATTCGCTATGATGTTAACCGTTAAGCTACCGGCACGATGCAGTTGATGACTTATTGCATTCCATGCCAAATGTTATTGCTCGGCCAATACACGACATCGTCTTATACAGGAATATGTGTAGAGCGTTCTTTTTTTCCACATCTCATTTCCTGATGTCTTCATATTTTTCATCGTTTGTCTTGGATGGATTTGATTGATTGATTGATTTGTTTAGCGGCATATCAACTCTTGATGGGTCATTTAATGCCGAAATCAGTTTAACATCCCTAAAAGGTTATTTATTTTTAAATTACTGTCTTGCGACTTTGGTGAAAGATTCTTTTTTTTAATAGGTAAACGGTTATTTCATTTTTAATCAGAGTCTTGCGACTTTGGTCAAAGTTTTTTTAATTAGAGTCTTGCGACTTTGGTGAGCGGTTATTTTTTTATAAAATAAAGTCTTGCGACGTTAGTGGCGCCTGTTTGGGGGGTCTTACCCCTCTGCAGGGGATGCAGTCGGCGTATTCTAGGCCCCAGCCAACCGGGCCGCGTTTGCCTTGGAATCCACACATATAATAATTGGCAATGTCGTTTTGTACACTGTCACTCTAAGGGACGCTGCTGACGTAAACAAAAAAAGAAGAATTGAATGTTCTGATGACGTAGTAAAAATGTTGAATCTAAAGAATAATGAAAAAATATATAAGAAATAATAAAAACAAAGCAAAAATCCGTCTGTAGTCAACAGAACGCTATTCTCTAATCCCACTGCAATGCAAATCTGTATCATCTACGTATATAAAATGTGTATGCATAGGCGTACGAGCCAAGGGGCAGGGAAGCAGGCAACTGCCCTTTCCCAATTCGGGCAAAACTGTTCAATTTCGGGCAAATCAGTCTAATTCGGGCAAAACCGTGTATATTTTCGGGCAAATCAAACCTTGTGACCCCATTAACCAAAGTATTCCCATACGCCTATGTGTGTATCCATGGGGGAATCCATGGTTACAAACACCTGTACTGTCTTATAAC
>VCCN01001766.1:1821006-1832122 GCA_006491835.1 Architeuthis dux
TGTGTGTGTGTGTGTATATATATATATATATATACATATATACACACACACTCATATATATATATATATACATACATATATATACACACACACTCATATATATATATATGTGTGTGTGAGTGTGTTAGTCTGGGTATGTATATGACAATAGGTAAGTTTTTTATTTGCGTTGTTATATGCACGTATCATGTATAAAAACAGATTTAGAGTATTTTCTTACTTATTCCCGGGAGATACTTATATATTTATTCTTGTGCTTTTTCTTCTGACATCTGGTCTACGTCAGAAGCGTTATTTTTTATGCCCGTAGCTACGCCATTTTTCGACCGATTTATACACATTTACATATATATGATGTTATTGTTTTTATGACCGTCTGCTTTAAAATGAATAAATCATAAAATACTTTTAAAATTATTCATTTATTTCCAGTGTCCGTCTTGACCTCCAGGGCTCCAGCATTTAATTGAATCTTCAAATATTATTATATTGACAAGCAGATACGAGGAAACTGGAGAAAATAGATATGGGCTAATTGAGACAGACAGGGCCAGATTTAGACCTTGGGGTCCCGGTGCTCTCCAAGTTCGGTGGGCCCATCATACAATTAAAATACACGACAGATCACAAAATTATACACATCAAAGTCCGTTTATTGTATTTAATTGGAACTGACATGTTATACACACATATAAATGTTAAATGCGTTCTATATCTGAAGTAGGGGAGATCGGTGATACTTCGGGCAGTGGGATAGGTCAGACATTGCATTTCCCGAAAAGTGTATGGGTCCTAGGGCCGCGAACGTCTGCATGAACGTCCGAGAGTTTATTTACATCGTCCATGATGAATTTCAAAGTAAAAACACATATTCTTTCTCCAGGTCAGACTTTAGGTTTTTTTAGGGTCATATATATTTTAGGAGTGTATAACGTAAGCTCTACCTACATGAATATGGCAAGCCATGATTTATGCATATTTATGTTGATTCTGTATTACATGTCGAAGTAAATACATGTAGTGGAGGTCGGTGATACTTCGGAGAGTGGGATAGGTCGGACATTGCATTTCATTGCATTGCGTCTAGTGCCGCGAGATCTTGCAGGAAGATCCGAGAGTTTGTTTACATCGTCCATGAGGGATTTCAAAACAAAAAAAAACACAACTTCTTTCTCCAGGTCAGAATTTAGGTTTTTTGAGGTTCCTATATATTTTCAGAGTGTATATCGTAAGTTCTACCTACATGAATATGATAAGCCATGATCTATGCATAGTTATGTTGAATCTGTGTTACATGTAGAAGATATTGCTGTTGAAAGTGAATGTTAAACTCTGTTGTGTGAACTTTGATGGTAGATATTAGTTTATCATATTGTGGGGGGATAGGTTGGACAGTTAAGCGGAGGGCTAGTTCGTCAATGTCCGAACCATCTCCCCACTATTACAAAGTTATGACTTTTATTAGATGATAACCCTACTTCCTTTGAGTAATTATATTATTAACTCAAAGTAAAACACAACTCTTTAGCCATCAGGGAATATATATGTATATATTTGTATGTATTTATTTGTACTTTTTAAATATATATATATGGTGATGATGATAATGATGATCCACCAGTCCTTTGGACTTTAGGATAATAAAATTCTCTTTGAAATGATTAAATTCATGCTGTTAGACAATCCAACTGACTTAATTTCAATAATATGCCAATTAATACATGTGGCCGAACTATCCCACCCGCCTGACCGAACTATCCCCACTATGTGGGATAGTTCGGACGATTTTACAAACTTGTGCTTTGTTAACTGTAGCTTAAAATTGAAAGGAGCGAAGGATTTGATTTGATACTATCAGCCAAATGATACGGCTACATTTTAACTTCAACACAATTACACTACTGCTTAAACCTGATTTTTTAGAAATATTTTTTTAAAGTGGCCGAAGTATCACTGCCCGCCCCTATACATGTAAGTACATGCCTGTTAAACTCCAAGTAGATTTTCAAGTAAGAATTTATTTCCGTAAACTATACTCAAATTATAAGCAGTGATGTTATTAATTCATTTAAAACGATTGAAGGCATTATAATACAATGAATTCCAAGAAGTAATTATTGATTTATTTATTATTAAAGAAATTACATTTTTAATTATTATATGTTTGTATAAAGGGTCCCCGGGGAAATTGGACAGAGAGAAATGGAAAGACTCTCATAGAGAAATGGAGAGAAATCTCGTATACGAAGTCTCTCTGGAAGGTATCTAGCCATTCAATATCAATGAAAGAATATCCTATCTTAAGCAATGGTGTCCCAATCTCCTTCAAAGTACTCAACCTGGGACCTAAAAAAAACATCCCAGTCTCCTTCCCATTTTTACTTCTGCAAAGCCCTCTTTCGGGATCGCCATCAACTGCGTGGTCGCGGTCTACTTAATCTTGTGCACGGTCTGAAACCCCTTTGGGAAAAGCGAAAAGTCGCAGGGAGCAGAATCTGGACTGTATGGAGTTGACAGACCTGAATGATGCGATATTTTTAAAAAAGGACCTACCTGGACGATGGACAGGCTCAGTTATTGTGAATGCGATGGTCACACTAGACACAAGATCTCTTCGTAGCTTCTCAGTGCCCACTGAAGAACCTCACAGCAGAGTTTCTATTCCTGCATGCATAGTAAGGTATTTTATGATCAGTTGCCAAGTTACATAAAGGCAACGCAACCGGTTCTCCAGATAGTTGTACACATGTCCAGGGAGTGAGCCTTTGACAATGATACACTAAGCTTTTCAAGAATTGTTTGATTCCAGAAACAATGATTTGTATTGTACCGACATAATTGATATTGTTAAGCGTCAGATGAAAATACATTCGATCACATAGAACTTACTTTGATTGAACATGCTTTCAATCACATGTATTTTTTGTTTGAAGCTGTTATTCTTATAAAATTGCCATTCATTGATAAAATCACCATTATATTCATATTCGCCCGTGTGTTCATGTATAGGTCGCAATTTCCAGTTGTGTTGTCAAGATTACTAGAACAAGACAGAAAATGACAAAAAATAGAGTTGTATAGCTGTTGTAATTTTCTGATTCTCTAATCAGTACAGGTTAGTGCTAATAACTCCATAAACAAGCCTGGATGTGGCAGGGTCAAACTCCACTCCTACTTCTATTCCGACTGAAAGTCATTACTACAACTTTTGTTGTATATATATATAAATAAAACATTGTAACATAAACTTTCGTATAAATATGCAACTTGTCAGTTTTGCTCAGTGCATAGGAGAGCGCCTACCGATCATTTAGTCGTGATTTCTAATCAAGTTAGGAAAGTGTTAATTTTATATATTGGCTTGGTTTAACGTGATGGGATAAACAGTGAAGAGTTTACTCCCCTAAATTAGATGAGGGCTGTTTGGGTTCTTGCTGTTCTTGTTGTCCTTGTTCTTGATACGTTGGGAAAACAAAGTCAATTCGAACTTCCGACTTGGTCTGGACTTTGACAATAAAATTGGCCAATGTTTGGTTCAGCTTTTGTTCCAGATAGTTCATGGACGTCAAGAAAGGAAACGTACCTTAGTCACTAAACCTTTTGAAAATGTATTATCTAAAGGATACAAAGAGTATCACGTTACATACATAAATGCTAACGTTGCATTTTGGCAAAGGTTTTCCAATCAAATTTAGTTAAACGTGTCATCCATTACTTTGTCTTTTTAAAAACCTCTATTCTTATGAAACGCCATTAATTTCTGGACAACCTAATAGAATACTTATTGCATACGCTCGACTCTCTTGCAAGGATGTTCATCCAAAATCTATATTGCACCAGATTTTTAAACTATGTTTAACGACGGACCAGTTATTCATCTTGAGCAGTTATCTCTACGCAATATTTAACATTAATTATAACTGTTAAGTTGTGTGAAGTAACGTTCCATTTTTATGATCTCCAAACCCTGATACTTAAAAACAAACACAGATTTCCACCGCTATCTGAAGGTAGAGCATTCCTACGAAACCTTTAGTAAGCCAACATTACATAAAGCGAAGAAGAGGTAATTACCATTAACTTACATGTAAGAAAATGTTGAGCGTTCCCAGATCAAAATATATCTATGTGATTCTTCCTACGATGAAGAGCGCAGCAAAGTACTACTTTAATTTTGAATGGACACATAGGTTTAGGACACGTAGGTTGAGGACAAGTTTTCAGGATGATTTGAGCGGACACAATGAACTGTATGATAGAAAGATGCGTGTGGCTAAGCAGTCAAGCATCCTGTGATATTCCAATCCTTCTACATCAGCACCGGACGGCGACGAACATCGACTTTCGACCTCGAGGCAAGCAGACATAGATGGTTACTTTTGGGTCGTAGGACGCTCAACACGTTTTCCCATAAAATGTTATGGTATCGGGTCAAACCTCTACTAATGTAGGTCTCTCTTAAACGCGAATGATGACAAGGATCTTGGTATCATAGTAACTGATACACTATCATTCTCGAAATATATTGCCAGTGCTGCTGCTAAGGCGAACAGGGTGCTAGGATTGATTAAGCATACCTTTTCATATATAGACAAAACCTCGTTCCTTATACTATATAAAACTTATGTCCGTCCACACCTCGAGTACTATGCACAGGTCTGGTCACCATACTTGGAGAGAGATAGACATCTTTGAGAAAAAGTCCAGAGACGAGCAACTAAGTTAGTACCAGAATTAAAAAGTATGAGTTATGAGGATAGGCTAAAGTGTTAGGGTTAACATCGTTAGAAAATAGGATGGATCGTGGATTATACGTAGTTCAGAAGTAGTAAACCCTGATGTATTTTTACTAGAAGGGAATACAAGGGACTGAGAGGCCACATATCCGGTAGAAGCAAATAGAAGTAGATTGAATATCAGAAAATTATTTTTTAGCAATAGTGTGGTGGGACTTTGGAATAGATTACCGGAATACGTAGTGCTATCAACAGATGTAAATGACTTTCAGAAGAATTCTGATGTTTATTACACCACCGCAAAGGTCTAAGGCTCTAGATATTGTGTAAATATGTTTGCCATGATGTATGCTTATATATATATACATTGTATACCTTTTTTTCACACTAAAATAAAATGTTCTAAATGTTCGAAGTGGCGTAAAGGAAACTTTTGAAAACGGACGATACCTACAAATCGATTTATCTGGTGATAGTAGAGGGATTATCACGCTGGAAGCGTACGCTATTGATGGTCGATTTCATTGTCAACGCGTGGTTTTTCTTAAGCGTAGATAAATGCCTTTCCTCGCATTTACAGAATGTAACTAACGTAGCCCATCTAAAGATCTGAAGTCTTTCTGGGTCTGCAATGGATTGATTTCCGGATACTCTGGACGACACGCAGGATTCAAATGAAGACCTGTGATCTTTGTCATAACTTCCAACTTAAATAACAATTCACCGATAATGCCGGTCTTCTCAGCGCTAAAATACCGCCATCTACAAAGCCTGATTCATGGCGGCAGTGTCCATTCATCGGTGAAAGGCAGGCGTGTTGCTGTGCCGATTAGAGTTGGTTTAAGGAGGAACGGCGGGTGGTAAGATTCATTGCCTTTGAATCGAAGAATGTCAGTTCCAATTTAAGAAAAGCCATAGCTCGTTCACGGCTTAAAGGTCCCATGTTTTCTCTTTCTCTTACTTTCTTTCTCTCGCCCGCCCCTTTTCGGTTTTGTCTTATTGCACGCTTCTGAAATTTAAGATGATGACAGATCGCTCCCCTGTTGCCACCAATTTTCCAATCAGCACAAGGTATTCTCCCGATGTGGTAAATTATGAGCTGTTGGAATTAAAGTATTTGCTCAGAAATATTTTACTGTTTAGTCAAAGCTGTTCTAGCGAGGATTAATTTGAGATTTAAGCAAAATCTAATTTCCAAAACCAGCTTAAATAGTAAGTTTTCTCTTGTGGATGCACGTTGAACCCGCTATCCGAAATTACAGTGTCTCTATAAAATAACAAACATTTCGTAAGCCGAAACGGAGTTAAGCGAATAGTTATGATAGCACGTTAGGCCGAGTCGTCAGAGATCGGGTGGTGGGAGTTACAGAGAACTAGGAAGTAGGGAAGAGACGAAGACGGTGCATACGCCTCTATAACGGCTCGTTGCAAAAATTAATTAATTACCGCTACCCACAACAGACCGGTTTAAATACCGTTGCTGGGTTTAGGTTATTCGTCGCCCAGCCCTAACCGTTCATAGTAGAAACTTGAAATGTTTCACACACACACTCCCCTCGACGTGTAGATACAATGTATAGATTGGTTTTTGAAAATTCTCAATGTAAGTTTATGCCAAATTTATCCCTTAGTGTCCAGCAGTATTTTTACTTGTTTTTCTTTTTTGTTGAAAATTTGGACTTTTTAGTGATCACTGCCCAGCACCACTGTTTAATTTGCGTGGTAAAAAGAAGCATATATAGGTGACGGTGATTCATAATTTCCCTTGGAATTCTAGTTTCGTTTGTTTTTTTCGTAAACGCAAAAGGTGGCGTAAAGCACACTTTCATAAACGGGGGATAACTATGAAATAATCACACACAATTGTGTTCTTGTTAATTACGGAAGAAACGACCACTGGATTCGAATTCTATGATGAAATAGCTTCCAAAATCTTATTGCTGCGTTTAATGAAAATTTCTCAGGTCGTACATCTTCAGATGCTTGCATCTAACAGCGTGAATTGTGTATAACGTTGAGAAAAGTCAATAACATAGCATGTTCGGACAATCCGATCTCTTCTTGCCATCTTTGGTATTAACGCAATTCTTCGGCCGATTCATTCCACGGCCTTCTTCAGGTGTAATATGTTTGTTATTTTATCGTTGCGGTTAATATTCACATTTGCTGTTTCATATTTTGATTGCTTTGCACCGCCAGAGAAAGAGACCGGTAAACGAGGCTCTGTTTCTGTACAGATATTACATGTTACACCTGAAGAAGGCCGTAGAATGAATCGGCCGAAACGTTGCGTTAATACCAAAGATGGCAAGTTTCGACAAAAACGTTGTTTTAACATCAAAGATGGGAATGAGAGATCGTCTTGTCCGAACAAAAGTTTCGGCAAAAACGTTGTTTTGGGATTTTCCGAACAAAAGTTGCTAAACAGCGTAAAGTCTGAATAAGGAAGACTCTGAGGTGAAGTTCCCGGCGACTTCGTATCGTCGGAGCATTTATACAGTATCGCCCATAAATAAGTATACCCCTACCACGTTTTAATAAAATGTTCATTTTCTTCTAAACCAAATATAGCAAGATTTGATTATTTCTAGTGGAACATTACACAATCAAAACGGATATTATCAGTTATTATTTATGACCAAACTCTACAGCACTGAAATGTTGTTGCCAAATGAATATGTTGCTGTCCAAAAATTAGTACACCCCCACGAAAAAATATTTTTGCAACAGAGTTTCGATGCTGTAGAGTTTGGTCATAAATAATACCTGATAATATCCGTTTTGATTGTGTAATGTTCCACTAGAAATAATAAAATCCTGCTATGTTTGGTTTAGAAGAAAATGAACATTGTTTAAAAAAAACTGGTTGGGGTGTACGTATTTATGTGCGATACTGTATATTCTGATTTCACGCTACCCCCTTTTCATATTGACTTAATATGAAGTAAAACTAGTGAAACATTAATAATGAAAATACTTAATCTCAGAATGTAATTAACTTAGGCATAGTGCTACTTCTACAAGTATGAGTTGGTAAAACAATCATGAAGATTTGTAGTGGAACGGTAGTAATTAAACATAGCAGAGTTAAAAACAGGAACGTTACGCAAGAAGAACCAAATGTTATTGAATTCAATACAAGGCATGCATTTAGTCGTGTTTTGTGGTTCTGAATGCTAAATGTCTGGAAAATGTTTTTTTAAATGTTTTTAACTCTCAAAGCCAAGCCATATAGGGAAAATTTATTTTTGTTCAAATACTTATAGGTAGTACTGTAGGCCAGGGTGTGGAAAAGCATGATGATGCAGTAACGCCGCTACGGTGCACACCTGCTCATATAGAGCCACAGATGATCAAAACAACGAGTGGTGTGGGAGTGCAGATATCTAAATCAAAGGTTGCTGTCTTTGAATGAGAGGACGCGAAACAAAATCTGATACACAGATGAATCTAGTTAAAAACAATGCGCAGAATCTGTGTCATTAACGAATTGTTAGTATAATCATCTGTGTGGCACATTTGGTAAGAATTCTGCGATGCTCAAAATCACTTTATCACGCCCTGATTGTAGGCTTCCGAGTCTGAGTAATGTGCCAAGTTCTCATCTCGCAAGCAATTGATTTTGATTCTGGACTCTGCTAAAAAGCCTGCTGTCAAATCTGGCTGTGTCCAATTAAGCCAATACATTGTTTGAATTGAATCTTTTTTCAATCCTTTTAGTTTATTGGAAATTGTCCAAATAACACATTTGATGGACTGAATTTAGCCAGTAGCTAGTCTTAGTTCAAACCACTAACTCAAAGTTGGTATTTGGGAATTTTGCAAGAATTCCAAATTGACTGATCGCTAAGTGAAGTAAAACTTAAAGTAGTGCCCATTCGCTGGCTACGGTGTCAGCCGTCCCTGCCTGGACTTCACAAATCGCAAGTATCTCTGTCTCTGCTAGCTTTTCGAGGTTTGCGATATGTGAAATAGACGTGGTGGTGACAAGCACCCGAATTGGCGTCGCTCACTTCACCATACGCTATTTTACTAATAGCTGGGTCCAGTCTCAGTCTCAGTCTCGGTTTGATCTCGGCTCTCCAGGTCCTTTTTCCGCTCGGTACTGACACTTCCATATTATTAAGTTAAACCTTGCCAAATACCGAAAGTATACGGACACCTCTAACATCGATGACAAAAGCATTGCAATTGAGTAAAGGAAGACTATAAACGGGTCGATGTAAATGTCCCTTGCTTAAGATACACATAGCCGTAGACTCACATGTAGGTGTGTCACGTAATGCTGTTGTATAGGCAATTGAGAAAGATTGGCCAAGAGCCAGAGTTCTAGATTTAAAATCAAGCTAACGATTCGGTTTTCTAATCTGGTCACATTCAGCAAAACCGGAACAAAAAGCCAGTGTAATAAACGAGACTTAAATCAAATGTGTCCCCATGTTTTCTTCCGCTTGAAGAATTAGGAAATCACAAGGCATGGCCGCACACATCCGCGGATGTGGAAACAGAGGTTACTGAGTTCAAAGGGAGTGCTGATGGCCGACCGGTTAGCAGCGCGGAAAATGGACCGGGCAACCCGACTTCAAACTCCCACTGAGACTGGCACTACTCCCCTTGGGAAAGGCATGGATCCGCCTCCTCTCCCCTATGGTGAAGTGTCGCCTCTAAGTCTATTTCACATATTGCAAACCTCAATGAACTAGCCGAGACAGAGAATCTTATTTGATTTCCTGAAACCTCAATAAAATATCAGTTGCTTTCCAGTGTTGTTAGATTTAGAGTTTTTCCCCGGATGACCAGGGGGGAAAACCTTTAATCTAACAACACTGGAAAGCAAATAAGATTCTCTGTCTCAGCTAATATATATATATATATATATATATATATATATATATATACCTCAGTGTGTGCGTTCATATATGTACTCATACACACATATATTCTTTCTGTATGTGTGTATGCAAGTCTGCTTCATTATGGACCAAAGAATTCGATTATTGTTTTGCTCACAAATACTAAACCTGGCCAAGGAAATAAAGAAAGTCAAATGGAGAGAGGCACAAGGGAGAAAAGCTAGACTGTCACAGCGAGGGGGAGTAACGCAAGGGAGAAAGCTAGAATGTCACAGAGAGAGTGGGTATAACGCAAGAGAGAAAAGCTAGAATGTCACAGAGAGGGGAAGAAACGCAAGGGGAAAAGGCTACAATATCACAGTGGGGGCGTGTGAGAAATCAAAAAGATATTGGCTGTAAATCACTTAACTGAAAGCGACTGATAAGATAAATTGATGTTCTATTTATAAGCTCTAATTGTTTACTGTTATTTATCCATTCAACAGTTGTCTGCGTCTATAGATTCGGCCTTGCGATAGTCATTGAAATCATTTAGTGATATATAGCTTTTACTTCTTTCTTTGGCTGCCATGTTGAATATAAAGAAAGAATGGAACGGGGCGGATGGTCAGATTACACCGTGAGGCGGGATTTTTCTTCCTGGCTATTGAGTGTTATTTTCTGATTGCTTATGTGTAAAAAGTATGGAAAATGGCTGTTATTCCGTTCGAACTTTGCTTTTGTGGCCAGAACAGTGATATTCATATGTAATTGTTTTTCTTACTTTATGTGATTAAAAATGTGCAAATCTGCAAAGTACATTTCAAATTATCACTGTCCTGGTTTCAAAAGCAAAGTTTGAAGGGAATGATTGATATTTTCTGTACTTTTTAGACATGAACAATTGTTGGATACTGGCTGAATGTCCTGGACTTGGATAGAAAGGAAACTCGAAGACTTGCTGGACATATTTTTTATTTCGTAGCATATATCTGTGTCGACCGGTGAGTGAATAGTGGGATAGAGATAAGGAGAACCGCCAGTCTGTCCACAACAGGGACAGCGGTCTCGTGCCTTTCGGCTCCGCTGATGTTTGTCTCTTCTTTGAGTGTCGGGTTTTCTGTCCTCCCTCGAGTTTTCTATTCGTGTCTGCTTTATAGGCTTCTCTAACGCCTACGCAGGTGTCATTAACATCCTGTTTGTTCGACACCTACGCAATACACCTATTTCCTAAGGTGACCGGGTCACTTACATTTCCGCACAGGTGTCTGACCCTGGGATAACCGTTTCGTGGTAGGATTTCATAACACAATCAGGAAGATCAGATGTCTTTTAAAAGCTGCACAGTGTTATTATACTCAATGCTTTAAAGAATTGCAATTTACTTCTCAGATCTGGTTACAGAACGAGGGTTAGCATGATATTCCCGAAGAATCATTGCTAGTGAAGTTGAGTTCCAGACTCAGTGGAGGTCCTTCTGGTCTCAAAGAGAGTAAGGTGAGATTGATCCTTATCATCATCATCATCATCATCATCAGCAGCAGCAGC
>VCCN01001766.1:1898910-1911275 GCA_006491835.1 Architeuthis dux
ATATATTCTGATCGCGCTACATGTTTGCATAGATCTGCTCATTTTCTGATAACACCGGGTCCATTGATTTGATAGTTTCTTGATGGAGGTCAATAAATCCGTGTAAAGGAGGGCTTTAGCGAAAATAATTAATCCATCCCGTCCACAGAAGCCGCAGTCTTCAAATCATCTCATTTATCTCAGTGTTCTGACCACCTGCATGCAGTTATTGCATACGTCATAAAACCCTCTTGCTGGTGTATCGTGACGATCTCTGCTGCCCCAGTAGGGTTCAACTGACGGACAATATGCATTGCAAAGCCAATCGCTTCAGCGGTCAAAATCTGGTTATGAATAACCCTTTTAACCTTGGGAGATGTTTTTAATTGCTTTGCGAACTATGCAGCGAAGCGAATTGAGAAACATGAGTGGACAGGAGTTGTGTTGGGAGTTGCCATTTCCGACTTGATCATACAATCAAGGTAACATGATGCCTGGCGTAGATCCATGGTTACTAACCTGGTCTCGCATATCGTTGCTGGTGTGGTGGGTTCGATCCCATTGACCACTTGCATTATTTTCAAACTCCAGTACAGAGTCTTCGATCATTCTTTTGTCATGTGTAAAAGTCCTATTCCCTTACTATGAGTTGAAATCACGACCAAGTGATCGGTAGCCGGCTGTGTTCAGTACGTCTGGAGTTGACTTTGTTTTCCTATCGTAACAAGAACAACCATAACCAAAATCTGGGGTGAAAGCCGATATGTAAAATTCAAATTTGAATTTGAACTCACGACCAACTGATTGCCAGGGGGCTGTCTAACTGACTGAGCTAAATTGACAAGTTTTATATATTAACGAAAGTTTATCATACAGATACGCGCGGGATTATTCCATTCTAATAAATAAATAAATTTATACAAAAAATATATTTTTTATAATTTTTTATATATGGTAGATTTGATTAGACAACGCAGAAAAGAAAGATTGATAAAAGCGTGTTACGTCTCAAACATGTTTATTATCATGAAGATAAATCTGTATGCATGCATTTCGTCATCAGAAGAGATTTGAACATAGCAGAGTCGTGTGACAATCCAGGCTGAGTAATGTGAATGAAATGAGACGTGTTTTGTATGTTTGGGTGACCTGGATTGTTAGTTGCAGTAATCGCCTTCAGTCGAAATAGAAGGTGGAGTGGAGCTTGACCCTGCAGCAGCCAGGCTTGTTAATGCTTATTTTTTTGTATGATTCCACACATTACAGGTACTATAAAAATGATGGCATCATTAGAGTGAGTGAAGGTTTTGACGTATTTGTTTTAAACTCCACGTATCACTAGTTACATAAATAACTTTTTACAAATGTTCGGGATTAACTGCAGCAGTAACAGTAGAACACTACACTAGATCCTTCGTATTGACTCAATTGCACGGCCTTACTCAAATTACTTCCAGTATTATCAGTGGCAACTTTACTATGTCTCTCTTTGTGGCTATCCCCTTTATCACACGGCACTTTGGTCGCGGGGAAAGTTAATCGCCTGGAGAAATGGCTATTTCCTAGCTACATTTTATAGCCGAAACGAAACGAAGCGATAAAATCAGCTGATAATGGTGTCGCTTTTAAAGAAAGTTGTTTGAAGTTGTGAGTGAAGGTTTTGACGTATTTGTTTTAAACTCCAGGTATCACTAGTTACATAAACAACTATTTTATAAAAGTAAATACACAATATAATACTACAGAAATACATTATGCAACGTGCGTTCTTATCGGAAATGACATAACCTCTGGTAAAAGCGACAGATATTCAATTAGCAATATTATGATTCAATAAACAAATGCATTTTTAATATAAAGTCTTTGGTAATATTCAGTTGTATCTCATAATATTGAATTTAACGATACAAACATGACATGAATATTTTAGATGTATTGATATTTTCTTCCAAGTTTAACTCGAATCAGTATTTGAAATGTAGCTCATGATAAAGGTGAGGGAAGTCGATACAAATCGAACTAAGTACTAACGCTACTGGTTTAGTGCTGAATCGCAATGAACTATTATATTGATTGATTAATTCGTTTAGCGGAATATCAACCCTTGATGGGTCATTTAATGCTGAAATCAGTTTAATATTCCTAAAGAATAGTGTCTTGCGACTTTGGTGAAAAGTTATTCGTTTTTCCTAACTAGAGTCTTGCGACTTTGATGAAAGGTTATTTGTGCTTCTCAATAATCAAAAATTAATTCTAGGATCCATAAACTTTGGACTGTGTACTTGAAGTTTTCTTCGTAAAATGCTGAATACTTAGCTTCACGTTTTAAGCTGTAACTTCTTAGGCCCACTAGCTACAAATTGGCGACATACACCGTTGGAAAGCTGAGGAAGTTCTCTTTCCAACGATATATTTATATATATATATATATATATATCTCCTTCATGAACTATATCCACAATGTTGTCTAAAGTATACTTCCTTGTAAAATCCTGAAATACCTATAGATTAATGTTTTAGGGTAAAATAAAGTGGATTTCTGAATCCCACATGTCTTAAACCCATGATATAGCCTTTTAAAGTTCTCAGATATGTCAAATGGGAGACGAGATATGAAATTCTGTTTTGTTTTGTTTTGTTGACCATTTTGTTTTATGCAAAGGAGGTAGTTCTTCCCAACTTTTTTCTTGGGAACATCTTTTTTCTGAAGGAGAACATCCTAAGGAACATTTTGGTACCCTAAAAGTAGAATTATGTACACGGTAGCCCCTGCTGGCCCCCGGACTAAAATGTTTAGGACCACCACGCATTTGTTCAATAGTCATTAAATCAACGGTTTTAAACATCAAATACACGCTAAATTATTTATTTTACATAGACATACCTACTGAAATACACACAAGTCATAAATTGTATTTCTTTCATATAGTCCGGGCTCCAAGAGGGCCTACCGTGCACCGCCCCCCACATGATCTACGAAATAGACCAGATCAGGTTACCGGTGGCCAGTGGGGATAGGAACGTGGTCAGATTTGGAATCTGTGTCAAACTGCCTACGTGACCAACTGGGGTATCATGTTATCAAAAACACCGTTGAGGAGGAGTTATGACCATATAAAGGCTAGATCAAAAACAGTAAAGTTAGTTGGGGTCAGGAGGCAGTGGGGGTCGAGATGGCCTGCCTAACGGCCCGGCAGGGCAGTGGCAGTGGCAGTAGCAGTAGCAGTAGCAGTAGCAGCCCTGAAAAGTGACCCACTCCTTTAAACAACGACATGCAACAGAATTTCCGTACCTCGGCGAAATCCGCAGACCAGCCCAGAAATTGACCTGCGAGGTACGGAAATAAAATTTCGTAAAACTTTAATATCCAGGGATTTTGTCGTCTTTTCTCTCCACACACGTGGGAGTGTTTTCTTTGTGTCCAAAAATGAATTTCCCTCCGCAGAGAGACATCATCATCATCACCATCATCATCACCGCAGCCCGCGGAGGCGATCCGGACAGAGAGATATCATAATCATCGTCATCATCACAGTCCGCAGCCGCGGAGGAAAAATGATCGTCTCTGAAACTCTCTAACTCTCTACATCTCTTTCCCTCATGGCGACCTTCTCTAAAACTAACTCTCTACATCTCTTTCCCTCATGGCGACCAGAGAGGTCGGAGTTCGATCGGCCGTTATGCTACAATCCTATGAGTAGGGTACCAAAATGCACCTTAGGATGTCCTCTTTCTGAAAAAAGATGTTCCCAAGAAAAAAGGTTGGTAGGAACTACCTCATTTGCATAAAACAAAATGGGCGCCAGCACGCACAAAAAAACAGAATTTCATATCGCGTCTCCCAGTTGACATATCTGATTACTTTAAAGGGCTATTCATGGTTTTCAGACATGCGGAATTCAAAAATACAGTTTATTTTACCATATAAGTAATTAATGTATAGGCTTAAAGATGAACAGGACAAACACGAAAGTAATGTTCAACGATTCTATATTCACATATTTAAATCATATTATAAGGATTTCATAAATAAATATTCAATGTATAAGACGCACTCCCATTTTCGAAGTTTAAGACAGAATCAACCCGTAATAATGGATAGATGAACCGTGTTTGGTGCCTCGTCGTGATTTAATGGTTAGCAAGCTGATTTCTCTGATCATTACTACCGAGTAGTGATATTGATCCTCACTTGGTGCCCCATTCTTGTGGCCGTGTGCCAGAACTAAGATAATCTTAGTAGATAACATCCCCATAACCGTGTTATTGAAGATGCAGTGTGCCTAGGGTCTATATAAAGTGTAATAGAATTCCGAACTTTTTTGAGAAAATAAAATGCGTCTTCTACATAGCTTTTGTCAAAATCCACTCCAAGTCGGAGCCTGGAGTTGACTTTCTTTTCCCACCGTAACAACAAGAACAACAAGAACAATCCTCACCTAATTTAGTGGGGTAAACACTCCACTGTTAAACCAAACCGATGTATAAAATTAATACATTCATACCGTGATTTGAACTCACGACCAAGTGACCGGTAGGCAGGTCACTTACCAACTGTGCCAAACTGACAAGTCTTTCATACCTGCTAAAATGTATATTACAAATATGCAATTGATTGATTGATTGATTGATTGATTGATTGATTTGTTTAGCGGCATATCGACCCTTGATGGGTCATTTAATGCCGAAATCAGTTGAAAATTCCCCAAAAGTAGTCTTGCGGCTTTGATGAAAAGTTATTCTTTTCCTTTAACTAGTGTCTTGCGACTTTTTTGAAAGGTTATTTTTTTTTAATTAGTGTCTTGCGACTTTGGTGGGAGAACAGGTGTCCCCTGGTTGTGGTGGTCCTACCCCCTCTGCAGGGGATGCAGTTGACGCATTCTAGGCCTCAGCCGACAGGGTCGTACAACTATGCAAGGAAGTAGAAGTAGCAGTGGAGTTTGACACTGCAGCTACCAGGCTTTTTTTATTTTCTCCTATTCAAGATTTCTAGCCACTAATCAGATCCTCTGGCTTTTTAAAGGAACCCATTACATTCCTGGAAACAAACTGTAAAGCAGGAGCCTTCCAATTAAAGTCCCCTTAAAAAACTAAACGGATATTTCTATTCAAATGAGAACATTCTTTCCATTAATGGGATTAAGAACATCTGTAACGTATTATTGCTAAAATGACAGGCGGTGCTTTTTGCGAAAGAAAAAAAAAAGAAGATAATCCTGATGAAAACAATTGCAAAATGTTGAAACCGTAATTGGATTCAGTATCGAAAAACCGAAAGATGGTTACGAAAGCGATTTTTCTGATTCGGCCATCTTAATTAATCCCTAACTCACAATTTTCTCCCAATCACAAAATGTATCAAATGCTCGTAAATACTTCTTTCTCCAAAATTCTAATACATTTTTATGCTTTTATATTAATCAACTGAAATCGTGTGTTCGATTCTGAATATGTTTATTTCTTATTTTTATTTCTTTTCAGTTTGAATTTCTTTCTCCTTTTGGTGACGAAACTCGTAAAGAAATGAAAATATCCTCAATTCCCTTTCTCGTGACTATCATTATGATATTATGATAGTCATGGGTTATTAACCACATAATTTCGCATAATATAGTTTCTACGGTCATTCAATTGACTACTTGTTAGTTTTTATCCAAATCATCATAGACGCCATCTTATTTTCAGTGGCAGCCATCTTATATTATTATCCAAGCCTATACCTTTGTATATAATTCTGACGTTAAAAGACTATGTACGCCTAAACAGCAGAACCGAATTAGACAAATCTCCGCCGGCATATGAATATAGGAATGACATGGCAAGAGAAAACCAGGATCCCCCCTATGTTATAAACATATATCAAGGGTCCAGTATTGCATTATACGTACACTGTAAATCGAACCCCCAATTTAAGGCCACACGATATCTCTTAAAGTTCTCTATGGATTTCAAGCTTGGGGTATGAAGTTGATTTTTCAATTGCATGTATACTTAATCATTATTGTGTTTTCACACCAGTCACAACGATCTGGATGTTTTACTCTCCGGCTTTCTCCAGGTGTCTGCCGTAGATGGTTTTACTCTGGTTCAGTGGAAGAGGCAGACAAGAAGAGGCGACGTATGGACTGTTGAATAAATACGATGCAACCCCGTGGATTGAATGAAGGGTTTTCGGTTCAGAATCCCCAAAAGTTACTAACTACAACAGACACAAGAAGAAGGCCGGAGGTTGCAACAGCCAAATGCTGTGACTATAAAAACCAAGATGAGGACACTAGTCCGATTAAAGATGTGTATAATAAGGACAGCCGTTTTCAAGTGGGGATTAGTAGATCAATCTCTCAGACCATTGTTAGTAACTTCGAGTTTTATTAATTATCTGATTATTGTGGCTTGGCACAGAGTAAGGTATGCATTTTAAATACCTACATACATAACGATTGATAATAGCCTGCCATAGAGTGATGCTTCAAAAGCAAGTCTCGCAGACGGTTGTTGATAAGTTTGATTCTTAGTACTTCATGGATATAGCCTTGAGCGGGACTTAGATATACAATGGAGAATTCTGCGCGTGCGTATTAAAAGTTCGTACATAATTTAACATTGCTATAAACCTGGATTTAACAATGGACTTCGTTTTAAAAGGGTTGGACACGAACGTGGCAATGAGAACTGGATTCATTATGAGAATCCCAAACCAATACTAGTGTGGCAATATCCAAGACAGACTTCAACATTTTAACCTAAACGGAATCCACTCTGATCTATCTCTGATTTTCACAGGATTCAAAATGTATTCTGGTTCGTATGTTCGACGCATTGGAAGAGAAAAAGCATTTTCTTTTCGGGCAAAGAAATCTAGAGTTGATTTTATTGCATTACAATGCCCGTCCCCTTATAATTCATATTCAAGAACAGGAAAAATCGACCAGAACTGTTAACATGGGTTTCTTCAGTTTTCAAGTGAGTCTGGCAGGCTAACTGGCTATGTATGTGTCAGGCTGCTGCAATGGGGCTAGAGGGCTGAAAATTTAAACATTTACTCCTTATGTTAACCTTTTTTAACCCACCCGCTGCCAAAATCAGTTTAGTGGAGGTTTCAATTTACAATGTAAGTTTATGTTACATTGGTCCCTTAGTTTGTGTCCGGCAACATTCATGCTTGTTTTTTTTGAAAATTCAGATGTTTTTAGTGATCAGTGTCCAAAGGCGAGAGAAGTAACATATTCATTGATCACCCCTTTTTCCAATGTTTTAATTGATCTCTCCCAACGAGACGGTTTCTAATGAGTGACTAACCAGACCTGTTTCGCTTCTTTTTGTCAGTTTTGTTAGGTGGACTCCTTTTAACGTTTGATCTTGAAAATTGTCACCAGTCGGGGATTAACCATTCGGCTGAGTAGGCATAAGTCTAAGGGCCAGGAAGGGGGGAGACCCAATATTGTATAGTCATCTTGGTATGCGAGAGAAAAATCCTGACTTTGGAGAAAAAGGAAGACTCGAAACTTATTTATAAAAATATGAGGATATATCTTTATTTCATAAGATACATTGTATCGTGGCGGAAAATGAAGAGTGGGAGAGAGAGACAATAAGAGCCGACAGACCGTTCCCAACAGGGGAACTGGCCTTGCCCCCCCCCCTCCTGCCCGCCAGGCGGTCTGTCTCTCTGAGGGCGTCATGGGTCTCTCTGCTCCCGAGGGCGTCTCTCTGTCGCTTTTCTCGAGTTCAAACGCCCACGCAGATTTTTCAGTTCGCCATCTGCAGTCTGTGTATGACCCCTGAACACCCGGTGTGTCTGTTTCAGGTATAACTTTGTTGTCGTCGACATCCTGTTTAACTTTCAACGCCTGTGGGGGTCTAATCTGTCGCCTACATATCCAACACCAACAGCAAAACAAATTGGTTTAACTGAGGTACACGTGAGTTATTTGGGTGATATTTCAGTACTTATGCATATATATTCTTGTATGTCTGCAATATTACAAATACTATTCTGGTTTGTAAATTAGACTCCAAACATATACACATTTAGAATTAATGCTTTTAGAACATCGTACAGCCGCTGTGAGATTGTGCTTACTAAAAGCTCAGCCTAGAGGCCCAGGTGGCAGATAGTCTTGTGGCTACAGAAAAAAGATACCATAAAGTTGTCGACTTGGTTTGGTATATTCCAAACATGTCTCGGGATTAGTTTTCAGTCTGATTTATTGTTACTGTCTGAAATAGATAGCGCCTTTCCATCCCATAAAAATGAGAATTTAAAACTAAGTCTAGTGGAGTAGGCATACCTAAATGCTGGAAGCGCCACAATCTCCACAGGTAATTACAAACGTATAATCGATTCAGTCAACGGCCAAATTACGTTTGACAAACCAATTCTCGTATGATCACCGAAGTTAAGCAATGACGAGCCTGGTGGTCAGTACCTAGATGGGTGACCGACTGGGAACAGCAGGTACCGTAAATTGCCGGGAATCATGTGGAGAGAATCCGGCGGCGATCCTGTTAATCCTCCTAAAAAGAGACCGATCTCTACACTACGCTCAGTAACGCAAGCCGGAGGCCCCACTTTCTTACCCTCACACACACACCCTTTGACTGGCCTGGCTGTGAGCGAGAAGAAATGATGAATGCACGTGTGCTATTAAAATCTGTGTATTTTCTAAACGATCGGTGGAGCGTACGAGTGCCGGTGGCGATTCCGCTAATCCTCCTTGGTATACAGACCAATCTGTATACTACGCTCAGTAACGCAAACCGGGGGCCCCACTTTCTTACCCACCCCCAGCAAACACACCCTTTGACTGTCCTGGCTGAGAGCGAGAAGAAATGATGAATGAACGTGTGCTATTAAAATCGCTATATTTTCCCAAGGATCGGTAGGGCGTACGAGTTATTGGCAGAAAAAAAATGTATGTTGTGCGTTAAGTCCCTCGGGTCCATCTGAGAACAAAGAGCACTGAAGCTTGGACATCGTTTCCTGGACAGTTTCGCAACTGTAAGTTTCTCTGCCAATATTACAAGAAGCATAAAGAAGCATTTAAATCATATATTTCTGTAGGAAGTTGTCGGACAATCTGTCCAATTGCACTGGTTTTCTTCATGCTTTAGCATCTATGTTTTTCTGCATTGGTCCTTAAGGGAGATACGAGATAGACCAACCATGAAGGCTAGAGTTCCATCACCATAAAGTTACATTTTAAAGCTATCATTTAACGGCATATTGTAGCCGTGTCTCTTTAAGAAGGAAAGTGAGGAAAGAATAGGAGAAAAGAAATGAAAACACAAAGGTTAAAAGAAAAAGGGAAACGGGGTGGAAGAAAAGGAAAGAACACTAAATGAAGGATAATTAAGAAGGGAAAAGGGAACCAATAGAAAATGGAAAGAAAAGAAGCAACAGAGAAAAGGAAGGAAGAAAGGAAAAGAAAGTTACGAAGTATTAAAGGGGGAGATAGAAAACCGAAAGAAAAAAGAAACAAACAAGATTGAAAGAAAATGAAAGAAAAACTAGAAAGCGTGAAAGAAAATAAATGGATGAACAAATGAAGGAAGATACAAGGCAAGAAAAGAATGATAAAAAGAAGGATGAATGAAAAGAAGACAAATAAAGGAAGATAGGAAGAAAAGTTCAAAAGAAAGAAAGCAAAATGTAAAAGAAATAAAAGCAATAGAGGTGAAGGAATGACGAATGAAAGAACAAAGAAAGAATAAAAAAAGAATAGAGAAAATACGTAGAAATAAAAAGAAGGAAAGTAAACACTGAAGAAAAAGGGAACCAAAAATAAGAAGGAAATTCAACGAAGGAGTCTGTTAGAAAGTAGGACAAGAAATAAAGAGAATATAGTTAAAAGAAAAAGAGAAAATGGAACAAAATAAAATTTAAAAGTGGATGAAGAAAACGTAAGAAAAGAAAATGTAAAGAAATGTTAAGCTAAGAAATAGAATAAAAAAAGGAGGAAAAACAATGAAGAAAATTGAAGCAAACAAACAATAGAAAAAATACAGATTAAGCTAGAAGATAAATGAAGGAAAACCAAAGAAGGAAATAAAGAAACTCAAAACACAATTCATAGAGGAAAGAAAAGGGAATGAAAAAAAACGATGAATTATATAAAAAAGAAGAATAGGCGAAAAGAACACATAACAATAACAATAAAAACAAAACAGAAAGGACAGAAAAAAAAAGAGAATTTGTCAAAAAGGCATGAAAAAAAGAAAGGGGAGTAGATATTTTTGTGTAGTTACGAGTGTCCAGATCAATAAGCAGGGGGTTATATTTCCCGTAGGACATTTTCAGACTGTCATGTCGATGGCTTATGTGCGGGTTCATAACAAGCAGGTTGCTAATTTCTTACTCGAACCAAAAATAGTCGGTAACAACGCCATCCGCGGTTTACGGCCATTATTTCTTTTCAGTTTTTTTCCCGAGATTCGTTTTTTTACGAAGACTTGGGAAGAAAGAAATGATTCATTAATTCTCCAAGGATCTTCTTCCTTCTTGAAATTGCACCGATGTTAACAGGAAATAAAGGTAAGAAACATGGCGTTTACTGACCGTGTAGAACCTTTTCTTTTCTTGTTATATTATATTTACTCTAGGATCAGTGTGTCCATTCTTTTGAACAATAATAAACATTAATGGAAAAAGATCTATAAATATCTTGCAGGAAAACAATAGCCTTTGCTATAACTAAATTGTATCTCTTAGTGTGTGCTTACTTGAGTAGTAGGATCAGTGGACATATGTCCAGCTATCAGATATTGATATCTCTTTAAACCACGGTCATCTTGGGTAACAATATCAGTATACGATATTTGTCCGGAAGGTATCCAGCCATTTCGAATATCTCAGGAACCGAGAAGTAACTTATTAATTGATCACCCGTTTTTCCAATGTTTTAATTGATCACCACTAACATGGCATGCTGCTAAAAGTGACGGTTTCTATTGAGTGAACTATTAGTAATTTGTTTTTTGTATGAGCTGCCGAGTTGTCCTAACGATTAACATCATGAAAAAAGATATCAGCGAACTTCCACTTGCGGCAGTTTGTGTTCACCTCACATTAATGCACTTGGGAAAGGCACGAATCATGAAAGGTCGGATAATGAATCACTCTCTGCTGCTGGTACCATGTAACCCAGTACAATGTGCTGCCTGTTACTTAGAGAGGAGATTGGCACCGTCAAGTAACCTGTAATTCGCCGAAAGATGCCATGGATATCCTATCATTGTAACCTGGCGATTTATTAGGTCTTAGGATAATTTGATTGGAACGACCTTGTTGAATGCACGAATCCACTTCCCCCAGTAAGTCAGTTCAGAGATTATTGGCTACTGCTTGCGCAATACTATCCAGTACGATTTATGGCATGTTACTTGGAGAGTAAGCCTCATTGTTCCATGTGATGACACGAAGGCCACAGAAATGTACCTTGACAATCTACTAGATCATGGGATAATTTGATTTGATCTTATCTGATTTTAGAGGTACTGACTAGAGTCATTTTAATGTCTGCTATTGTCTGGAAAGGCTTTATATCAGAGAGCAGTTGAATCCTCATCATCCGTTATAAATCCACTGTTGGATGAAGGCCTTTCCAATCTCTGTTCATGACGAGCGTGAGTGCGCTAATCTCTGACATATCCAACCGGCAAATTATGTGCCTGTTCTTTTCCTACTGTCGTTTACTGTCCCACGTGAGGCAATCGGTTATCCATTTGCTCCATATGTTGTCCCTTCTTCTCGCTATGTGCCCTGCCCATCTCCATTGTTGTTGCTTAATTAATTGTACGATATCCTTCACCCTGGTCCTCTCTCGGATCCATGTTAATCTTTTTCTATCGCTAAGAGTTATTCCTAACATTGCTCTTTCCATTGACCTCTGTGTTATTCTGGGTTTGTTTTCGGGTGCTTTTGTACGTTTCCATGTTTTGCACCTGTACGTCATCGCTGGTAGGTGAGTGATGGCCAACATTTGTATATTACGATACGGTTGGTTTGGGGTATGAGTGTGTTAATATAGTATTTTAGTTACCGATATTTTTCTCATAAATCTTTGAAAACTTTTTGCCTTTCTTATTTTAAACTAGGGCCTATATCGAATAAAATTGATCTGGCTACTCGACATTATTATTTCTTGGTGGTTGTTATTGAATCATTTCCTTATCTGGCTTCGTATCGCGAGTCTGGTTGGCATGTTCCGTTGCGTGATTATGGTGGATCGGGGAAGAAGTCGTGTGGTATGAAAGACGAACAGGAGAGAGGGACGATGTATCCAGTGATTTCCCAGGTGAGGGAAAAGCGCGGGAAAACTCGGAAGTAATCAGCCAATCAAAATGGAGATTGAAAATGAAGAAACGGTGAGGGGGGCGAGGGGGGC
>VCCN01001766.1:2086072-2097174 GCA_006491835.1 Architeuthis dux
TCTTCTTCTTCTTCTTCTTCTTCTTCTTCTTCTCACTAATTTTCCACTGTCTCTCATTCTCTCATTCACGTAGTTCTTGTTCCGTCTTTGTTCCACGTCCTCTGATTATTTAGTCATTATTGATCCAAAATAAATGCACCCAGTTTTCGGCGCTGGGGGCTGGTGGGGTTCAGGGTTGGTTGCTGGAGGCCATGCTTGTGACGGTGGACTGAAACTGTCAGGAAACGTGTGCCACATGACAGAATAATCGGATGTCAAGAGTCTGACGTTTAAAACTTTTCTGACTTCTCCGCCTTTCATGTTTCAGGAGGGGGGCAAGAGGGTTGTAACGAGGGTAAAGCCAACGCGTCAGGGGTAGAGAATAGAAAAGATAAACATGAAAATAAAAGGCTTTGTCTTTCCTCTCCTTCCCCCACCGCTATACCTCCGTAGGATCCATGTAAGACGAACCACAAACATTGTTATTTTTCCTACAGTTTCAAGCTGATGTTCTGAACTTTCCGACTTTTGCTCAAAAACGTCAGAAGTTGGTACAGTTTAGTAGCCCATCGGTTATTTGTTTGAACTGCTGGTCCCAAGTAGAAGGGTTTGAATACCACATCAGGGATGGTTTCTTTACTATTGAAGAATTAGTCTGCGGTTTTCAATCAGGGTGTTATAAGGCCGTAGTGTGAGCTAAAGATTTAAAGAGAGTTGATGTCACTTGATACCAAGCAATAATCAACAGAAAAATATCTGCTTTAATTACATTGTGCAACTTTAAAAAAAGAAATTGTTCCTGGGTAATAAGTGTTATCTTCTAATTGATTATGTCAAGAAAATATAGAAAATGTCAATTATTCCCTTCAAACTTTGCTTTTGTGACCAGGACAGTGATATATATGTAATTGCTTTTCTTACTGTATGTCATGAAAAATGTGTGAGTGTTATTTTCTGATTGCTTATGTGTAAGAAGTATAGAAAATTGCTATTTTCCCTTCAAACTTTGCTTTTGTGACCAGGACAGTGATTTGAAATCTATTCATTTTCAATTGGTCAACGGAAAAATTTTCATATTTTTAATCACATAAAGTAATAAAAATAATTACATATGAATATCACTGTTCTGCCCGGAAAAGCAAAGTTTGAAGGGAATAATAGCCATTTTCTATATCTTTTACACATAAGCAATCAGAAAATAACACTCACACATGTTTAATTACATGAAGTAAGAAAAACAATTACATATGAATATTACTATCTTTGTCACAAAAGCAAAGTTTGAAGAGAATAGTAGCCATTTTCTATACTTTTTAGCCATAGGCAATCAGAAAATAACACTCATTACACAGAAGCAAAGATCGCGTTGCACGGTGTAATCTTTGTTATGATTCTTATTTTGAAATTATTGCTATTATTAATTAGTCTTTTATTTATAATTCGGAATCAGAAAATATTTGTTGTAGGAAAGTCGAATTAATGATTCGAGACAACGCAATCAGCTCTATTTCCTCGTGTACCAGGATATTTTCGATTATCTTTACGAAACAAACATTTGTTCAAACAGGTCTGGTTAGTCACTCAATAGAAACCGTCACCTGACCAACGTCTTTTGGCACCAAGCCGTGTTTGGAGGTGATCAATTAAAAAAAATTGAAAAAGAGGTGAACAATGAATAAATTACTTCTCTCCCCTTTTGTTGAGTGGTGATCACTAAAAGGGTCTGAATTTCTAAAAAAAAAAAAAGACATGACTGAACGCTGCTGAACACAAACTAAGGGACTAATTTAGCATAAACCTATATTGTAAATCGAACCCTCCACTTAAAAACTTATTTGGAGAGGGAGAACTTTGAACAAATGCTGTAGTGTGGGTGATCACTTAACAAAATTGGAAAAAGGGGTGATCAATGAATAAGTTACTTCTCTCGCCCTTCTGTTGGTCACTAGAAAAGTATTGATCATTAAAGTATTAATTTTTCAAAAAATAAGCGTGAATGCTGCCGTACACAAACTAAGGGATTAATTTAGCATAAACGTAGATTGCAAATTGAACTCCCATCTAAAAACCTATTCATGGTGGAATTTAAAAAAACAAACATTTATAATAAGGAGTAAATAATTAAATTCTCAGCCCTCTAGCTCCATTGGTGCGGCCTGCATCCGCAACACATACATAGCCAGCCAGCTAGTCAGACTGAAGAAACCTATGTTGACAGTTTTGATTGACAGTGTCCAATACAAATTACCTTCGACTTTATGTAGTTCTAAACGCTGATCGATCGCTAAATTATCTCCAATGATCTGTTTTTAATAATATTATGTTTCGCTATTGATCTCAAAACGGATTAATCAAGTTATGAGCAATAATTAATTAATATTCTTTTTATTTCATTATTTTATTTCTATGAACAGCATTTTCTTTTTGTATTTTCTAAAACAGAATTTCTGGATATGTATACATATTTTCTTTTTTACAGAAATCGGAAGATTTTTAATTTGACTTGTAGGATTCTTTTATCTTTATTCGTCATCTGAAAGAAAAGTTTTCACAAAATAGTATAAATAGAAAATGCTCACGTATTCATATTGTATAGGATTGTAGGATTAGAAGTAATAATTTGCATCGATCCTTCCGTCTCAATGAAATTAAAAATGAAGTACAGCATTTAGAGATGAAACATCTATGGCATATGAGAATGAGAAACTCCTATGAATTCTCGAACTCGTATCTTCATTATTATTGATTTTTGACTAGGTTTTACCTTCATCTTAATTTTCTTCTTTTTTTTTTCGGACCGTAATCCTACAGCAACGAGTAAACACCGTCATCGGAAATAAAGAGTAAGCACACGGTGAGAATCGAACTCACACATTCTAACCAGAGGGAGTCCAGTATACGCTTGGCTGCTTTTAATCATTCGGTCTTCATGGTTCAAACATTAGCTGATTTCACACCATTAAACTTGACTAATTTCAACCGATATTCGACGCTTGTTGATCTTCACATTGTGAGACCTAGTTGCAGGAATGCACACAATGGACCAACATTTCAGCCTCAAATCGACACATGAGAAATTTTAAAATGTGGCAAAAAATAATTTTCGATTCCAAATTACGTAGAAGAACTTTTTTCATATGATTCCTACCCCATTTGATGATTTCTTTCTGTCATATAATCATGTTTTCGTTGATGTTTACACATTTTACTGATACATCCCTCGAGATACTAATTATGTTTACCATTTTTTAGAATAATATCCAGGAACTGCTGGAACGGAACTCTTCCATTTGGGTTAGAAAACATGAAGATTAAGTAAAATAATTATTTTCCGGCAAATCCTTTTTAGTTTTATTCGATTAATTATAAGTCAGACTTTTGATCTGCGGAAAAAAATATTTCTTTCACTTAATATTTTTAAAAAAAGAAGATTTTTCATGATTTTTGTCGATTATTCCAATATTTTTGAAATGTTTGAAATGTATATTTTGTATTCTTTCTATATCGCAGTTCGACTGAAACGGTTGGTTGAGGTGGGAAAAAGTGTTGGGGTGCAAATATATCCCGCAAAGGGACACTATCCATATTTCCAATAATGATATCTGTCTTAGGCCTCTCGTGTGTTTGCCTGTAACGATCAGGAGTAGAATACTCGTTGGTGATCAGTGGAAAGAGAAATTGGACTGGGACGAAGTTATCCCTCAGGAGTCACAGAAGGTTTGGTCCGCGTTGTCGAGAGATTTGGCCGAGCGCAGCTCTCTGAGATTCCCCAGATGTGCAATTGATGAAAACAGCCGAGCTGATTTATACTTAGTTTGTGATGCCTCCAAGAATGCCTATGGGTTTGCAGCTTATGCTGTTCAAAGTGGCGTATATTCGTTAGTGTTTGGGAAGGTGTCCCCCATTAAGTCCAGATTAAGTACATACATTGGAATTGTTGGCTGCTTTTTGGCAATCAAGTGTTTAATCAGCCTCCTAAAGTTATATCCTCACGTTCACAACTTGCGTAATCTTGACTGATGTCTAAAGATACCAAAACCAAGAATCCGTTTGTGAAAACAGACTTAAGGATAATAATAAACTTATGAAAGAATTGGATTCAAGGTTGTCCATACCTATAAGATTTAAATACATCCCTACATCACAGAATCCGACTGACTTGATTACCAGAGGATTGGCTGTGAAAGAATTGCAACACAACTTGGATTTCTGGGCCTGGATGGCTGTATAATCACCCAGTAACCTGGCCTCCTAGTAGTCCAAACACTAAAGAACTATCATCCAATATACAATATTGCATAATAATGTTACTGAATTCAGTAATGAACATGTCGCCTTCGACATAGTTCCCAAATCAAGTTGATCAATATTGCGTCTCTTGTGTTCAAATGTATAAATAAGCTAAAGCAATTAAATGAGGATCATTCTCGATGTGCTAGGACTCACTTAACCAAAGTGATGCAGCAACAGTCCTTTCAAAAGGAAATTGATTGTCTTCTGGATCCCCGGAAGAAAGGAGCGCCTGGCTTGGTTGGAAGTTTGAATTTATTTCTGGACGAATCAGGCATAGTACTTCTAAGTGTAGAATCGGAAAGAATACCACTTATGAATACGAAACGATCGATCCTGTCTGGCTAACAAAGGACCAGTCTTTGATTAGACTTATTATCTACATGTCAGGACAGATGTAAACATCTTGCAGTCACCTTGAATAAATTAAGGCACCCTGGATTCTGGATACCTAAAGCCAGACAAGCTATATCAAATGTTATTTCTGGATGCTTCTTGTGCAAAAAGTACTATTCTCTTTCGTCAGATATCCCAAGGTATCAGATTTACCCAAACACATGTTAATCTTGTAAATCCGTTCTTGCATACCGGTATCGATTATACCGGACATGTTTGGATAAAGGGTGATGAACGGGTAAACAAGATGTACTTGGTTTTATTTGCATGAGCATACATGCTGTGCATATTGCTTAAGGACATGAAACCTCATTCCTTAATACTGGCCTTGATTAGGTTTACCAACTCTTATGGAGTTCCTACGCACATTTACAGTGGCAATGCAAACTCCTTTGTTGGTGGGTGTAATTTCTTACGAGAAGTGTTTGTTTCAGATGAATTCAGTGACAGCTTTGAAGCTTACAATATTGAGCACCATACAATTCACATCTACTCTGCATGGTTTGGAAGTGTTTGAGAACACCTAATTAGGACTATTACATATTGTTTACATAAGGTAATTGGACGCTCTCGTTTGAATTACTTTGAGTTGTTGACAGTCATTTCTGACGTACACAATTCTATTAATAATAGACCATTCACTTACAGATGCTCCTCAGCTTCTAGCCTGAAAGTAATAATGTACCGTGATGCGTGTACTTGCAAAGTCTTCTGATGAAAAAATGAACCAGATTGTATTTCAATCGAACAGGTTTATTCACTATTGCTTTGAATAAGACACGGCCTAGTTTTCGTTTGATCGCCGTCACGGAGAGATACAGGGGAAGTTCTTAAGTAGAAAAGGACAGTCACTCGCTAATGTTTTTATAGGCGTGTGGGAGCGATGGACTGTGACTAGTTCGGTGACCCGCTTAAACTAAGGTCAAGGGCCTCTATTCAGACTTGGCGATAATTATCAAAGACGGTGGTTTAGGTTTCGGTGGCCAGGGGGCTACCTTGGGGACTACTGACGTCTTTCAAGTCCCGCTTCTCTCTCTCTGAGTGACAATCAAATTGTTCCTTATTTAAGCCTGTGTGTTGACTTTTAGTCCCGCCTCCTTGGTCCCACCCCTTTTTGATATCTCCATCTATATTCCGCCCATTCAGGTATGCAATTAATAACACATACATTATTATCACCTTTCATCCCAGAGCTTATATCACGCTGCAGGAGCCAACTCTCAATCATTTCCCTGTCGGACACCTTTGCAGCCAAACTCCGTAATGTGGTTTCCACGCGGCATGGGGTAGTTGTCTTAAAGTTCTTATTCGAAATTACTGACGCCAATTGGTGACCATTGACACTTAAAATAGTCTGGTGCAGATATGGCGTTCTTCCGACCGTGAGAAGATTTTAGTCTTTTGGTTTTAACTTAATCAAATTAAAACTGCGGCTTTTAACTTAATCAAATTAAAACTGCGAGTTTTAATTATAACTAATTACAGGTACCACTGACCATTAAGTAACAATAACTCCCAGTTGTTTTTTGCACACTAATGCGAATGCAGGAATCATTTTGAAATCTATAAACTTAAATGTATGTGATGCTGACCCACTAGAAAGGAGAATTATCTAGTCGATCGAAATTCGCGACGACATGTTGGTTAGGTTTCGTGAAATTTGGCATCAGGATTACTTACTCAGTTTGGAAAAGCAATGTAAGGACTTGCATGCGATCAATGTTTCTAATAAGATCAAAGGGGATGAGGCCATTCTCATTCAAAGCCCTAGCAAGCCCAGACTATATTGGCTTCTGGGTAGAGTCCTAGAACAAATCCCTGGGAACGACCACAATATCCGTCAAGATCAGGAGAGGTGATGGTTCTGTTCAAATTCATTCCCTCAAGTAGTTGTACCCAATGGAGTTATCTTTAACTCATGCTAACCATAAAGATAACTCCATTGGATACACATGTTAAGGGAATGAATTTGAACATAAACATCACATCTCCTGATCTTGACAGAACGGATCTTGTGGTCGACCGCAGGGATGAGTTCTAGAACTCTACCCAGAAGACAATATAGTCTGGGCTTGTGTCCCACAGGAAATACCGGATGATTCCAGTGTTGTCAATGATCATGAATTTGTCAACTTACTTCCTGAAGGAAGTGACATTTCACAGCAGCATGGTAGTTCAAATGTGTCCAATTCTATTGATAAATCCAATGTTCCTAAGGTTTCCGACCTGAATGCTCCAAGATGGTCTAGCAGGGAAAATGCCTTGAAGTGCGAAAAGCGTTACCAGGAAGACCCTTATATTTGGTACTAAAAGGAATTATAATAAATATATGTTTCCTCTATTGTAAAGCCCAGCATTACCTGTTTAATATTGTGTTACTTGATGATTGTTTTGAGTATTGGAGGTTTTGCTATCGATTCAGATCCTATTCATTAATAATCGTAAATGACAATAGTTGTATAAAACATTACAGAGAAATATAATTGTGTGATTCTCGCATTGCTCTTCTCTCCTGAGGGGAAGATATAAGAATTAATAGTTTAAGATTCATTCAAGTTGATTTAACTTTAAATATTATCTTCTAAAATTGCTTATAAAAATAAGATTGTCGGCTTCCAATGCCAATCAAACAATTGAATTTGAGAATTGTCTTGCCTTTCGACACAGACACACTTTTATCTTACCTATTGCGAGCGTGTCTGTGTCGAAAGGCAATACACATCTCAAATTCAATTTATTGCTTGAAGCCGACAATCTTATTTTCATAATCAATTTTAAAAGATAAAATTCGAAGTTAAATCTCTGCATTCGATGATGGCTTTTAGTAATGGCTTCGTATTCTTGATATTTATGATTAGTTCATAATTATGGTAAATGGAAATTGGGCGGGTAATTGTGTTCTGCCATTCATCCACGTGGGAAAAACCTACAAGACTACCGAAAAAATCAGCATTTGAAATCCCTTGCTTTTACAAGAATTTGAACAGTTACCTATAGCTTCTAGTGGAAAATACGTAGTGACTCACGTAACTACTTCAGACATATCTTGTCTTGGATAATGGTTGTCCGTTGTTCTTCAAGCCAGCTCTTTATTTGGTGGCTGGTTTGTCCCTTTTATTCGCTACTACAGCTTTATGGGATATTGTACACGCAGTTTAAGGTCATATTTTCCTCCTCTGGTAACTAACTTTTGAAAGGAGGTTGCGTAGTGTAGCTTAGTATCAATAGCATTTTCGTTTGATCACGTGAAACTACCTCAATTATGTGGATTGGCCTAACTAGTACTTATAAATGTTTGGCGGACTTGTTCGTTTTCTGTAAAAGGCCGCATTTTACGATCACGAAAATGGAATTCACGACCAATGACTTCCAACAGTGACCTACTAACCGGTATTTTAAAGAGAGCGATCAACTAGTATATATTTATATGATTTCATTACAAAGAAGAGAAAATTGCATTATTATATTGATCTCTCGCCAACTTCAATACATTATTAATCGACTGATTACACCGAGCAGAGAGGCGTAAACGACTTGGAAGAAATTTAATTAGAACAATTAGTTCAGCAATACATGGTGTCGTGGAAGCTCTGCACAGAAAAAGGTGCCTTAAACCACAACACCTACACCTAGCGATTATTTGCGTTTAGGTTAACACATAAATAGGTTGATTGATTACCCGTTCGGTTATACAAGGGATCGATCATCGATTCTCTATTGCTGATGTTGCACGTTCAATGCCAACCAAGTAGTTGTTTGAAACCGTCAACCAACACTGTCAACATAGGTTTCTTCAGTTTTCAAGTGAGTCGCACCAATAGAGCTAAAGGGCTGGAAAGCAGTTTACTCCTTATTAAGTTTAGAGAAAAAATTGTTTTGTTTTTTTATCCCTCCTCCCCCAAATAGGTTTTTAGTGTGGGGGGGGGGTCAATTTTACAATGTACGTTTATGTTAGTCTGTGTCCGGCAGCGTTCACGTATGCTTTTTGAAAATTCAGACTTTTTTAGTGATCACTGCCCAACAAAAGGCGAGAAAAGTAACCGATTTATTGATCACCCCTCTTTCCGATTTTTTAATTGATCACCACTAACATGACATTCTGCCAAAGAATGTTTGTCAGGTGACGGTTTCTACTGGGTGACTAACCAGACATGTCTCCTTTCCTTTCAGATAGACATCAGAATGCACTTCCAAGGAGATACGTTACCATACTGAATTTAATCTGGCATGACACCGTAGGAGGGAGGCATCTATCTTGGTGCGGCCTGTACACGTGATACATACATACAAGGTCGCCCATAAATAAGTACACCCCTACCACTATGTTATAGAAAGTTAATTTTCTTCTAAACCAGACATTATTTCTAATGGAATATTACACAATCAAAACAGATATTATCAGGTATTATTTATGACCAAACTCTACAGCATTGAAACTCTATTGCTAAAAATATGAATATGTTGCCGTCCAAAGATGAGTACAACAACACTACGAAAAAGTATTTGGCAATATCCGTCTTGATTGTGTAATGTTCTACTCGAAATAATAACATCCTGCTATGTTTGGTTTGGAAGACAATTAACTTTCTATTAAAATGGTAGGGGTGTACGTATTTATGGGCGATACTGTACATACATATTTTGTAATTCTTCGGATGCTTCTGACGTCATAGAAATGCCAGCGGCAACTCTCAAGTTGCTTAAGTATTCTCCATTTAAGGAAAGTAAAAAGTAGGCGCAAAGATGAACAGAACAAAGACAAAAGTATTATTCAACGATAAAGTCCCCAAACAGGTTATAAATATAGACGGTGAGATTCTAGAAGAGGTTGACGAATACAGCTACCTAGTACAGGTAATAAAGCTAGATAAAGACCATGATTGCGAAATAAAACAAAGCATAACGATAGGTTGGAAAGCATTCGGTATGAATAGAGACATTTTGAAGAGAACCTTACCAAGGTGCCTAAAGCATAAAGTATACAACGGCTGCATAATAGCAGCCATGACTTATGGCTGCGAAACATGGAAGTTAACCAAACGAACTGAAAACCAACTCAAAATATCACAGAGAGCCATGGAAAGAGCAATTCTACGGATAACTCTAAGAGATAGAAAAAGATCAACATGGATTAGAGAGAGGACTAGATTGAAGGATATTATACAACTAATGAAGCAGAATATATGGAGATGGGTGGTGGGCAAGACTAACCGATTGGTGCCCATGGGACAATAAACGAAGTAGGAAAAGACCAGACACAAGATGGAGGGACGAGATAGAAAGGTTTGCCGATAAGACTTGGCAGAGGTTAGCACAAGATAGGTTGTCATGGAAGGAGATGGAAAAGGCCTTTGTCCAGCAGTGGACTTATAACGGCTGATGATGACTGTACATACATAGCCAGCCAGCAGGACCAACTCAAAAACTGAAACCTATTTTGACAGTTTTGGTGACAGTTTTGGTGACAGTTTTGGTTGACGGTTTTTAAAAATAGAAAGTATTATTTCTTGTCACAAATATCCTTTGATCTTTTGATTCGAACACATAAATCGATTGGAATTGTAAGGTGTTATAATTTTCAACTGAAACATCAAAAACACGACATAAGAAGACAAAAATCCGAGAATCAGTAGGAGGAAAAAGACAGAAAACGTTTATTTTGATTCATTCATTTCTTAATTCTTCTTGGTAAAGTTCAATATGGAATCGGATTAAAAGGCAACCAGATATGGTTAGTCGCTCAATAGAAACAGTCTCGTGACCGCCATCTTCTGACAGCATGCCGTGTTTGGGGGTTATCAATTAAACAAATTAAACAAATTGGAAAAAGGGGGTGATCAATGAAAATTGTTTCTTTTCTCAACTTTTGTTGGGGGTTGATCACTAAAAAAGCCCGAATTTTCAAAGTACATGGGTGAACATTGCCGGGCACAAACTAAGGCATTAATTCAGCATAAAATTACATTGCGAATTGAAAACCCCCCCCCCAACTAAAATTCTGTTTTTTGGGGGAATTCTCAAATAACAAACAAAACGTTTTTTCTAGGCGAAAATGTTGAAATGTTCAGCCTTCTTGGTGCGATCCGTACGCACGACACTTACTTGGGTCTTGTTTTTTATGCATTAAGTGATGACGAAAGTTAGCGAAAAGTAGGAAAAGACCAGATACAAGATGGAGGGATGAAATAAAAAGGTTTGCCGGCAAGACGTGGCATAGGTTAGCACAATCTAGGTCTTCATGGAAGAAGATGAGAAAGGCCTTTGTCCAGCAGTGGGCTTATAACGGCTGATGATGATGATGATGATGTCTATAAAAATGTTCTTTGAAAATTTCCCTCAAAATAGGTTCTCAGTTCCATAGGTGTGTGTCCGTCAGCATTCACCTTGTTTTTTTTTTAAATTTCATTTTTTCAGTGATCACCGCCCCCCCCCCCAAA
>VCCN01001780.1:154111-169477 GCA_006491835.1 Architeuthis dux
CCATTACTTACAGTTTATGCATTGGTGGTGTAGCGACATCTGGTTTCAATTTATAGTGAATGTATTCGATAATATAAGCTTTTGTGTAAGTTAGGTTGTGGCTCATGCGTAGGTAATGTAAGTTGTAAAAGGGTTTAATGGATGAAAGAAAAATGTATTACTTTTTGATTTTGTAGTGGCCTAGGTAGCAAGCGAGTAGCTAGGTTCTGACGGACATAAAGTAAGGGTCCAATCTAGGATTATACTTACATTGTTTTACATTCCGCGTTAATGCCTTTCAGAAAGGCATGAATCCATATCTTCTCCTAGCTATGGGTAAAATAGCAGGGCAGGCTGCGCTCTCTAGCCTTTGAAAGGCGACCAGTCTAGGAGAAGGACAACTCTGATTCCGAACCAGAGAGTGGAGCCCCCTTAAGGCGGTTGGGTGCTAAATTTGACGTTCCTCCGGCAGCTCCTTCTGCCAAGCTGATGCCAAACGTATCGCGCTGCACTTTTCTGTGGACTACATTAGCTAGATCGAGAGCGGGGTTCTGTCCACGGGGCATCCCAGGATCTCCACACGCTTTGCCCAGGCTTACGCCCTGGACAGTTCACTTTAGTGTCGTTCCATTGTCCATCAAGACAGAAGGGGGTCTTCTCTTTTCACTTTGACGTAGTTTCGTCTGATTATTGTTTTCAATGGTTTGGTTAATTTCCATGTTTCGCATCCATCAAACGAGCAGAAAAACCAACTCAGAATAGCACAGAGCCATGGAAAGAGCAATGCTAGGGATAACTCTAAGAGATAGAAAAAGATCAACATGGATCAGAGAAAGGACTAGAGTGAAGGATATTATACAACTAATTAAGCAGCAAAAATGGAGATGGGCTGGCAACCTAGCAAGAAGAGATGGCAATAGGTGGGGGAAAAGACTAACCGATTGGTGTCCATGAGGCAGTAAACGCAGTAGGAAAAGACCAGGCACAAGATGGAGGGACGAGATAGAACAGTTTGCCGGTAAGACTTGGCAGAGCTTAGCACAAGATAGGTCGTCATGGAAGGAAATGGGAAAGGCTTTTGTCCAGCAGTGGACTTATAACGGCTGATGATGATTATTGTTTTCACTGACATATCAAAAGGTTTCCGTTGGCAATGCAATGAGTTGACATATTTAAAAACACATGCGCAAAAGAAAATGTAATATAATTTATTCAGTTGAATAATGCATTCGCAGTGGGGCAAATGAATTTCGTTACAAGGAAATGTACAATCTCTCCCTCTATATAGGTCAGGGCTATTCTATTGGCCAATGCATGAAGTGTGTCCTTGAGAAAAGATATTGAAGCTGCGTCCGTTCTGTTACATAGACTTATCATATTCTCCGAAAGACTACTTATAGCTGATTAGATTGAAATAAATTCTTTGAATGAAATACAGTTAAATCTCGTTCTAACGGCACTATTTAGTGACACACGGCACATTTGTTTTATATTCTCACAAGACTATTGTCGGAGATTAGTTTGCAGCAACAGCACATGAAGATTTCGATGCAGTATTTTAAAAAGTAAAATTATTCAACCCTTAAAATAATACGACCTAAATTAATTGCTCCTATTAACTTTAAAAAGAAATATTATTCCTTTATTTTTGCATTAAACTTTTGCCTGTCCAATTCTTTTTTAACGGCATGTCAACCCATTTGGGGTTATTTTATGCCAAGATTGTTTAGAGGTGAAATGTTTTTGCGTACGTTTGTAGAGTGGTGATAGGTTTAGCTTGTTTTGTGCTGTTGTTTCTGAAAGTAGTGATTTATATTTTTTGGTATAGACTTTTTTTTTTAGAAAGGATAAGATGTCATCTGTGTTGACGTTGTTAAACAGGTCCTTCGTGTTGTTTGCGTTGTAAAAGTTTTCTGATGGGTGAAAAATCAATGCATTTCGTTAGGAAATGGTTTAAGGTGTAGGGGGACTGGCATGCTATACATTCGGGTTGATCGTCTTGAGTAAAGATGAAGGAATGTGTGATTTTTGTATGGCCAATACGTAATCTGGATAGGATTACTTCCTCTTTGCGAGTTTTTCGGAATCCTGGTTTCCATTCTCTCAGGGTGGGTTTTATTGGGTGTAGTTTGTTTTGTGTGTTGCTGTTCCACTGTTTTTGCCATTTGTTTAGTATGTATCTGTTTATTTTTGTTTTTTTGAGTTCTTCGGTGCCTGTTCACGGTATTTTCTAAGAATACATTCAGAAAACAATTAATTACACACCACCATGTATATGGTCAGCATAATTACTTTTTGGTTCATTTTATTTGCAGACCTGTAACCCGTATATATCTCTCTAGCCATATAGTCGATAATTGTACTTTCGAACGAAAAGGAGATTCAAAATCACTTCTTGATCTAAAAAGTCGACAAAATAGGGAACAAGAAGGGAATTGCTATAAATACACACACGGTGGGAAGCTAATTCAATTGAGAAATTGTCATAGAATTCAAATATTATTGTGAAAGGGTAATAAGAAATCATTTTTCTCTGTACTTTTTGGTTTCTCATCATTGATACACTTTGTATAAAATCCACCCGTTACAACGGCACCCCCCCCCCAAATTGCTGTAGTAATGGGAGTCTACTATATATTTCTCTGTTTGACGTTGCCGCGCACTTTTAATTCAAATTTTTATTCAATTCTTTTCTCTTTTTTTCTATTTACAGATCTCACCTCCATCGGCGCACCTGCTGGTTATCTGAAAGAAAAACAAATGCGAATCATGTATGCCCAAAGTCCAGATTAAAAGGGGGCGGAAGGACATTTTTGGACTTTGAAACCCGGCGCCATTTTTATCAGTGCATCGACGATCGAACCAGAACGAGGATGAATCAAATATCTGTACGTGAAAATAGTCGATAACTGTACTTTCGGACGAAAAGGAGATTCAAAAGTACTTCTTGATCTAAAAAGTCGACAAAATAGGGAACGTCAAGTGGATTGCAATAAATACACGCATGGTGTGAAGCTAATTCAATTGAGAAATTGTCATAGAATTGAAATATTATAGTGTACGGTCATCTTTCTCTTACAAATAACGAAATAATGAAATAGTCTTCTAAGGGAAGTAACTCTTGCATAAAAATATGAAAGTTATTTTCCGTGGTGTTACACACACATTTGCGAGCCAATAGTCATTATGCAAAAAGGTTTACATTATGACCCTCTGACTTGAGTTATTTAACATGGTGTAGAAGAGTCCGATACAAATAATGAAATAGTTTTCTAAGGGAGGTAACTCTTGCATAAAATAATACACATACACGTGTCGTATTATATTTGTTTTAATGAAAGCAAAAGCAACTGTTAATATTTCTGTGGATGAAAGGTACCGGTAAGTAATGATGAGTATAAAAGGTCGCCTAGGGCGCAACGGTCTTAGAGGCGCACTCCAAACTAAAAGAATAGTTGTTAGAGTACAACTGTGAGCGCCAATTTTAAGTCTCGCCTAGAGCGCCGACCCTATTGATTTTAATTGGCCTTCACCTTTCTTTTTCAATTCTCTATCTATTTCTAGGGTGGAAAACTCCCAATTGAAAAGAAATAGTCATTAAAATACAACCGAAGGCGCAAATTTTAAGTCTCGCCTAAGGCGAATAAAACCCTAGCACTGGTCCTGAATATACCAACTGTGATAACTTAAACAAGCTTAATTACCCCTACAGTAAAAGAAATGTCACCACGACCGCAAAATCAGAATATACGAAACACAAAAAGCATATTGGTCTTACTGCAACAATACTTACCTCAACGATCTAAAACATATGCTTTGCGATCAATCTAAGTTTGATCCGATGAGGGTATCTATTTGATACTTTTCAAGACCACACTTGAACAAATTTGGTACTGAACAAAGCTATTTCGTTCCGAAAATAAAGATGTTGTACTGAAGGAAAATTTACAAAAGATAAAAAAAATCTTAGACACGAATGATATGATACGACATAAATATGCATAAACAATAGATTAAAAAAAACTTTAATCAATAGTTATTTTCCTTGATATCAACATTCAATTCTTTTATATGAATTCAAGAGATAAATTAACATTGACAATATAAGCAGGTTGATAAGAAACGATCAAAATGGATGAAATCAACTTCGCTATGAACTTATCGTATTATAGGGATCACAATCTGAACGTGATGGATAAAAACAGGGAAGCCTTCCTCTTCCACTTCATCTTCTGGGGAATCGTTGTGCCGATAATCGTACTGTTCGGTATAATCGGAAATATTCTGACCATCATTGTTCTATGGCGAAAAGAGATGCATTCGACCACAGTATTTTATCTCCGAGCTCTTGTCGTCACCGACACAGCCATCTTGGTTTTGGCGTTCATCACGCTGACGCCATTAAGTTTGGCCAACTATACTGACACATTACAACACTTCAAGGAAGTCGTCTATCCTTTGATTTTCACCCCTTGTAACTACATGGTGATGACTGTCCAAGCGATAAATGTATGGATCACAGTTAGTGTAACCATCGAGCGATACGTAGCGATCTGTCACCCATTTGTATCAATTAGACTACTGACACGCCGTAAGGCTCTAGTCGTAATCGGCTCCATCACAGTCCTTTCGATACTCTACAATCTTCCGCGTTTATTCGCTACCGAGGCCGTCTTGGATGAAAATACTGGTTTCTACAATGTCACGGAGACACCGTTTGGTCTGACCGATATTTATATGCAACTATATAGCGGATTCATGTATTCGATCCTTATCTTTATAATTCCACTCTGCGTACTATTCGTATTAAATGTACTACTGATCGTCGAGCTGATGCGTATGCGACGGCGCCGCTCAGGCATGAACATAGAGGAGGACAACGAAGTCAACATGAGTCGTGTCTTGGTGCTTATTGTAGTGGTCTTTATCGTCTGCCAGACACCTGGCTTAATAGCTCAGTTCAACTTCCTGTCCGAAACAGTACTGCTAAAATGGCTATCCATCAGTAACACCCTATTCGTTTTTAACTCGTCAGTCAATTTCCTCGTCTACACAGCCGTCGGGCGCAAGTTCCGGAAAGTGTTGCTGAGAACGTTCCGTCCAATGTTGCTTAAAACATTTGGAGTGTGCCGTCTGGAACTGAGCGAAGAAATGGAAACACGGACAAGTATCATCAATGATCATCATGAATTGACCACCATCAATGATCACCCGAACGAGACAGATCCAATTAGGACATCGGCACCATGAGAAGCTAGTGATCTTTAATGGACACACTTCATTATAAGAGGACAAGATAAACTATGATACATTTTAGTGAAAAGAGAAATTCAAAGATATTTATGAAATGAATTTTTTTTTATATATATATATGTGTGTATGTGTGTATGTGTGTGTATGTGTGTGTGTGTGTGTGTGTGTGTATGTATAGGACGACAATATGAACTGACATATTTTAGTGGAAACAGTGATATAAAGAATAAATTCATGTACGATATACGTGCACAGGGCCTCCGAGAGAAATGTTATAATGCGGTTCAAAGCTGTTTCTCACACATACAAGCTGTTTCTCACACATACACACTGCACAAACACACTCGTCTTTTGGCCATCCTGTTTTCATCTGCTTCAGAAGTTCTACCCAAGAAACTCACGGGGCCACTTGGCCCACCGAGCCACTGGCTGCACTCCCCTCTCATAGGCCATGTACGTGCATACGTCATTCAATCTTCAGTACTTGTAGGTAATCAATTTTAGATTAAATATTGTCGATGATTTCGCTAATATTTCGACCTTCATTCAGAATTATCATCAGGAAATCGAAATATTTAAAAGAATCAACCACAATTATTGTTTGTTAATCGAATATGGATTATCTACAAACACACACACACACACACACACACACACACACATACATATATGTATATATATTAGTCTACTCATTGTCTGCAATCATCCATCCAATATTACTATGTACCGCTGTAGCAAAAATGTATATATATACAATAACAAGAAAAAAGATTGAGTTGTTTATATTACATTATATATACGTGGGTGTGTATATAATATGTGTGTATAAAGTGTGCTTGTGTGGGGATGTACTGCTTAATAGATGTAAGTATATGAGTACAGATTTTTCTCATACATATATACACAGATGCTTATTTGCAATTATTGGTATATATGGAGATGCGTAGTTCACATCAATGATAAAATGAATATGCAGGTATACAGTCATACATACGAGGTGTTACCCAAAAATATAACCGGAATTATGGACTCATTCCCGGTCACAACTCTCGAAAGAAACTGTGGGTCATTTCGAACGTGTTCCTTCAAATCATGGCACACATCCAATTGATTTTTTTGTTGTTGTTTTGTTCTGTCTTTTTTTTTTTTTTTTTTTTTTTTTTTTGTTCTAGGTTACGATTTTTTTGGAAACGCGTTTTATTTTCAAATATTCTGTTAATATTCGCTGGCATGAACCCCAAGACAAACCAGTCACATCAGATATCTCAGCAATCGTCTGACGACGATCTTCATTGGTTGCGTGGCGAACTTTTTCAAGGTTTTCGTCATTTCGGCCTGTTGGAGGTCGGCCAGATCGTGGTTGGTCTTTAAGTGACATTTCACCAAGTTTGAAATGCGAACCCACTCGCACACTTGTGTTTTACCAAAACATTCTTCCTTAAAAGCTTCTCGAAGTATTACAACAGTTTCAGCTGCAGTTTTCTCCAAAAGAAAACAAAACTTCACGCACACTCCCTGTTCTTTTTTATTTTTATTTTTTTTTTATCAGCCATCATGAATATTGGCAAACGTGCTTGCAAACACTTGAAAAAACGCCAAAGGAAACAAATAATTCAATCCATAACTACGCCATGTGCCAAACTGGCTCAGAATAGTGTCGACTAGTGACACCTGGCCGCGCAATGTGCAACTTTCTGTTCGTGTGCCGCATTCAAATTCAGGCTTTTTGGAGGTACCTCATCACACACACACACACACTCGCACACGTATATATATTTATTGGTTCATCTGAAGATCGAATTCTCGTGAAGCCAACTGTACAGGTTGTAATGAACCAATAAAAAAAAATATATATATATATACACTTAAAGACGGATTTGCGCACATATACGTATTTATATGAAAGAAAATGTCTTACTTAAGTCGTAAGCAGATACTGTGTTTGATAAAAGAAACTTTTTAACGTGAGCAAATCGAACATCAAAACAACTTTTGGAAATCAACAGAAAAGAAACTAAAATCGAAGACATTTATCTATCTTCGGCCGTGAGATATATATGTTCACGCCCGTGAAATCAAACTGTCGATCGATCAATCAAAAAAAATCCATTTGTTTTGTTTTTGTTGTTTTGTTTTTGTTGTTTTGTATCTGGTTAATGTTTTTGTTCATAATTATAAGGATCAATTAATGTATTTTGCATTGTGATGATTTTTTGGTTGAAAAAGAGTTGCGTCCCCTTCTTTATTTTTTTTTAAAGCGAAATTCGGTAAAACTTTCACAAAAGCATTTTGATCCATTCACATACACAGTCAGAAAATGTTATATAGCCGACGACCTTTGCTGTGAAATGATGTACTCTTACGCTAAATGTCAGCTTCCTAGGTGCAAAATTGTGGCCTACAACTTGGAACGTACATACATACATAGATACGGATATTCATTTTTGTATATAAAGATATATGCCGATATACATTTTACGTCAGCTGATTGAACATTAAAACAATTTTTGGAAATCAACAGAAAGGAAATTAAATTCGGTGACAGTATAATTATAAATATAATTATAAGTTAATTCAACTATTATTTTGCATTTTAATGATGTTGTTGTTGTTGAAAAGAAAAAACTTAAAACTTGATCATAACAATGTCTTTTTTTAAATCTTTTTCCTTTTTTTATCAATTTTGCCGTCCTTTTCGTTAATGTTTTAATATGTTACTGCATGTGACACCATGCTAAACCTCCTCGAAGGGCTGACGGCTGACTGCCCAACCTGGTTTTCCTTAGTCCACCAAGCAGGGGTGGCCTTTGGGTCCACATGCTCAGCAGCCAGGAATCAATGCCGTGCATGCAGACATGAAAAGATGGTATGAGGCCCCTCAGCTACCGGTGACAGTACCGCTTGCCCAACCAAGCAAGCTGTGTGAACACAACTTTGGCATGAGAAGCCACCAACGAAGTCGCCGAAGACAAAACCCTAACCAATGATGATACGAAGTAAGAGGATATCACCGTCAATATCGACGGTCCGTCCCAAGCAACCAATATGTGACAGTTAGTTTTAGTAGTTGGGCTAATAGTCATGGTTGTTGGTTTCGTGATGGTAATGATGAACTATTACTGCTGTTACCACTACTGCTACCAGAGGTGTAGAGCTAAAATAAGTGAGGGAACGCAAGGTTGTCTGCTCTTATCTTGGGGGAGGGGCCGAGACATGGGCATATGGGAACTCTTTGGTTAAGGGGGGCAGAGGCTTGATTTGCCTGAAATTGTATACAGATAAAAACACTAGTACTGATTTCCAATAAAGTCTTTTTTATCATTCGACGATATACAGTGAGTACAAATCACACAACAAGCAACGATATACAGTGAGTACAAATCACACGACATGCAACGATACACAGTTACACAAACAATACGACATGCAACGATACGCAGTTAGTACAAATCACACAACATGCAATGATACGCAGTTAGTACTGTTGCCCCCCTTGTTCCTGACACCCCCCCCCCCGACCACTGTTGCTAGAAATAAAAAAAACAAGCCAAACTCAAGAACTAATTTTTTTCAAGTTTAATTACGTTTTTAAAATAGGGTGTCGATGTCTGCTGGATTATTTCTCTGATCAGTCGCAAAAAATCATTTTATAATATTTTTGTTTTCCTCCTGTTCTTCCAATGTTGTTATTTAAGATGTTTTGAGACCATATGGGATGTGTATTTGGACATATACTGGCTATTTTTTCTTATCAGTGAATTATTTGAATAGAGAGATTAAATATGTGAGAATGTCCAACCAAATATACGCCTGAGATATGATATGAAGTACAGAGAAACCGCGATTATCCGAACATCAATTATCCGAATTTCGGATTATCCACACAAGATTTCATGGTCCCGTAATTGTGTTCAGTATGGCTTCTTCTTTTCTTGTTCGGGTCAGTTATCCGAAGAATCAATTATCCGTACAAAATACTTCCAGCCCGTCGCGTTCGGATAATTGAAGTTTCTTTGTATATAGATAGAGAAGGAACGCCGATCCCTTTCCTAAAAAAAGTAAGGGAACGCCGATCCCTCAGCACTGGTTACGACTGGTGCAACTATGCGTGTGAGAGTTTCTTACGACCCTCAAACTGGGATCAACATTGTTTTTGGACATCTTCTGAATAGGCATTTGTTCTTTGAGAGCGTCTTTCATATCACAATCTGAACACGGAAGAAAATGCATATGTGTGATACTCAAGTTAATAAAGTCCAGTTATTACAATTTTTTTTTATCAATGGCCATTATTAAATTTCTTCTTTAAAACGTTTCTGGTAGATACCTAGTTTCCGTGCGTAAAATGGAGATAACTCCTGTTGGTCTTAAAATGAACAAAAGATTATCTCCACCATGAAAGAAAAGCAGATTGTTATTGCTTTGAATAAATTGAATTGTTGAATTGTTTCTATTTGTGCGCCGTTTTCAACATCAAGTGGGCGAGTATGTGAAACGTTAAGGTTTGTATAGAAATAAAGTTGTGTTTATTTTATTTTTGGACCGATTTTAACATCGAGTGGGCAAGTGTGTGGAACGTTAAAGGTTTGTATGGAAATAAAGTTTCGTTTTTCTGTTGTTGAAAAGGGGAGATAATCCTTGGTTCGTTTTAAGGCTAACAGGAGTTATCACCATTTTACGCACGGAAAATAGGAATCAACCCTTTTTTTGTGAATCGAGAGTTTCCCAGAGTTGAGCAATGGAAACAAGCTGTAATGATTTCGATCCTTTTTTGTAACAGGAACAAGAAGAACGAACCCTGGCAGATGGGGCACTGCTTGCAAGATGCAGGTAGCGCACTCTCAATAGAGCGAGAGTTTCTAGTAGAGATAATATGGTCAAGTGGGGTTTAAAAACTAGCGAATCATGTGAGTGTGGTGAAAGAATACAAAACATTGAACACATTCACATTTTGAGATATCATGTGTACATTGTCAAGATACATGAGAAAATGACATAGATTGTAATTGCAGAGTGCAAGTGCAAAAGAAAAGGCTAACAGAACTCTGATTCATGGCACCCACTACATCCTCTAAAATCAAGGAAACCCCTTCCCTCAGTGGTGGAAATACAACAGAGAACAACCCTCCAAACATAAAGGATTGAGCAATGGCAACAAGCAGAACCAAGAACTCCAACAAACAATGCAATGCAAGACCTCATAGAAAGGATGGTAGATGAGGCACTGCTTTCCAGATGTGAGAATTGACCTCTCACTAGTGAGAGCAGGAGTTTCTAGGACAGGAGACGATGTGGTCAAGTGGAGTTTAAAGACCAGTGAATCCTGTGAGTGTTGTGAAACGGTGCAAAACATTGCAACACGTTCTGCGAAACTACCCACTCTCACCTGATCTATCTAACACTGACCTGCTAAACATCTGACGCGACAAGCTATGATGATCAGCCTCTTCCTGCGAATTAAAAATGATCTTATATGTTTTTAATATTTAGGACATAGACTCAAATAGGACAAGGCTAAATAAAATTTGAAATCTAAGAACGCGAAGTTATCTATTTATTGTTGTATGAAAAAATAAATTTGAAGGTGAAAAAAAGAATGCGTAAATTCCAGTTGTAGTATGATAAAAAGAATTTATAATATTTATATTTATCATCTATATCAAATGCACACGTCTAGCTATAATTGAAGAAATGTGTGCACTGTGATTACTCGACAACTGGCCATTGTACAAAGTTGACATTCGCCAGATATATTAGTCAGTACACAAGGCATTGCAGTGTCGAGTTTGAAGTTGTTTGGATCAGCGGTTCTCGGGAAATCTAATAAAAATAAGTTTAAAAGCTACAGATTATAGATCTTTTATCTAAAATTATGAATCTAAATTCAGATACAAAATATCTAAATTGTCAACATTGAAAAGGAGTAACCGAAATAATTCGAAGACGAACGGGAAATTATTTTACATGACTATTATGGCAGGCTGCTCCACACCCATACACTCCGGTCCCTTCCAAACATGCACTTTTGGAACGGGCACTGAGCTAATATATAGAAATCCAATAGGCATTTATAATAAAAATGAACATTATGAAAACATTTATCTATCAAATCTCAACTTCTACGAAATGATTTTAGATTTGGACTCTTAAAGACTCTTTGAAGCTTAAAAGGAATAATAGGCACTGTTTTAACAAATTAAATTTCCAAAGGGGCATCAGTAGCACCATTCAATGTAACAACTACCTGTCCCAGTTTTGTTTTTTTCAAAAACGGGAACTAGGAAGAGAACCCCCAGTACCACCATCTACCACTAGCTACAGCAAACGTTCATTACGTAAGAGGTGTGGCGGGGCATATCCAAAGGGTTTGTCGACGCTATAATAGCAGGGTAGTATTCAATAGTAAAGCTACTCTTCGCAACCTCCTTACTAAGGTTTGTCCTTTACGAGAGACGGGTCTGACAAAATATTGCGTGTATAACATCCCATGCATATGTGGGAAAACATATAAGGAGAAAAGGTCACCACTGTGGCGGGTGGCTGTTGGATCTCACCTTCGAATTGGTTTCGATTAGACGGCGATCGACGTGGCGTATCCGCCAGCTGGTTTATTCGAGAGAGACTTCTTTCGCGTGTCACCGTCGAATATACGCTCCCGGTAGGAAAAGGGGGCGTCTCTCTCTGTGGTCTTGCGATGATGATGGTGGAAGCGGTAGCAGCAATCGCTATCTCGTTCAACCGTAAACTTACGAATGAAAACAAGAAGGAGAGTTGATCTGTGGAAAGCAATAACGATGATTATTTGCTAATATAGTGTTTGCAGTATTCTTGGGTTAGTCGGGTAGTAAATCGGTTCTTTCCGAGTTATCGAAAATGTTATATTCGAGTCCTTGAAGTATGGTCTTTCTAACTAATGTTAGAAAATCATTAAGTCTCTTTTTGGTGTTTCACAGTTCCGGGAGAATTGGGGATATCTCCTTGTGAACTGTCTGAGAAGTCTTGGGGCTAAGTTCTGGGTAGAACTCAAGGAGTTGGCGTGGGTCGGGAAACAAGCCGCCCACTCAAAATCAGACTCGAGGAACATAAGAAAGCCATAGCCAATGGTGAGGTGGAGAAGTCTGGTATGGCAGAACACATCTAGAGTGAAAGGAGTACGCATGGGAGGTCCAGATAATTCATAAGGAGCGCTGTTGGGGAGTGAGAAAGTTGAAGGAAGCAGCATATATCGGCTGGTCAGACGAATACATGTCAGGCTAGTAAGGATTTCAACACCATATAGTGTTCTTTACTTCCTAAAACAAGTGTTGAACAACTCTCACGTGTATTTTTAAGTGCTTGGTGCTTGAGTGCTTGGTTAGAGGGAAAAACAAATTTATTTTTTCTCCCAAAGAATTTTGAAATACTGGAATAGTTTACCATCTTATGGAAAGAATAGTACAAGTATAAATAATTTTAAGAATAACTTAGATACATTTAGATCATCTGGGATAAGAAATAAATTAATAGGACGATTTTGGGAGTTATAATTGAAATATTTAGAAGAATTTAGGAGAAAAATAATAAAAAAATAAATAAGATGTGCCTGGTGAGTGTTTCTCTGTACTGATAATCTTGTAATTATCTATTAAGTTTCATACATTTTTATCATATGAATTAATGTGTATTTTAATGTTGAATTAGTATTTGTAATGTAAATTATATACGGAGATAACCGTAGAGGCATTTTGATTTAATAAAATAATCCACACATATAATAATTAGCAATGTGTTCAATGTCTTCTGTCATGCTAATATCGTAGTAAAATAGAATTGCATTCATGCAACCGACGTGTGTTTGTCTTCAGACGTAGTAAAATAGAATTCCATGTTCTGAGGACGTAATAAAAATACTGAATTTGAAGAATGATAAAAATATAAAAAGTAATAAAAACAAAAACAAAAGATAATAAAAAATCGTTTTTGGTCAACAAAACGCTATTCTCCAAGCTATTGCAATGCAAATCTCTATTTTCCACGTATATATGAAATGCAATGTGTGTCCATACATTTCATATATGCCGTCATTTCTTACGGCACGGGTTAACCAGTAAATAATAATAATGGCCATAATTGTTCTTCTCTGCTCAACAGAGACGGAATTCTTTGTTTAACAAAGAAAGAAATTGAGAACATTTGGCAAAGTAGGACGACTTAACCGTCAAAAATGGATTGCATCATAGCAAAGATTCGGGTTTTTTTTTCTGATTTCGTACATATACTAAAAAGAGGAATTTTACGAAATAAACTCATATGAGGAATACATGCGTAAATACAAAGCATTTTTGCGGAGCCCCATGTTCACAGCCAAGGTCGGTAGAATCTTAGGGATAAAAATAAAGTTTTTATATATCTATGGTATAATGGAAAGCAATCAAAATTTCGGAGAAATACATTTTTATGCTTGAATCTTTGTATCTTGAAAGAATGTAAGCGGTCCTAGTTGTGAGTCATGGAGATGACATGACATTTAAGGGAGAATTGATGGGATTTGGGGGTGGATCCAGGGATTTTCTTTTCGATTGAGAGGGAAGGGATTCCTGTATCCGTCCCAAAATGTAATTAAAAAATATCTCTCAATCGAAAGAATCCCTGGATCGACCCCAAAATGTCATCAATTCCTCCGTAGCCCATGACCAACTATTCGACAAAATGTCATTGAAATTCATTGAGAGATATTGTGGGGACAAAGTAATTTTAGACCAAAGTGATTTAGACGAAACTGATATATACTAAATTGATGTAGACGAAAGTACCGTAACCCAAATTCCCATGACTCACAATCAGGACCGCTTATATTCTTTCAAACGTTGGGAATACGAGACATTAAAAGGCACCGTTCAATTACATACCTACAGTACCGTCACAACATCAGAGTTTCAGATCACCATTTGATGAATATAACAGATTCATTTTTACCTTCCCTCCCAGGCCCTGGTTATTGTGAGCACTCTATCTCACCAAACTAGCTAAGCCTGACTGAGCTTGTCGTCGATCAGGAGGATTTCCTTTTCCCTTTTCTTTTGGTGAAAAACGCTTAGAGTCATATCTAATGGTGAAAAACGCTTAGAGCCATATTAGAAACGGTTAGGACAAGGTTTTCGTCTAAGAATATAAATGGAAAAATGCTTAGAGTCATATCTAATGGTGAAAAACGCTTAAAGTCATATCTAATGGTGAAAAACGTTTAGTCATATCTAATGATGAAAAACGCTTAGAGTCATATCTAATGGTGAAACACGCTTAGAGTCCTATCTAATGGTGAAAAACGCTTAGAGTCCTATCTAATGGTGAAAAACGCTTAGAGTCATATATAATGGTGAAAAACGCTTAGAGTCCTATCTAATGGTGAAACACGTTTAGTCATATCTAATGATGAAACACGCTTAGAGTCTTATCTAATGGTGAAACACGCTTAGAGTCTTATCTAATGGTGGAAAACACTTAGAGTCATATGTAATGGTGAAACACGTTTAGTCATATATAATGGTGAAAAACGCTTAGAATCATATCTAATGGTGAAAAACGCTTAGAGTCATATCTAATAGTGAAACACGTTTAGTCATATCTAATGATGAAACACGCTTAGAGTCCTATCTAATGGTGAAACACGCTTAGAGTCTTATTTAATGGTGAAAAACGCTTAAAGTCATATCTAATAGTGAAAAATGTTCTTCTGGGCCTAATTTTGAGGCTTTTCATTTCTAATCTGGGCAAAAAGAAATGGAGGAAGAGAATAAGTATTTTCTTAGGATAAGAAAGGGTAATTATTAGCGTCCTAGATAAAAGACTAGGGGATAATCAAAAAGTTTAACGTGTGTATGGAATACACGGACCAAGCCCTGGTTGTCCAAACGCCAGTGACTAAATGAGTCAAGAGACTTGCTTACACAGGGTTTTATAGGTATCTGCTGACGTCACGAAAAGGGGGACTATAATCGGTTTCGTATTTCATATCATCTGGGCTCGTCTTATCGAAATAATAAAGCCAGCCCGATGTTCGAAACCATATTTTAGTATTTAAGGCTATTTTTAGTAAAGTGTCTGCTACATATACATATATAATAATTATAAAGACATTTATTAATTGGGAACCTA
>VCCN01001780.1:181892-196051 GCA_006491835.1 Architeuthis dux
ACTTTACGCTTTAAGCACATTGGCAAGGTGCTCTCCAAAATGACTCTGTTCATACCAAATGCTTTCCAACGTCGCTTTATTTCGCAGTCGTGGTGTTTCTCTAACTTTATTACCTGTCCTAGGTAGATGTATTCATCAACCTCTTCTAAAGTCTCTCCAAAAGACCATAAAGATAGATCTTTATGGTCTTTTGGGGGACTCTATCGTTGAACATTACTTTCGTCTTTGTTCTGTTCATCTTTAAGCCTATTTTTTTACTTTCCCTATTTAGATCCGTTAACATGTTTTGTAATTCTTCGGATTCTTCCGCCGTCGTGGAAATGCCATCGGCTAATCGTAAGTGACTTAAGCATTCTCCATCTATGTTTATTCCCACTCCCTCCCAGTCAGTCTTCCGAAAGATGCTTTCAATGCTCGCTGTGAATAATTTAAGTGATATTGTATCGCCCTGTCTTACTCCCTTCTCTATCTTTATCTTGTTTGTATCTTTATGTAGTCTAATTAATGCAGTGCCATTTTCGTATATGTTTTGGATAATTTGTATGTAATTCTCGTTAACGCCTTGTTCTCGCATTGAGTTGAAGACTGCCGTGTGTTCTACTGAGTCAAATGCTTTCTCATAATCTACGAAGGCCAAACAGAGTGGTTTGTTGTATTCTAAGGACGTTTCAATCAGTTGATTTATTGCATGTAGGTGATCTATCGTTTAGTAGCTGCTTCTGAAGCCTGCCTGCTCGTGTGGCTGATTTTCGTCTAGAGTGCCTGTTAATCTGTTTGTGATTACTTTTGTGATTAGTTTATATATGTTAAGTAATAATGTAATAGGGTGGTAGTTACCAAGGCTGTGCTTATCTCCTTTCTTGTGGAGTAGAATTACTATTCCTAGACAGAAGTTCTTGGGAACTTGTATTTCTCTTATACATTGGGTGAATAGCTGTGCTAGTCCTTTGTGCAAGATTTCTCCTGCATCTTCTAGAATATCTGTTGTTATGCCATCCTCGCCTGGGGCTTTACCGATTTTCATATTTCGTAGTGCAGATATTACTTCTTCTACCGTTATGTCTGGGATATTGCTAGTATCTGTAGGTTTATTAGTTTGTGGTATGTTTATTTTTGAAGCGTACAAATTTTCATAATATTCTTCAGTTATTTTTGTCAATTTGTCCCTATTTTTAATAATTTTAATAATTTTGCCATGCGAGCATCTGTTGCTTGCCAGTGTGGTCTGCGGATCGGGCGTGTTTTAAACTCTTCCCCTTTCTGATAGCTTCTACTATCCTTTTCGTGTTTTTCTTTCTTTTTTCTTTTCTCGTTCTTTTATTTATTATTTGTTAAGTTCTGCTTTTTTGCTTTCGTCCTCTTCAGTTTCTATTTCCATATTTCTTCTCTGCTTAATTAGTTTTAGTGTTGTTTTCGAGTATTTCCCTGTATTATTGTCTACATTTATAGCGTGTAATAATTATACATATATATGTGTGAGTGTGTGTGTGTAACGTGTAATTTTTAATAAAGTTTGTCAAAATTGGTGTATTTTTGTTTATCAATTCTAACATTGAAAATGGAATAGATAGGGATCAAATCGAGACATTAATTGAGAATAATCAACGTTATACGACGTGGGAGATAGCCAACATACTCAAAATATCAAAATCAAGCACTGAAAATCAGTTGCACCAGATTGGTTATATTAGTCGCTTTGGTGTGTGGCTACGATGTAAGTTGAGCAAAAAAGACTATTGGAGCGTATTATTGTGTGCGTATTATTGTGTGCGTATTATTGTGTGCTATTCGATATTTAAACGTAATGAAAATGCATTCCCAATGGGAGGCCATATGGGAGTAAATGTTGCGATAAATTACCATCCGTCTATCAGTCTGTTCATATCTATCTATCCATCCCAGTCTGTTCATATCTATCTATCGCAGTCTGTTCATATCTATCTATCTATCTATCTATCTATCCCAGTATGTTCATATCTCTCTATCTATCTATCTAGTCTGTTTATATCTATCTAAATTGTGATGGGCGATGAAAAGTGGATACTTTCCAACAACGTGGAACGAAGGAGATCGTGAGTCTAGTGTGATGAACCACCACTAACCGTCCCAAATGCTGGTTTTCATCCAAGGAAGGTGATACTTTGTATATGATGGGATTAGGAGGAAGTTCTCTACTATGAGCTCCTTCTGGAGAACCAAACGATTGATTCGAACAAATACTGTTTCAAATTAGACCAATTGAAGACAGCAATCCACCAAAAATGATCAGGACAAATTGTTACAGCTTATCTGGAACGTTTTCGTTCATCCGACTTTTATTCATCAGATATTCTACACTCAGTCTTTACAGAATTATCTTTGCTTGAAAGCTAAGAAGTTCTAGGAGAATGGAATTATGAATTTGCCTGAAAAGTGACAGAGAATAGTTTATTAATTCTAACATTGAAGATGGAATAGATAGGGATCAAATCGAGACATTACTTGAGAATAATCAACGGGAGATAGCCAACGTACTCAAAATATCCAGATCAAGCGTTAAAACATAATTTGCAATAGCTTTGTTATGTTAGTCGCTTTGGTGTGTGACTTCCACATAAGTTAAGTGAAGAAAACAACCCACTGGTCCATATTTCTGTGTGCGATCTGCTACTTAAACGCTATGTTTTGTTTTTTAAACAAATTGTGGCGATTGTTATCTTTTCCGCGTTAAATTAAAAAGATTTCGCTGCACTATGTTTGTCTGGGACCTCAGAATGCATTTTTTCTTCACAAATGAAAATTTAACCATGTCTGTCAGTTTATTTTTCCAAAGATTAATTTCCAAATGAAAGCAGAAAACTTTACCATTTCAAACTGTAAAATTAAATTTAACTGCAAAGCATATACGTTAGGTTTAGTGTTTAGGTTTAGTTTTGGGTTTACCGTTAGCGTTTAGAGTTAGTGTTAGGGTTAGTGTTTAGAGTGAAGGTTATATAAGTTAATTACGGAACAAATGAAAGTAACACACTTGTCATTATCGCGATGGTAGTTTCGCCACTAATAAAATAGTTTACGCCGTCCATGTTTTGAATTTAACGCGGAAAAGGTAACAATCGCCCAAATTGTGACGAGCGATGACAATTGTTACAGCTTGATTGGGAAATGTTCACTCATCCATCGTATTGTGTGTGTGTGTGTGTGTGTGTGTGTGTGTGTGTGTGTGTGTGTGTGTGCCTCCATCATGAATTAAATCCACAATCCATAGACGTTGGCCTGTACTTGAAATTTCCTTGTAAAATCTTAGAATTAAAAATTACTTTTATGGTAAAATAAAGTGTATTTTTGAATTCCGCATGTCTAAAAACCTTGATTTAGCCTAGGTATTTCTGTGCACTATGGACACCCCATTTTAAAACGTAAATTAAAATTTAAAAACTGTTGTTTGTAAGTTTTTTTCTTGTTTTATGTTAGAAATAATAAAGTCCAAATATGTGTCCGGAAAAAAGAAAAAAAAACTTCAACGTAGAATTGTGCTCTTAAAAGTCAATTTAAAGTTTTAAACTATAATTTCCGCCATTTTGTTGACCTATTTGGAAATTTTAAAGTATTCGAAGTCTTCAGATGTTTTTGTTTTTTTAAATTAGATATACTTAGTTTCATCATTACTGAACAATCCTTAACCGAATAAGTACTATTTTCCATTCAAAAATTACATAAAACCTTTTTTTCATGTTGGGGATGGGGGGGGGGTCAAATATCTGCCAACACCTTCTTACCGCCATTGTCGCATCTGTTCACACAACCAATTAGCGCATGAGAAACTATTACCGAAGTCGGTATTTGTCAATAAGCAGGTGGCTTGACTGTGGGATTATGACAGCAGTTGTGTCCTCTTTGTTGACATCAAAATTATAGAAAATGTACGTTTATGTCCATCCATAGAAAAATATCGGCCAATTAAATCACAACAAAAAAAATAATTTTTTAAAAAACAGTATATCTGTTTTCATTTTTTACATATCTTTACTTACCCTTTCATAGTACATCACGTGAGAACAGATTTGAACTGATTTTACAGAAACAGAGTAAAAAATTTAATTTTTAAAAACAGTAAAAATTTCAAAATTCTCTATAAAAAAGATTTTAATGCTAAGATTATTTCTCTTTTTATGAAAAATAGCGATAAATCATATTTTACCAAATGAATGAAAAATATTGGCAATTAGTGCAGTATTTTTTTTTTCGCAGTTTTAAATAATTTAAATAAAAAGATTTTTACGGAAAATCATTATAGCGTTTTCAAAAACAGAAGCAGAATTTATATGTTCATGGGCTTGACTTAATAATGTAAAAAGATCGGGCTAATCCTTTGAAAATAAATCAAATTTTTAAATTAGGAATACAACCTGATTTCTTTTTTAAATTCATCCTTTATTCGATAAGTATTGAAAATTTTATTAACATCAGATCAATAGTGGATGTATAATACATTTTTAAAATTTGGTGTTTTTTTTATCGTTAAAAAGGGGAGAAAATTTACTAGTAATTACTACGAACAGAATTTGTTTATATTTGTACGGATATTTTACACTATTTTGATTCAATAATATCTCCCGTTTCATAAGGTACACACAAATAATTTCTATCTCATATATTTCGCCAATCTTTCAACTTACTAACATTTTTCAACGAAAAAATTAAGTTCTATATGATTTTGACGTTTATTTTATCAAGGTGTCAATTTTCCGTATTCTGCGCAGAAATACCTAATTTAGCTATTTAAAGTACTCGGATATGTTAGTTGGGAGACGAGATATGGCGTGTGCTGGAGGCCATTTTGTTTTATGCAAATGAGATAGTTCATCCCAACTTTCTAAGGAACATTTTGGTACCCTACTCATAGAGTGCTGGGTGGGGGGTGCAAAGTAGGTCCTGCTCGCCCCCGGTCTGTTGGTCATGAACATGTTTATTCATCTTAATCTGTTTATATTTATCTTTCTAAGATAATCTTATATAAGTCAGTTCACTAAAAGTGTATCCAAGAATTAGTCTTACAGACCATGGCTAGCATTATTAATGATCCTCATTAAGTCCTCCACAATTGTCTTTTTGTTAAAGACTAAACTATGTAAATGTATGACTAGTTAGTCAGAAAAAAATATTTCAATAATTTTCCAATTGCATTGTACCTGAAAAATATCAAAACATAATGTTGGTCTACATTTTCTTGTTTGCTTAACCAGAATGATCCTGGATTTTGTACACATTTACAAAATAAATAAGGGAGACTACTCTACAATTAGCATTTGATAGTTGCTTCCACTGACAAATGTTACAGACCAAAAAATATAGACATACATGGCGTATTCTATTAGTTTATGATGTATCAAGGGGAGGTAAGCGGAAACGGAAAATTAGAGTTACTTCCCTTGCACTGCATTTTTTTTCGAAAATAGAAACAAAAGCCCCAGTGTGACTGTAACTTATGAATGTGTAACACTGAGTGCTTCGTGAATATGCCAAATCGATGGTTGAATAGATATTCTTTTAATTCTCTCTTTTTTTGCTCAACATTATATCTGTTGTGTTTTTAAGTAAAATAAAAAGTCGATTGAATGTTAATAAAAATTGAAGGTAAATTAGGTGTTGTTTTTAAGTAAAGAGTAGGCAGTTTTTACAGAATATCCAGTTTACTGCTCAATTTGCTCCAAACAAACTGAAATATGAGGGTAAATTTATATAAAAACTGTCGTTTTTAAGGGGGTTTAAGATTCATTTACTGAAGATAAATTGAAAAGGATACCAAAATTTAAGTAAAAAATCGTAGTTGTTATGACAGTAACTTTTAGTAGTTAAAAAAAGGAACAATTAAGATTCGGTTTAACCTTTTTTTGTGTGTGTCTGTTATTTTTTAATGACAGACTTCCTGATATTTGAATAGCAACTAAGTAATTTGATGTGCCCCGTGAAGGTAAATAGTAGTTAAAATTAATACAATGGGTTTTGGTCAAAAATCAGTTTAGTTTACATCACAGTTTTCGTAGAAAAACATTCTTATTCACATTTTATGTAATATTATATGAATACTAAAAACAAATTGGAACCACTATCATAATAAATGCAGCGAAGGTAAAAATAAAGAAAAATTGAATACTAATTTTGACTTGCTTAGTTTTACTTATGTAAACAAAAAAACTATAAGGATATAGCCGTTTTAGCTTTCCGTACTTTAAAGTTCTGAATGTTACTTTTGTGGTCTTAAAAATGCATTTTTTGCTTAGAAAATCATGGAACACTTTGGAAATTATAGTCTAAAACTATCTAGAGTGAAACATCTAAAACCTACAATCATTTATATTTGGGGGGCTAAAATTTTCAGGGAGAAAATTTGTGACAGAGAGATTAAGCAAATCTCAATATTATAAGATATAGCTATAGATCACACTGATTTTGCAGCCTCAGATGATCCATCATCTCTTTTAATCCTGACAGAATGAAAGGGCGGGTGAAATTCAAGCATTTGGCAGATAATTTAATATCATGGCCGCGAATATCCCTTCTGAAGTGTGTGACGCCACTTTGGGTGCTTGTCGCCTCAAGGTCTATTTCACATGTCGCAAATCAGGGCCGAGACAGAAAAACTTGTGATATATGGAACCTGGGCAGCGCGGCTGATGCTGTAGCCAGAACAAAGTCAGGAATTGACTTTGTTCTCCTACCATAACAAGACAACAAGAACAAGAACAATCCTCAATAAAATTAGGGATGTATGTAAAATTCACATTCTCCTACCGTGATTTGAACTCACGACCAACTGATTTCCCAGGAGACTGTCTTACTGACTCAGCTGAATTGACAAGTCTTAGATATTAACAAAAATTTATCATACAGATACGCACAGGCTTATTTCATTCTAATAAATAAATACATTTATAAAAAAAAAATATTTTTATGATTTTTTATTTCTTATATATACAATACAAAATTTGCAGTAATCGTCTTCAGTCGGAATAGAAGTAGGAGTGGAGTTTGACCCTGCAGTAGCCAGGCTTGTTTAGCTTCTTTTGCTAACATTTAATCCTGATATTGTTCTCTTAGAAGATGATGATACAAAGTGTAGACACAAGCCTCGGATAGGTAAGTAAGTAGTGCTTTTATGCTGGCTACAGTGTAGCATTACTATTTACTTGGCACAGGATTCATCCTGGTGCTGGAAAAGTTCTGAAAAACATTGCTCGGGATTCGTCCTGTGACCCTAGTCTAGCGAGCTCAGGATTTGTCCCGTAACAATGTCAAGCCTGTCCTCATGTCCTTTGTAAAATTAGTCATGGGGACTAGGGAGATTTTTAAAACTGCCTGCACGTACGAGCGTGTGTCAAATTTGCCCTCGCGGGGAGACAGATAAACACATAGTTACTTGTCCCGTTTGCGATATGTGAATTAGACTTAGAGGCGACAAGCACCCGAAGTGGTGTCACTCACTTCACTCTGTGCATAGTTGAGAAGAAAGTTAGATTCATGCCTTTCCCAAGGTCATCAGTGCAAAGTGAACACAAACTGTCCCAGTTGGAGTTTGAACTCGGCTCACTGAGTCCATTCTCTGTGCTGTTATTCACTCGGCTACCCAGCATCGTCAAGCCGATATCAGTCAAAGGAAAAGATTGAACTATAAGACAAAGATTCAGAGATTAATGATAGGACCGGGTCAAGCTAGTTCCGAGTGAAGTGCCGCAGAGCTCGGGTCTACGGTTGGAGAAAATGATATACAGATATACTCTTTTTTAGCTTGAGTTCACATTTTGATTTAATCAGCAGCAACTGTCGCTGATGATTGAAATTAAGTATGGCGGGAGAGAGAGGAGAGGGGAGGTTAGATCAATCTTTCCCTTTCTCGCAGACGAGATTTTTTTCCACAAGTTTCCCATATTGAAGAGATCTTTTTCACAAGTCTCTCATATTGAAGAGATTTTTTTCCACAAGTTTCCCATATTGAAGAGATCTTTTTCACAAGTCTCTCATATTGAAGAGATTTAGCTGTCAGCAGAAGGACACTCCTAGGGGCCCTGCTCCTATCCGCGCCACTCCAGTGGTCCATAGGATGTCCACCCATGGTTTAAAGTGTGGGGTCGACCCTGAGCAAGTCGCACTTCCCCTTAAAACTACATTGCTCAGGCTGGAGGGTTACTCTGCACATTGGCCCCGCCGTCTATGGTCCAAATGTTGTGGAAAACAATCCCCAAAATCTTTGTTCACAAAGCCAAGCCATTCATTCATTCATCCACATATCATATAGATACCACACTCCCATTAATTACTGGATTAAAATAATAACCCCCAATTAAAAGTGGTAAGTGGCTAAAATCGTTAATCTTAACTATCGCCCACTCAATTCAATTCATTCAAAACAATAACAATATAATTTATGTATTCAATTCTGTTTTTCTTTCATGCAGAGATTATTTTTTTAATGTTTTTGGCCAGAAACATCTCTAACTTATCTGGCAACCCTGATCACTGATGCAAATGATAACAGTAGTATAGCAGATACTATTTTTGGTGTGTACTGCTGTGTTGCAACGTTTTATAAACAATATCTTATCTAGCAACCCTGATCACTGATGCAAATGATAGCAAAATCAAGTAGAACAGGTTTTATTAGTTTCTTCTTTATCAGTATGTACATTTAGTCCGGGGGCCAGCAGGGGCTACCGTGCACCCCCCCCTATGATTCTACTTTTAGGGTACCAAAATGTTCCTTAGGATGTTCTCTTTCAGAAAAAAGATGTTCCCAAGAAAAAAGTTGGGAAGAACTACCTCATTTGCATAAATCATCTTCCCAATGGTGCATGTTCCCAATTTGTATCTGTTGGGCTTAAAAAGGTTTTCAGCATCTTACAGGAGATTTCGAGTACACAGTTCAAAGTCTATGGTTATGGAGGTATATACATATATATATATCATTAGAAAGAGAAATCCATCAGTATATATTGTCAATCTGTATTTATTGGGCTTAAGAAGTTACAGCCGAAAACGTGAACTGTGTATTGGTTTTCTCATAAAATGCTGAATACTAACTTCACGTTTTGGATTGTTACTTTTTAATCCCAACATATATAGTCCGGGGGCCAGCAGGGGCTACCGTGCACCCCCCACCCCATGATTCTACTTTTCGGGTACCAAAATGTTCCTTAGGATGTTCTCTTTCAAAAAAAAGATGTTCCCAAGAAAAAAGTTGGGAAGAACTACCTCATTTGCATAAAACAAAATGGTCGCCAGCATACACCAGCAAAACAGAATTTCATATCTCGTCTCTCAGTTGACATATCTGAGTATTTTAAAAGGCTATATCATGGGTTTCAGACATGAGGAATTCAAAAATCCACTTTATTTTACCCTAAAACAATAATTTATAGGTATTTCAGGATTTTACAAGGAAATGCCTGTATACTTTATAGACAGAATTGTGCATATAGTTAATGAAGGAAATATATACATATATATATATCGTTGGAAAGGGAATCTCCTCAGTTTTCCAACGGTGTATGTTGTCAATTTGTAGCTATTGGGCTTAAAAGTTACAGCGTAAAACGTGAAGTATTCAGCATCTTACGAAGAAAACTTCAAGTACACAGTCCAAAGTCTATGGATCCTAGAATTAATCTTTGATTAAAGTATAGATTTATATATATCGTTAGAAAGAAGATTTCATCAGCTTCCAAACGGAATCCCCTTTCTAACGATATATATATGTATATACCTCAATCAAGAATTAATTCCACAATCCATAAATCTTTAACTGTGTACTTGAAGTTTTCTCGTAAAATGCTGAATACTTAGCTTCACGTCTTGAGCTGTAACTTTAAAAAGTTACCTTTCAAGACAGTTCAAATCCTGAAATACCTATAAATTTGGGGTAAAATAAAGTGGATTTTTGAATTCCTCATGTCTTAAATCCATGATTTAGCCTTTTAAAGTACTCAGATATGTCAACAGGGAGACGAGATGTGAAATTCTGTTTTGTTGGTGTATGCTGGCGACCATTTTGTTTTATGCAAATGGGGTAGTTTTTCCCAACTTTTTTCTTGGGAACAAGGAAGTGTAAAAAAGTTTTTCTGAAGTTTTTCGTTGAACCTTGTATTGCAGTACCACATCAAGCGATACAATTCCAAGCAACATCTTCAAATTATGACTGCATCTACCAAGGTAAGATAAAACCTCAAAATATACCAAACTAACTCATTCAACTTCCTTAATCACTCTTAATAGCGTGTACTAAAATTTTAAAACATCGTTTTAAAATTTATTCATTTAAAAAAAAAATTAATCTTGCTTTTTGTGAACAACTTTTTAAAAGTGAAAATATTCTAAAATTGTAACTCCCTCCTGACAATAATTAAAAAGGCTGGAGGAAGAAATTCAATTAAACAATTCATAACAAGGGGAATGCGTTAGTAGTACACAACAGTTAATAAGTAACGTTTTAACTTTCAGGGCCGGCGCAAGGGTTTTATGAGCTCTTTGAGAGACTTACATTTGCGCCTACGCTCGTGTTCTAAGGACAATCTTTTTTTAGTTTGGAGTGCGCCCTTGGGACCTGTTCGCCCTAGGCGACCGCCTAGGTTCGCCTAATGGACGACAGAATTAAAGCAGTACCTTTGCTTTCAATTAATAAATAACTTCTGTCAGATGGGTTTAACGTTATTTCCTTATTTTGTTATTGATGTGACTCTTACAAAGTGAGTTATTTCCCCTGAATAATTCAGAAATGTAGTTGTTTTTCTCCCTACTCTTTCTATAGACTCGTTTAGTTTTACATTGCAGTATTTTCTAAAGTGTATTAATCATTTTTACTCTACTAAGGATATGTTAAGTAATTCAAAAAATAATGACGGAGAAGAAGTCGTATTTAAGTTACGAGCATGAAATTATGGGTTTTGAAAAGTGAAACTAAAAAAAAAACCAAGGTCAGTTAATTGAAGAGAGCAGGAGAGAGTGTGGGAACAGTTGGCATGGGCCTACGATTTTGAGGGGCCTACTTGCCTTGGTAGAGGCAAAGGGGAGGCCCTTTGATAAAGAATATTGATATTGTGAAGTTTGAAATGGGGCTTACATTTCTCATCTGGTCCCTTAATTCAATACCTCTGGCCACATAAAGATAGGTATTTCTGCGCACTTTGGACACCCCATTTAAATAGTTTACGCCGTCCATGTTTTGAATTTAACGCGGAAACGTGGTATTTTTGAATTCCGCATGTCTAAAAACCTTGATTTAGCCTAGGTATTTTTGTGCACTATGGACACCCCATTTTAAAACGTAAATTAAAATTTAAAAACTGTTGTTTGTAAGTTTTTTCTTGTTTTTGTTAGAAAGAATAAAGTCCAAATATGTGTCCCGAAAAAAGAAAAGGAACTTCAACGTAGAACTGTGCTCTTAAAAGTCAATTTAAAGTTTTAAACTATAATTTCCGCCATTTTGTTGACCTTTTTGGAAATGTTAAAGTATTCGAAGTCTGTAATTTAAAAAGATTTTAAAAATCTCTATAAAAAAGATTTTAATGCTAAGATTATTTCTCTTTTTATGGAAAATAGCGATAAATCATATTTTAGCAAATGAATGAAAAATTTTGGCAATTAGAGCAGTACTTTTTTTTTCGCATTTTTAAATAATTTAAATTAATATTTTTTTACGGAAACTCATGTATAGCTTTTTCAAAAACAGAAGGAGAATTGATATCTACATGGGCTTGACGTTTGTTTGTTGTTTGTTTTAGCCGAAAAAGATCAAATTGAAGTTGGCAACGCTCATTAATGTTAGGAGCGCAGACAAAAATACTGTTTCAAATTGGAAAATCAACAGATTGCAACATTATATTTACTCTTATTGACATCCATAAGTGAAATTCTTTACATTTTAATACATTAGTCATTTTTGTATCTTAAAATTTTGTCTGAAAACGGTAAATTTTAATTTAAGAAATTTAAAACACCCATTTCTGTGTTGTTATTCATGAAAATGCTTTTTTCTTTTAAATACACAAAAGTTTGCTCTTTTTCCTTTCTAACAGAAACAAGAAAAAACTTCAGAACAACAGTTTTGAATTTTTTAATTTGTTTTAAAGTGCGTGCACATACCTACTCTATTAGTAGATCGCACGTCAACGTGGACCACAGAATTAAAGTACTACATTGCTTTCAATTAATAAATAACTTCTGTCAGATGGTTTTAATGTTATTTTTAAAATTCTGTTATCGATGTGACACTTACAAAGTGAGTTATTTCCCCTGAATAATTCAGAAATTTAGTTGTTTTTCTCCCCACCCATTCTATAGACTCGTTTAGTATTGCAGTATTTTCTAAAGTTTATTAATTATTTTTTACTCTACTAAGGATATGTTAAGTAATTAAAATAAATAATGACGGAGAAGAAGTCGTAATTAAGTTACGAACATGAAATTCAATGGGCGTTTGTTTTGAAAAGTGAAACTGAAAAAAAAACATCCCCCAAGCTGAGTTAATTGAAGAGTCAGGAGAGAGTGGGTGCAGGGGGGGGGGGCAGTTGGGATGGGCCTACGATCTTTATTCGTTTAGTTTTACATTGCAGTATTTTCTAAAGTTTATTAATCATTTTTACTCTACTAAGGATATGTTAAGTAATTAAAAATAACAATAAAAGAGACTTAGAGTTCACATACAGATAAACAGGACCAGGTTTTTAGTATTATATAGATAGATGGAGGTCCGATCATTCGGTGTGAGCGCGAAAGCTGACCCCACACTATTATATTTTGGAGGGGTGGGGGGAGATTTTCAAAAACTAATTTCCCATTGTTACACACAGAAAGTTTCAAGGGGATATGTCGTTTGTGTGTAATGATGGAAATGGTGTTTCGTGACTATATGATGAGACTGGATTTTAGAAACTAGGCATACAATACATTAGTAGACGTGGAATATAAATAAAAAAAACAACTGGAAATTGAGAAGTAGGTATACGCTGTACCTCCGCCTACACGCCACCATTTGCACGTGATTCGGTGGATTGCGTGGTTTCCTGGTTAGTTGTTTACCCTAACATACAGACAGACATTTGGTGAATTGAATACATTTTGAAATTTGGAAAGAAATAAAATTTCTCACTTTCCGATTATTTTGTTATCAGCTTGTTAGAGTTTTTAAAAAAATAAAATATATTATTACAAGTAAAAGAAGACCGAGTTTCTACGAAAACAAATTTCCTTGACTAAACTAGGAAGTGTAAAAGTGAAAGTAAATTTTCCCCGAAAAGTTTTTCTGAAGTTTTTCGTTGAACTTTACATTGCAGTATCACATCAAGCGATACAATTCCAAGCGACATCTTCAAATTATGGCTGCATCTACCAAGGTAGGATAAAACCTTAAAATATACCAAATTAACTCATTCAACTTCCTTAATCACTCTTAATAGCGTGTACTAATATTTTAAAAGGAAACGATTTTGCCGAAGATATCAACGTCATTTTAAAATACAGTTTATCTGAGTTTTTTAGGTCAGTGTCTGTTCGGCCGATTATTATGCTTATGGTCAACTTCCTACTGAATTGTTGTTCTTAACATTTGTGTTTACATTAATGCCCTTGGGAAAGGCATGGATACATGATCTCTCTCCCCAGCTAAGATAGGTCAAATAGTGCTTTTCGTTCTGAGTCACATATCGCAAACGGGCCCAACCTGAATTTATTTTTGGAGAAATAAATTCAGGATTCAGATCACAAAAATACTCGATTTTCTGATAGCTTTAATCACTACTTTAATTCTGTGGTCTGCTTTTTGACGTAGTAAATAAAGTAGTGTCATGTACGTCTAAAATTGAGCATGCATTTTCTTCGCCTTTTTATGCATTTATTTCATTTTATTTTTTAAATATCCTTTTAAAATTGATTTTTAAAACATCTTTTTAAAATTAAAAAAAAGAATCTTGCTTTTTTTAACAACGTTTTAAAAGTAAAAATAAGTGGTACCTAGCTTTCAATTTAATAAATAACTTCTGTCAGATGGTTTTAAGTTTTGAACGTTATTCAGGGCCCGGGTCGGCGCAATTGTTTCATGTGCCCTGGGCGAGACTTAAATTTGCGCCATCGGTCGTATTCTAAGGAATTTTTTTCTTTTAGTTTAGAGGACCGTTCCCCCCTAGGCGACCGTT
>VCCN01001780.1:228832-249979 GCA_006491835.1 Architeuthis dux
CTCTTAAATCCATATAAAGATTTTGGATTTCAATATCAAGGGCATTAACTTCTGATTAAAGAGCTGTTGGTAATTTTTTTAAAAATTATTCTCTATTCTATTCACAGAAGAGTTATACTATTTTTAACTGCAACAAAAGTCGACAGTTCTCTGACTGCCAAAATGTTTTTGTTCAGACTGAATTAGAATAGGTCAATAACGTTCAAAGGAAAGGAGGGATAGAAAGAGGAATATTTTTTTTCTTTTTTATGTCACACTACGTCATATTTTGATTAACTAAACCCAGCAATAAACCAGTGTTGTGTGTAGCAGTGATTAACTAAACCCAGCAATAAACCAGTGTTATGGGTAGCAGCGATTAACTAAACACAGCAATAAACCAGTGTGGTGTGTAGCAGTGATTAACTAAACCCAACAATAAACCAGTGTTATGGGTAGCAGTGATTAACTAAACCCAGCAATAAACCAGTGATGTGGGTAGCAGTGATTAACTAAACTCAGCAATAAACCAGTGTTATTGGTAGCAGTGATTAACTAAACTCAGCAATAAACTAGTGTTGTGGGTAGCAGTGATTAACTAAACTCAGCAATAAACCAGTGATGTGGGTAGCAGTGATTAACTAAACTCAGCAATAAACCCGTGTTATGGGTAGCAGTTGTTGTGTTCTTCTTGTTCTTCTTGTGGTAGCTGTGCTTTTTGGGAAACAGAATGGGGATTGCTGGGAGCTGTCCTCGGCATGTTTATTGATACAGATATATTTATATAAACATTATACCACGCACCATTTTTTTTTAAAATAAATTTTTTTAAATTTATTTCTGTTCGTATAATTGTTTATGTTTCGTTTACTGCAAGTGTTCATTCTTCTGTACTGTGTTGTAGCGTTTTATCAGTTGAGCGAGCTGCGCGTTTTGGGTTTTTTTTTGGTTTTTTTTAAGCATGTTGCTTTGTATTTTTCAAAAAGAGATGGTTTGTTGATTTGAGTGATTTTGCTAGAATATTTCTAGGTCATCGTCGTCGCTAAATGGTGTCATCGCGGTTGGTATCGAAGAAGGGAGGAGGTATTCATGTTTGTTCTCAGTGTGTCCAATATGTGGGTCTAATCTTTCTATGTGACTGGTGTGCGTGTAATTAATCGCGGTTGGTGTATAAGAAGGGGGGTGGTACTCATGTTTGTTCTCAGAAATGGGGCTAGCACGTGGGACTAATCGTTCTATGTGGCTGGTGTGTGTGTAAATAGGTGTTTGCATGTGAGACATTTCGTTCATAGTTTTCTATTTCTTCCGTTTCTTCCTCTTCTTTCGTTTTTTTACGATCCTTTTGATCTTTCCCGACTGTGTGATCTCGTTTTCTCGTTGCTTGAGATTGCATTCTTCCTTTTTTGTATTTTTTTCAAGAGCTTTAGCTAGTTTCTGTTCAGTCTCGGTAAGGCGTTTTTCGAACTCATCCATTTTTCTCCATTGCGTGTGAATGAAGTCTTTCAGCTGTCTGTGGTCTTCGTCAGATAGCGAGTGTAGCCAGCTCAGGTTGTCTTGTTTGGGTGCTACATCGCCTCTGAAAACGTAATTGGTATCGTCGCTGTCAGAATCGGGGTTGTCTGATCGCCTTTCCTCTATGTGGTTCATTGCGAAGACGTAGTTGATGTCATCGCTACCAGATTTAGGGGAGTCTGATCGCCTTCTCTCTGCGCAGTTCGCCTGGTCGTTTGAAAATCGAGGCGGTGGGGCTTGTGTTTAAGGTTGCGAGCGACAGACAGCGGCGAAGTGATGAAGTCTTTTGCAGTTGTTGCATTGGTGGTTGTGCGCTGGGCAGCTCTGTCGGCCTTGGGGATGCAGCCATAACCCGCCACAGTTTCGGCATTGTTCGGTTGTGATGATTTTGGTGTGGCTTGTTCGCGACTTGGCCCTGTAGTCAGCTTGGTGGAAATCGGCCATGTGCCTGATGTATGAGGCTGTTAGTTGTGTTGTCCTCGCATATTGCAGGAGGTCCTTCTCTCTCACTTTAGCGGACCTACAGCCGGCAATTATTTGTGACTTTATTTCCGCATCGTCGTCGATGAACTCAGCAACAAACCAATGTTGTGGCTAGCAGTGATTAACTAAACTCAGCAATAAACCAGTGTTGTGGGTAGCAGTGATTAACTAAACTCAGCAATAAACCAGTGTTGTGGGTAGCAGTGATTAACTAAACCCAGCAATAAACCAGTGATGTGGGTAGTGGTGATTAACTAAACCTAGCAACAAACCAATGTTATGGGTAGCAGTGATAAACTAAACTCAGCAATAAACCAGTGATGTGGGTAGCAGTGATTAACTAAACCCAGCAATAAACCAGTGTTGTGTTGAAAAAAATCAATCACAAAGCCAACCATAGACAAGCAATCATCATATCTCCCTTGCTCTAAGTAGCATCATTTGATTGCAGGTTTATGAAAAGATTATAATGTTTACAAAATGGTGCATAAATTTTGTCACTGGGCTGTCTACCAAGAAATCGGCTTTGCTAATGAATAAATAATAAAGAAAAATCAATGTATCAAATGAATAATTTATTTTATTTTACACTTTTTTGTCATAAGTAACTGACTTTTGTTTCATAAACTTCAGACAAAAGAAAAAAATCAATGATCATCTCAAAAATAAAAATATTAACGTCTGTCAATTCGTTGTATAAACAAAAAGTTGCTTCAAAGAAATTAATTCGCTCAATACTTCTTCACTATTGCTGAATGAGTTTGAAAACAAACAAGTTATATTATTTATTTATTACAAAAATTAAATTATTACAGTCTATATATTAGATAGACTGTATTTAGTATATATATATATGTTCGGCTCTCGTAGCAACTTAAAAAGAAAACACTGTCCAAAGAAGTACCAAATACTATTAAAATGAGTTGCTGATTGATAGTGAAGTGAATAAAAACATGTGAGTCGTAACTTTTATTGTTTTATTATGCTAGATTTTGCAGTTGTGATGGCATTTGAATAATGGCTTTTGTCCATTTTTTTCCACCCAGGACATTCCATCTTGGAACTCTTGATGATATACAGTCCAACATACCTCAATTTTGACCAGTCACACACCACCACTCCTACAGTACCTACATTCATAGAGCACTCCATCGATAATTTCTTTGTTCATTAACCCAAAAATTAACAAAACAAATTACCTATACCAAACACTCAATGGCCCTGATGGCTGGGGCCTAGAATATGCAGACTGCATCCTATGCAGAGGGGTAAAGACCCCCCTCTCCCCCCAAAAAAATAACCTTTCATCAAAGCCGCAAGACTCTATTTAAAAAAATATCCTTTCAGCAAAGTAGCAAGACACTATTTTTTTTTTTTAAATTTTAAACTGATTTCAAGGGTTGATAGGCTGCTAAACAAACAAATCAATCAATCAATCAAACCAAACACTCAAAAACTACTTCTTTTCAGCAATGTCAAGGATTTGGGGTTATTTGAAGGATAAAATCTACATTAACAAGCCAAGGAGAAATAAGTGGCCGAGGACCAGATATCCTTAGAAATGCTATGCAAAATCTTATTGAAAGAGCAAGAATTTGTGAAGGTGAAAATGGTGGACATTTGAAAGAGACAATTTTCCATACATAGGTTAATTAAATCTCCCTTGTTTATATATTCTATTTGTTAAAAACAATTTTAAAAAATCACTAAAACTAAAAAGATATGAATTATTTGAACGCCATCGCGACTTTTGTGCCACCCTGTAGTGTTATATACTAGTTTACATGTGCTGTCAAAAATAACGGTATATATGAAATATATGGATACACATTGCATTTTATATATGTAGATAATAGAGATTTGCATTGCAGTGAGATTGGAGAATAGTGTTCTGTTTTAATATCTTTTTGTTTGTATTTTTATTATTATTCGAATACAGCATTTTTATTAGGTCATCAGAACATGGAATTCTATTTTACTATGTCAGAAAGATGTCAACATATTTTAGTGTTCAATGAAACATTCTTCGAAGAAAGAAATTTTCACACGTACACATTTAAGAGGTATGGGTGGCCAAATGGTTAAGACAAGGAGAATGGGAATGTCAAGCTGAGTTCAAACTCTGGCTGAGACTAATGTCCTTGGGAAAGGCATGTATCAATCTCTTCAAGAAATCACTTCGGTGAAAAGACAAGTCGGCAATACTGATGTACGTCAGTCAGATTGTCTCCGAATTGTCAGCTGGACAAAACTGCTGTCGTCTGACTGTGTGTTGTCAACGACCAAGAACCGCCAGCATGGCATGGTAAGCACCCCCCCCATCTCCTTACTTGGGGAAGGGATGTCTATGTCCTTTCGACAGGCCTGGCAAGCCGGAAGCGGAGTGTGGTAGATTGCTCACGTAAAATAAAAGGAGAGTAGAAGTAGGATGGATGAAAGTAATGTGACCACCGTCTCCACCTTCACACAACACCACAAGTATAAGTGGGAGATAAAAAATGTTTTAAAAAAACACAGTTAAGAAAGAAATGACCTTTACTTACTCTCATAAGTAATTTGTTGGAATTCTGTAAATGGCTTCAACCCTTGAATTACCTGAAGATAAAAAATAGAATGATGAAACTGAAATGGGAAGATTTAAATTAGTTTAAATTAATGAGATTACCTTGTATTATTATCAGGGTCCAAATACATTTTTGGAATAGAGTCATTTTATATCAAATCACCCAGTGCTCCCCAAGTCACCCTATCAGATTCTTCTGAAAAAAAAAATATCACAGGTGCTCCTATACCAAACTTATGGAGAAATCCAAAATATTTGGTCTGTATCTCTAATAGTTTTGAAATTAAAAATCTTTGAAATTTTACTCAATTTTACGGAACGAGCCTTTCCGTCCAACCTCCAACATTTACACCTGTTTTGATATGGCATGCACAGCTTTGAAACTTTGTGACTAGGGCTAACTTTTTCTGTCGACTTAAACAATGCAATCCAATCAGGTGTATCTTATATACTTTTCCTCCTACAAATCTCTGAAAATGGCCGAAAATCCAAAACGTAAAAATATGAAACCCACTGTAGTGTCTCCCAGCTTGTGGGATCTCACTGAAAAGGAAAGATGAAGCAAAAGGAACAAGGACAAAGACAAATGTGATGTTAACTGATCACCGTCAGAAAGGAGACTGCTTGTCCCTCCACTTCGTGTGATTCTCTTTATTTTACCCCGGTTTGCCCGGCGCATAACTGGGAACTCACTTCCATCTTATGGGTTGTGGCAAGGGAGGTAACTCGAGGTATTTGCTCCCTTGCATAGCCCGGCCCGACATCACACCCACTTTGAAAGCTTCTCACTCAAACAGTATGCAAGCACCCCCCATATGCATTAAAAAATCATAACCACAAAAGAAATCTCAGCAACAATCCCGAATTCTTGTCAGATCATCTTCAGATAGATAAGAATACATGGTAAAAATATGTTAGATAACTGCCCACATGGTCAAATGACGATATCTTGCATACTGTTTGAGTGAGAAGCTCTCAAAGTGGGTTTTGTCTTTTTGTTTGGGATTTTCGGCCATTTTCAGAGCTTTGTAGGAGGAAAAGTACATAAGATACACCTGATTACATTGTTTACAGAATTACTAAAGATATATTTTTTAGATCTCAAAACAACTATCTTTCAAATATTTTTAGCTTGTGACTCAAGTTAAATGTGAAATAACCGAACTCTCAAAAATATGCTGTTTTATGTTCTGGTTGAGGGATACCCGACCTGTACTTAGAGATAAATAGTTCCTTACTTTTTGTACTTGGAAACAAATAGTTCTTTACTTTTTGTACTTGGAAACCAATAGTTCCTTACTTTTTGTACTTGGAAACCAATAGTTCCTTACTTTTATTAGATGACTATCCTCAGGTTTCACAATTATGTAAGCATTTTCCAAAGACTTTGTTGGTGCCAGAATAAATGAAAGCATTGTCCGATAGAAGACCCGGCATATCTCAGGGTTGAAGTTCTTTGGTCCTGTTCCCAAAAGAGGGAATGCAATAGTCTTGACCATAGCACGCGTTCCATCATTTCTGTTAATCTCTAGGCCATCTGCTTTCATAAGGCACTTCTTGATAAGTTCTGCCATTTCCTGTAAATTACAAAAATGTTTACTGAGTTAGACCAGTGTTTCTTAACCTTTTTTTCTCCATGCCCAATTCTGACAGCTCCAAAAATTTGATTTCTCCCTTACTATAAAAAATAATTTAATTATATATCATGTGGCAAATTCTTTGTAAAAAACAGATTGATATATGAACTTTAGGGCATTTATCTCATGGCTTTTATACCTAACAAAGTTAATTTAACGCATTAACTTTAGTTACTATGGAATCTATAGTAAAATTAGTATTTAATAATATTGTGTAATTAGGAACTAATAGTATTGTATAATTCAAAATCAATCAGTTAAGCTTAAACATGACTCAGTTTTGAGCCACGGAACACTGTTTGCTCTTTACATGCCACCCCATGTTAAGAGTTAGCATATATAGTTATCACAACACCAAGTCTTAAATAGTAGTAAGTAGCATATATTAACCCACTAACTGCATAAGGTGACAAGTGTAATAGTTATCCATTGCAAGATAAAAGCCCTTGTCCATTGCAAATCATGTGATTGATGTTAACTCCATTCTATCTGTGAGTTGGGTCTTTTATCTTGCAATGGATAACTATTACTCTTTACCAACTTGCTGATTTACCAAACTGATAAATAGATTCATTTAAGTGATATTTTGCATTTAATTAGATTTGTTTTACTCAGTATAAAGATTTTTTGACAATCATGACCTTTCCCGTCTCCATATTGCTGCTGCTTGGGACACGACTCTGGTGTTTCCGCGGTCAGCTAATAATAGGGGTATTTTGAGGCTATATGAAACATATTTTACGGTCAATATTAAGTAGGGGAGCATTTATCGGCAACCTTAGCATAAACTCATTTCGTGACAATATATAGATTGTAAAAGTCCCCATAAACCCATAATTCTATAGATTAGTATCTGAACATTAAATATAAATATATTTCGGGTGACAGTACTGATTCCAGTTCTATAGATCCCTCATTTTAATGGGGGATTATAATTCCAGTATATCAGTTCCATAATATTGGCATTATTACAACATAAAAAGATCAACAACAAAAAATATCTGACTGAAATATTAAATGTTTATTATAAATAGCTAGAAAATATAAAATCACAACAACATTTCTCCTCTTAAGTGTTGCAGTATTACAAACATAACTTCAGAAAATTGAATTTATTGGAGTTGGCCTGATTTAGCTCCCAGGATGGTACTTCATCCCATTTGCTCATGCTTCGATCACAAAATAGCCTTATTTTAATAACAAACGTTAAAAAAGAAAATAACAACAAGACCCATTGAGACTACATATTTACAGGTAGACATTCAATAACACAAAATAAAGTTGAAATCTTATAATTGCGACCTTATTAAATTTATTTGCAGAAATATAAAAACAAAATAATTGCCTGATTTTACACAAAACAAATTATTAAGCAATAATAACTCAATTATTTGATAGAAGATGATCCACATGACTATTTGACAAGAATCTTTGGGTGATGAAGGAGAAATGGTAGAAATATGCAGTTATTCAAATAAATGAAATAAGTTAAACTCATTTTCTCTATATTCAGTAGTTAACAAATACCAGCTGCGGCTATAGCATGACAAAACATAAATATTGTTCCTTTACGAAAATGGAAAATAGGCTCCACAGGATTCCCGTCTAAAGCTACCAAGATAAGATCTGACATCAATCATCGAGCTGTCAACACTAGGCTCCAGGATTTTCTAACCAATCAGAGAACAGCATTTTCACCTAAGCAACCCTTTTTACATACACGCCAGAGCCTGCTGGACATTTGATCTCCCGACTCCCTGTCGGAGATATTGCTGATTCTCACACACATACACTCTAAGATGGCCGCAAAAAACCATACAGCAACACACAGAGGCAAGTACTTATAACACACGCACACATCTCATATACCTTTTCTAATATACAAACACTCAATTCTACTTAGAACTATTTTCTGAACTTTAAGTATAAACCTTCACAAACTTAGCATTACATCCCTTTTGTATATTTTATGTATAATAAATATTCTTTATTATATATTTTATATTTTGTATTTTAATTCATGCTTGTTGTATTTTTATCTATTCGTCCATATGTCAATTTCATCATTTCCCTTCTTTCTCCATATCACCAATCCTTTATTGTCAGGCCAACATAGTATATGTTCCTTTCCTTTCTTTAACATGTGCCCAGCCATTTCATCTCACTCACTACTGTTTCCATTTCTAGCAACACACTACAGGTTAACTTACATACACACTAGCACATGTGAGCGACACACATTTCACACACATAGGGATATAGGCACATCTACTACTCACAACGGCTTACTGACGAATAGGTATATTGCTCATCCTGACCTAATGTCAGACTACAACTTTAATTGTAGCCAGGAAATATTATATACAATCATTTATCCTCATGGGGTCAGATATTAATAATCACATACATACATATTTTTCCTTCAACAACACTAATAATCCCACTACAATATATAAAGTATATTGTACAATTAATATAGCTAGGCAGTACATTTTAGAGAAAGTAGAATACTTTAACAAAAGTTAATAATGTGATTAGAACATGAACATATAATGTTCCTGTATAAGACTGCATACTCTTTTTAACAGCTAGTCTAGTTAATCAAAAACATGTCTCGATGGAAAGTAGTTATGGTAGTTTAGGCCGTTGAAAATTTTAACTGGGCTATTGCAATAAGGGAATAATACAAATCAGTTTATTTACATGGGAGAATAAAAATCACTGATGCAATTCTTTCGCGAGTAAGTAACAAACATTTTGATGACACATCATCAATAATAGTATCATGGTCTATAACCGTTTAGAATGTCTTTTTCCATAATCAGAATAAATGCTTCCAAATGATCAGAATTCAAAGCACTCCTTAACCTAATCTTGATGAATTTGAGACTTGAAAAACTTCTTTCACAAGCCACCTGGGTGGTAGTAAGAGTTAATAAGTATTTATAAGCAAGTCCAATGTTTTTGCATGCCTCGCTGAATAGATTATATTTCTCCAATGTAAAATAAACACAAACTGCACAGTTGCGGCATCGTTTACACATAGAAATATGGTCATCATACAGTAATTCACTGTTTTCCTTCACTCTAATGTCTCCGTCTGTCTTACTAGCAGTTTTTCCATCAAAAGTCTGTGGAGGTACCTGTCATTATTCACAAACTTAGTATTACTTCCCTTTACTTTTATTCCCAGGAAATTACCATTTTCCCCCCAGGAACATTCGTCTTGTAATCACTCCTTACTGAACTTCTATTTGTATTGTTTAGTTTTACTATATCTCAAAATTATAATTAATGGAAGGAGATTTATAAAATTCCCGTTGGCTTTTCTTTCTGTTCTTCTCTTTCCTTCCGCGCTGACTTTCTTCCTTCTTTCCTTATTTTGCAGGGTTAATATATTTTTTCGTCAGGTGTAATGTGGTAAACTGTTTTTTCATCCGGCTACAGGTGTGTTCAGAGAAAGATTATTTCTCCCTGCCAGGTTTGCTTGCCTTAGATGCTCGTTGTACCTCAAATGGATTTTATTAGAATTTGTCATTTGGGGGATTTCTGCCAGCCAATTCCATATAAGATGATATTCCAGGTAAAAGCAATACCTACCCTACCCCTACCCAATTTCAGCAGAGGGACATATGTGAAGGTATAGTGAATAACCTTCTCTAGCCAATTTTTGGGCATCCTTTATTTATCAGAAATCCCTGATTTCATCAGATTTCGGTATATTATCTCTTGTTTATACAAGGCACACCTTTTCTCTTCATTGTTAGCAAAATCCTCATTTTGTTTTGTTTTTGTTCTGTTGTCTTTCCACATTAACAATAGGTATTATTATTTTTTAAATTTCTACGTACTTGCAAAAATGTAATGCTTGTAAAATCTTCTAACTATTATTATTCTCTACAAACATTACAACGGTTATACTCTTTAGCCTGCCAGAAAGCAATTATAAAATGTAATTGTAGTGATATAAAGATGTCTTCGGTTTGGAGACACTTTGTGGTGATCGAAGAAGGAGGACCTTGGTTGTGGTATAGCAACAAACACAGCATTTATGAGAAAATATTATTCTCTTTTCTTAGTTTATTTTTCTTCTCATGTGAACGACTTTAGAGAGCGCCAGGTTATCGCGTTTACAAGACAAATCGAAAGGCAAGTCCCGGGGAAGTATCGAAACTCTCTTGCTGTTGGGGCGATCTTCCCAAAGAAATCTGCTTACCGGCCGGGCGACCCGATACTTATCGCGCTAAGCCACTCCCCTTTTGGTAAAAGGAGTGAGACAATCGTTTCTCATTCGCTGATCTCTAGGGAAGAGGAAAGTGACTGGGTTGAACCTTCCGCCCGAGTGACCAGCCGGTTCCTTAATTATTTCAAAAGGACACACCGCCGGTGACAATGGCTTCCATTGACCCCCCAATCAAACTTTGATGTCGCCAGCCAACATCTCACATTCCGTAGGCACCATCAGGATCAGTCGACATGCATGTACACCCAGCCCTCAAACTTGGGTTCAAACATCAGCTTCCACGAACACCCATATTGCATTCGGCTAATAGTTCATTCTGCTATATAATGCTTTTATGCATGCCAGCTGTAGATAGAAATTTAATGGGGTTTTGTAAAAATAAAATATCAAAAAAAAATATTGATTTTCAGATGTCTACAATAAAGTAATGATTCGGTTTAGCTAACCTAGACACACAAAGTAAAGACCCAGTTAAGCATTATACTTATATTGTGCAACTGACAGGGCTGAATTTTGCCTGGTCGCCAGCAGCCCAATCCGACCCTGCCTACCTCCCAACCCTAACACTAAACCTACCTACCAACCCTAATAGTAACCCTACCTTCTAAACCTAACTTACCCGTCGTTCAATTTTATTTATCAAGCTTTTGCTTGAATGACCAGCCCACCAGGATTTTGCCCGGCAGCCCAATCCAACCCTGCCTATCTCCCAACCCTACCTCCCAACCCTAACACTATACCTACCAAGCCTAATAGTAACCCTACCTACTAACCCTAACTTATCCTTTGTTCAATTTTATTTATCAAGCTTTTGCTTGAATAAAAAATAGTGAAAAAAAACCCCACAAAAAAACAGCCTCTTAACCACATGAAATTGCCTGCTATCAGTAGACCAGTTAAAAAAAATCAAAATGCTGTACTGAGGAATCTTCCTGTCTCTTTCATTGACTTTAAATTTGCCATCAGCAGCAGCAGCGGCAGACTTCTGTAGTTTCTGGTAACAGCAACAACTGAGACAGCGTCCATATGGAGACGGGAAAGGTAATGAAAGCGAATTTTATTTTTTACTCAGTATAAAGATATATTTTTTTCATCATATTAGAAACCGTCAGCCAAAACTCTCAACAGAGGTTTCTTCAGTTTTCAAATTGGTCTCGCTGGCTATGTATGTATCACACGTACAAGCCACACCAATGGCGCTAGGGGGCAGTAAATTTCAACATTTACTCATTAATTAAGAAGCAAAAATGGAGATGGGCTGGCCACCTAGCAAGAAGACATGATAATAGATGGGGAAAGAGATTAACTGATAAACAAGGTAGCAAAAGACCAGACACAAGATGGAGGGACAAGACAGAAAAGTTTGCTGGCAAGACCTGGCTCAAGATAGGAAGTCCTGGAAGGAGATGGGAAAGGCCTTCGTCCAGCAGTGGACTTATAATGGCTGATGATGATGATGATAATATCTAGAAAAACCTTTTTTTTGTTTTTTTTAAATTCTCCAGCTAAATAGGTTTTTAGTGGGGAGGAGGGGATTCAATTTGCAATGTAAGTTCATGTTAAAGTGATCACTAGTTTGTTTCCAGCAGCATTCATGCTTGTTTTTTTTTTAAAATTCAGACTCTTTTAAGTAATCACTGCCTAACTCACCCCCAACACGGCATGCTGCCAAAGGTTTTTTGTCATTCTCATTCAATTTTTAGTTAGTGTACAGCGTTGGCAGATGCATGTGTTCTTTACTGTTTTGTCTACATCATTTTATTTTTGCTATTTTTTTTCTTTCTCTCACACATTCATCATTCTTTTTCTCTCCTATTTCTGATTTCTTTCCACCCAGTGTTGCCGATCTAGATTCAGTGCATTTCTTGCTCTGGAAGTGCAAAAAGTGCTAAATTAGTGCGTTTTGCACTAGATTCAGCACAAAAAGTGCAAAATTAGGGTGTTTTGCACTAAATTAGGGCGTTTTGCACATGAAACATTTTGGCCATTTTAATGTCTTTTTGGTGTTTTTTGGCCATTTTGGGATATTTTTTACAAATTTAGCACTTTTTTGCAATCAAACTAGCGCGAAAATATTTTTTGAGCTGTTTCCACCTCTCCACATCCAACACTTTCACAGGCCTGGCAAGCCAGAAGTGGATTATGGCAGATTGATCAAGTAAAACAAAGCAGAGTGGAAGAAGAATGGATGAAAGTAATGCTAGCGCCATTTCCACCTTCCCACAACACCTTGAGTACAAGTGGAAGGTAAAAAAAAGAAAAGAAACGTTCTTACTGTGAAGCTCTCTCGTGCACTTATAGGTTGTACTGAACAGTGGAAAACAGCACTGTATGGCAGTTTGTAACCAGATGTCATAACTACTTCACCCTTTTGAATTCCATTTGGGAATCTTTCATCACATTCTTCTTGAATGGCTGGTCCTGCACGAGACAAAATGACTGCAGAAACATTCCCAGATTCAGTAAGTTTCATGCTGGTTGGAGCAGAATTTACAATAACGTCAGCCTGAAGAATAACGATATATAGATATTATTATTATTATTATTTTTATTATGCCTCTTTGGGAATCTCCAACTATACACAATATTTACATTTAAACTTCAAAACAAATACAAAATTCATAAAAACATATTCAAATGTACATAAATATAAACAACATCTACAATTTAACACAATTCACAGATCAAACTCTCTTGAAAATCTCATCTGACAGATTCCAAAAATGTCCTTGTAATCTCATGCTCTTTCCATAATTTCTAAACTTATCTAAATTATTTTTAAAACTTTGTACACTATTGTTATCTTTAAGATGACTAGGCAACTTATGCCAAAAAGATATTACTCTTATTAGAAAAAAAAATCTAATTGTTTAGTAGATTTAGTTTTTGAAATCTGTCTTATGGATAGATTTACAGATAGATATACTAATCAATACCCGTGAAAAGATTCACAATATATTTGAATTTCTATAAAACAATTTTTTAAGGAAAAAAAAAAATAGTGAATTTGTTTCAGTTGAAGAGTTCATAGTTTCAAACGGTGGGTAGGAGGTATTTTTATCGGCTTGTTAATCATTGCTATCCAACATGCACCCTGATCTGGGTTTTTCATATGATTTATTAACTTGGCATAGTTTGGTATCAGATCATCAATAGTGGGAGATCCAGTGAGGATTGAACCCTCTAACAAAGGCCAGCAAGATTAGTTTGGCCCGATCCATTTTCTACTTGTTAATCCCAGCGAAAAGAATTCGCAAATATATTTGGATCGAGTTGTTTCTGTTTTTTCAGGAAAAAATACTGAATTTGTTTTCTGGGAAGAGTGCAAAGTTTGAAATGGCAGGTAGGAGGTATTTTTATCAGCAAAATCTTTACCCCTGAGTGGAAGAGTCAAGTGTTATGACAACGAACCAAGAAAATCACACTGTTACCTTGCCAATGTGCCTAAAACGAAAAGTATATAACGGCTGCATAATACCAGCCATGACTTATGGTTGCGAAACCTGGAAATTAACCAAAAGAGCAGAAAACAAACTTAGAATAGCACAGAGAGCCATGGAAAGAGCAATGCTAGGGGTAACGCTAAGAGATAGAAAAAGATCAACATGGATCAGAGGAAAGACTAGAGTAAAGGATATTATACAACTAATTAAACAACAAAAGTGGAGATGGGCCGGCCACCTAGCGAGAAGAGATGACAATAGATGGGGGAAAAGATTAACAGATTGGTGCCCATGGGATAGTAAAAGAAGTAGGAAACGGCCAGACACAAGATGGAGGGACGAGATAGAAAAGTTTGCCGGTAAGACCTGGCAGAGATTAGCACAAGATAGGTTGTCATGGAAGGAGATGGGAAAGGCCTTCGTCCAGCAGTGGACTTACAACGGCTGATGATGATGATGATATTTACTCTATATATAATATATAGGGTATTTGAGGACAAATTTAATTTTTTTGAAAACCATACATATCTGAGCAAAAACCAACTATATTTTCATGAAAATTTGTACACATGTTCTTAAATAGCTATTTTACAAGTTTATTCTACATAATCGCCTTCAGCATTAATGTCTGCTTGAATGTGGGACCGGAAGCGTTGGCATGCCAGAATCAAATTATCTTGACAATGGCGGCCTTCAGTGAATTTTTGGTATTGTGGGGATGTTGATTGGTCTCCCTCTCAACAACGTTCCACATGTAGTAGTCATGGTGATTTAAATCTGGCGAGTTGGGAGGCCACATGTTAGTGATCACATGATCATGAAAATTATCAGCCATCCACTCTTCGGTCACCTGAGCTTTGTGAGAAGGAGCAGAGTCTTGCTGGAACATATACGCCCTTCCATTGGCTACTCCTTCAATCTAGGGCTTAACAACTGTTTCAAGCACCTCAATATAACCATCAGCAATAACTCTAACACCCTGTGGAAAGTGGCGTGGCATGACATGTCCCTCATTACATTAAAAAAGTTTGCAATTTCTAAATCACTGTCTTTTGCACTCAAGGCAACAATAACAGCATGTCTTTTCATTTCTTGAGTTAAATTATAATCTGCCATAATGTATCTGAAAAAATAAAGGCATATAAATTAGTTTGAAGGAAGCAATAGCTTGGTATTTATCAATTATCTCAAATACCCTACACACCATAGTATTAGCAGAGACATGCTGCTGCTGCTGCTGATAACATCTAGAAGTAGTTATTTTACTTGTTTTACCTTTATTGAAGGTGGATTATAAAAATTATAATTGTAGTGGATTTCTTTTTTGAGTCAGATGTCTATTAGAATTAAAACCTAAGCAAATATTCCTCTACACACTTCATTTACAGGCAAAATTAATTTAACTGAAAAGCTTGCCTACGAGCAGGTTTATCACCTAGTTCCTATGGAAAGCCTAAACTTTTAAAAATCTTATTTAAGGATCTCTTAATTCAATACTTCTGGCTACAATGCATTCAAGAATTTTAGTATTAGATAGATAGTGGTAATCAGATTAATATTATTATAGGGGTGAGCACGAATGCAGACCTTACTCTATTATATTTCGGAGGGGTGGGGGGAAATTTCCGAAAACTAACTCGCTAAAAACAACGCCTGGGGTCCCATTGTTATACACAGAAAGTTTCATGGGGATATGTTGTGTATAGTGATGGAAATGGGTTTTAGGAACTAGGCATACAGTAATGTCTCCATTAGTAGATAGTAAAGGCATACAAATTAGTTTGAAGCAAGCAATAGCTTGGTAATGATATGTCCTCAAATACCCACGCAGCCTGTATAGTCAAAGAAAAGAACATTTTCAGATTTAGTTTTACTAACTTTTAACCATTTTTATCTTTGAACATTTTTTACAGATATTTTGCAATTCTATCCAACTAGTTGCAACCTTTCTTGACATTTTTTTGTTCCTGGGTAATAAGTGTTATTTTCTGATCGATTATTACTAAAAAGTATAGAAAATATCAATTATTCTCTTCAAATTTTGCTTTTGTGACCAGGACAGTGATAATTTGAAATCTGCTTATTTCCAATTGGACAACGGATGAATTTTCACATTTTTAAAAAACTACTACACTGTCCCGGTCACAAAAGGAAAATTTGAAGGGAATAATAGCCATTTTCGCTACTTTTTACACATAACCAATTGGAAAATAATATTCACTATCTAATGTTGTTTATTTAGTCCGCTCAGATAGTGTGATGGTTAGCAATTCAGCCTCACATGCAGAAAATCCTTGGTTTGATTCCTGATATGTGTGAAGAGTGTGGAAAACTCTTCATTAGGAAAGATTTCCCTGTGCACTTAGTAGGTAATTGTGTTATGATATGCTGCCACGAAAAGGTTATTCCAGGGTCAAACACCTGTGCGGAAATGTAAGTGACCCGCTCACCTTAGGAAATAGGTATATGTGTGGGTGTTCAACAAACAGGATGTTACACCTGCGTGGGCGTTCGAGAAACCTATAAAGCAGACCCGAACGGAGAGCAGGCATGGACAGAAAACTCAGTTCCTAGAAGAGACAGACATCAGCGGTGAACAATGTGAATTAACATTGAAATATCGATAAAGTTAACTACACTTTCTAGCTTCTTTACTAAATATATGAGTGGGATTGTGTGTATATGAAAGAGCACTCACCTCAGTAAAATCTTCTAAATATCCTTTAATAATTCCTGGGGGCCCTGGAAAATGAATAAAACAATAAAAAACAAAAAAGTAAAATAAGCATACATCAATATCTCTGCATGAACTTACATTGCAAATTTTCATCCCTCTAGCTCCATTGGTGTGGCCTGTATTCATGATACATACATACACAGCCAGCCAGACTCACTTAAAAACTGAAGAAACCTATGTTGACAGATTCAAACAATGAAAATATCTGAACAGAATGATGATGTGAATTAACATTGCAATATCAGTGGTTCCCAAACTTGTTCAAACCATGGCGCCCTTAGTTTATGACAATTTTTTTTTCATGGCGCCCTTAGTGTATGATGATTTTTTTTTCATGGCGCCCTAAGTCTAAAAAATACTGAACTATTGTATTTACGTTCATGTGGTTGGGTTATTTAGGTAAAAAGAAAATCAATTATGTAATTTAAATTGATAAAAATGTTATATATATGTTTCCTCTTTTATTCTATACTATAATTCTGCTTGTCACGCTGATTAGAAATCAACCAAAACTGTCAACATAAGTTTCTATCAGTTTTCAAGTTGGTCTGCCTGGCTGACTATGTATGTATGTATCATGCATACATATATTTTAGGGGTTTTTTTAAACCCCCCCACCAAAAAAATAGGTTTTTAGTGGGGGGTTCAATTTGCAATGTAAGTTTATGCTAAATTGATCACTGGTTTGTGCCTGCTTGTTTTTTGAAAATTCAGAATTTTTAGTGATCACTGGCCAACAAAATGCAAGAGAAGTAACTTATTCATTGATGACCCCTTTTTCCAAATTTTTAATTGATCACCCTGCATACGCATTACAGCTGAGCAGACAGTGGTGTGGAGCGAGGTTGTCAACACTGGGTTTTTGATCCCAGATCTAGGTTTTTCGATACCTGTCTGGGTTTCTGGGTTTTTATTTTAAAATTAATGAATTCTAAGTTTTTCCATAGTAAATATATCAATTTTATGGAAGTCAGCTCCTTTCGATTGGTTTACATAAAAAAGGGTGTTTTGTAGTGTATAAAAATATTGTATCTTGAATTGTATGAATAACAAAATGAATGACTTATTTACAAAAACAGGATGGTTCATCCATAGATGAATCAGAGGGAATGTAAAGATTGTGTTTGGCAATGAATAATCCCAAGTTGACGGACAACTACCACAAGGACTGAAACCATCATGTGCTTGTGACACACATACACATATGAACACACACATATTTTCACGTTCATTCAGAAAAGAAGACTTCAGTCTGTATTGTGAAGCACTCTCAGAACTGGCCCCTTACTTCTTTGCAAACAACAATGTCAATTATGCGTGAGACATGATGTCTCTTGAGCAGCAACATCCATAAGTGGCCGGGGAGTTTCAAAAGGGCAGCTTTGTTGTTCACAAATCTAGAAAAGAATTCTCTGGCCTGGCGACTGACCAAGCCCATGAACAAAATAATTCAGTCATCAAAGGTGATGGAGGAGCCATTGGATTGACAGAAGACCTGGTAGCACTTCTTAGGTGGATGGTAGTTGGACCCGAAGTGAGCTGTCTAAAAGCTGGATACAAGGCTGTGTCTGGTGCGAAAGATGCAAACAAGTGCCCAGAGACCTTTCTTTGAGAAGGGAAAGCACTCTCTGTAGTGTTGCATGAAATGGGCCACCCATTCCAAGGACAGTCAGCCGACCTACTAGCACTGGACACAAAGAACATTGCAGACCCAGCTCTTGCCAAAATGGTTGGTACACATCACCAGTGGAACAAAAAGCAGTTCCATTTATTAATGAAGGGGCTACAGAATAAAGATGAATGTTCATTCTATCACCAAATCAATAAGAACACAGTTTCTTTCTTTAAACAAGTCTTAAAGCAAACTAGGGACAGTTCTAAGGAGAAGATGCTGAAAGATGACTATCAGCTGTTCTCATAGCTGTTTATCTAATACCAGTACAGGCATTGTGACTTGCAAGAATTCTTCAAGCATGATAACCAGTCGACCCCTGCATCTCTCTGTGACAGTAACAAGCTTCATACAAGTCAGAAGTCACAGCTGGCTGAAATTCTTCAAGCACAAGTGAACATTCCAAACAGGGAACACAGCGAGATGTAGTCATCATAGATGTCTCAGCACTGATCAATGCCCTGCCTCCACACACCTCAAAGATATTTGATGACTATGGTAGAGAAGACATCATCCAGATGGTGGAATCCTACAATGCCAAGTACAAAAAGGAGGACATGGTTTTTGATGTGTACAAGAAGTCAAGCCTGAAATCTGAAGCCAGGTCAAAAGGGGGGCAAGGAATGAGAAAAAGAGTTACATGAACCAGTAGGACCCCAAACAACTGGGAAGTTTTCTTTGAGATGACAGCAATAAGACTGAGCTGTTTCACTTCCTTGTGGAGAAGATGTGTGAAACAAAAATGACAAGCACACTCTTTGTCACAAAAGGAGGAGATGCCATTAGCAACACAAGGAGGTCCCTGGATTCTGTGTCTCCATGCTGTCATGAAGAAGCACAGGAATATTTGTACATGCCAGGGATTCAAAAATGGATGGTAGCAAGTCTCTCATCATCAAGGCTAATAACACTGACATCCTCATCATAGCAATATTTATACTGCCATCCTTAGAAGACCTTGGTCTTGAGAACATGTGGATTGCCTTTGGCCAAAGAGCCAATGTACAATGGATTCCAATCCATTAGATAGTTTCTGCAATAGGGCCTGAGAAAACCAGTGGATGTGATGTTGTATCTGCCACAGTAAAGGGAAGAAGACTACATGGTAGACTTGGAACATTTGTGATGAGGTTTCTAAAACCAGCACCAAACTAAGCCAGCATCCAACATCAGTTACTGATCTTGACATGCAATGGCTGGAGAGATTTGGTGTGTCTCATGTATGACAGATCAAGTGAAGCCACTGGATCTCTTTGCCCGCAAGCAGAGGCCATACAACTCAATTCCACCAACACAGGCAGCTCCCAGAGAGCACACCAAGCATGCTGCTTATCAGTCTGGAATCATCTGGGTCCTGGCAACCATCTCCAAGACAGATACCAGCAATCCTGCAGACTGAGGGTGGATGCCGAAAAGAGAGACATGGCAGATATGTTGGTCAACATTATCCCCAATTGCACCAGCTGTTAGAAACTGACCAAGTGTTCCTGTAAGAAAAGTTGCATCTGGAGATGCAAGTACTTTAACTCAGGGCTCCTGTGCACAGAACTCTGCAGCTGCATATGTGAGCAGTAGCAGCTAGAGGAACATTCACATATGCACAATACAGTTATATTGGTAGGGTTTTATGTTACTTTTCCATTATTAATTTCATATTATATTACTAAAATCATTATACTAGGGTTAAACCAGTAAAAAAATATTCTAGCACGTTTTAACTCTTAACATCCCGTTGAAAGTTTTCTAAGTCCAAAGCCAAAAATGGCTAAAAATGTGTTTGTTCATTCAAATCTTAAGAGTAAAAACAAAGATCATTCAAATCGGCCAACTACACACATTTCTATGAAAGAAAATCAACTTTGGGAGGCTAATTCAGCAGCCATTTTGAAAAAAAAATGGCCGCTATCTTGGATTTTCTAGTGGCCAATCAGGCAGGTTTGATCAGAAAGCTCTGGAGAACAAACACACCAAATTTCATGCTTGTATCAAAAAGTGCATGATTTTTCTGTTATCTGCTCCATTAAATTTATATATGAATACCTGGTCTTAGTAAGTACCTATAGAATGACTATTTTATCTTAACATATAGGACAGTTACAGACAAAAAATATACTTTACCTTTTTTTACAACAGTTGTTTCTTTGGAATCCTGAAAGTATAAAAAAAACAAAACAATGAAGTGTTATATTGAAAAACCTATAATTTTGGGGCCCCTAAAATCTCGGGGCCCTGTGCAGTTGCATTGCTTGTACTGCCATAATCAGCTAATAAATATTCCAAAGCTCTCTTCAATTAATCCCCCCTTTGTGTTTTTTTCAGTTTCACTTTTCAAAACCAATGCTCATTGAATTTCATGTTCTTAACATGAATTAGATCTTCTTCCTTATTTTATTTATATATTTTTAATTTTTAATTACTTTTTTAATGTGCTTCCATAATGCGAAATGGACAATATTTGGAGTACTGTTGTGTTTAGGATACTGAACTCAGCGATACCCAAAGAATTAACATATAACACCCTATTAATAAAATGAACTGTGAACATTGTTCCTTCTAAGCTGTGCACATGTACTACCAGCGTACAAAGGAAAATTAATTTTTGGAAGAGACAGACCGTAATGTCAGCCTGCTGGCAAAAAACCCGAAGAAGAACTGCTTCTTTGAGGAAAGACAAAAGGCAGACACAGGAACACAAGAAAAAGTGGTTTCTCTAATCACAGTCAATGTTTCCTGAAATTTGTAGTAGTCATCAGTGTGCACAATATTCTTATGTTGTTTAAAAATTTTCACTTTTTTTTTTTAAATCGACATAGTAAACCAATAATTTCTACAGAATGATTGAACTCTTTGTTATTTGTGTTGTAAACACGACGTTTCG
>VCCN01001780.1:253380-264601 GCA_006491835.1 Architeuthis dux
AAACATGACGTTTCGGCTGATCCATTCTTCGGACTTCTTCAGTTGTAAAATCTGAAAAAATAAAAACTTTCCCCCATCACACTCGGATTTTACACCTGAAGAAGGCCGAAGAATGGAACGGTCGAAACGTGTTTACAATACAAAACAACAAGAAGGAATTCAATTGTTCAAAGAACCATTTGAATATTAATGACCCTTCTCAAAACTATAGAAAAAAAAACTATCCTCATCTGGATTGTGAATGTGCTCTGTTACCAACATTCTTTCTTTGTAGTCAGAACAGCTGGACATCTCATAGGTGGATCTTTTTTCACACAACACCAGCATATAAATCCATGTGTTCAGTACTCCGTCTTTTTAGTGTACATGTATCTGAACAAACAGATTTTTCTTCCACCGTGCTGTGTAAATTCACAATGAACCAGGTGTCCGGGGGTGAAGAGTTGGCATGGGGAGTAGCCAGGCGCTATCATATGCTTCGTGATAAAGAAACAATCTCCTCAAGGGACAGGCAGAGTCGTTTCGCCCGGTCTTGTCCCTACTAAAGAGAATTTAAGTAGGTCCAGAAGTCTCCAGGGACACCCCTTGTGAATTTATGGACATTTTTCCTCCATAAAAGGTGACCCCAGATTTGATTGCACAGAATAACTTGACCTTATGACTCCAGGGTTAATCCAAAACACGTGTTTAGCACACACACGCATTTCTTGGCCCATATTAAAGATCCCTGGACTCCACTGTGGCAGTCTCACAAAAATCACCCTCCAAGAGCGCACGGTTTCTCCTCCTCCGAATCACGACACAAAGCCCTAAGACAAGCTACAGACTGGCAAAGGCGAATTACGGTAATAGAAAAGAGTTTTCACCTTTATCTCAAACTTTTGTGCTCTAGTTCAATTCATCTTGAACTAATTAGCCACTCCAAACAAGCTTCATAAACGTATTCCTTCTTTGTAGCTATCGAGTGAATGTGTGTTCAAATGCTGCGTATGTTATTTACAATGTTTTTACGATGTTAACCGTTTATATGTATTTTTGTATTTTGCCTAAATTCACAGCCTTATTATTGTATTTGCAGTTTTCTACATTCAAACGTAAACGTTATGTGTGTCGATTTACGATGTTAACCGTTTATATGTAATGTATTTGTGTATTTTGCCTAATTCGTGGCTTTATTACAGTATTTGCAGTTTTCAAGTAGTACTGAACATAAAGTTGTACCAAACGTTGTACTAACACGTTGTAATAAAAATCGTTTATGTACACCCGTAAGAAGTGTTAAACATTTTCCTTCATGATATGAGCCGGACTGTAGTTACACTGTGTGATAATTATTTCCATCAAGTAGCGGAGATGCTTTAAGCAGGGTCAGAAATTTGTTCAGTATAGCAAAGGTGCTGGTTACTGGCCGGATTTGTCTTTTGGTTTATATATGTAACGTGCGGATCTTGTTGTAGACATCCGGTTACTTTGACCATTTTATATCTGTTATCCAAAATCTTGTTGTGATTCTTTATAAATTCATTCTGCTTTGTGTAAGCTTAGTTTAGAAGCTAGCTAGTTATAACTTGATCAGAAAACATTTCTCTAATTGTTTTAAATATAATGTAAGTTTCACTTTTCAAAACGTAATGGAAATTATAAAATAATGTATTTTAATCATTACTGACCATAGTAAAAAGTTTAAATCTAACCGCTGCAAATTACTTTAAATGTCAAAATTACTTCTAAACTGCTGGAAAAGTGAATACAATGGGAAAATAATAAAAGAAACTTTCTATGGGAAAAAACTATATCTTCCGAACGGCCCAATAAAAAATATTTCCATGAGTTTTTCTGATAAAATACCATTTTAATAAAAAAATACAGATGGACAAAATAGACAAGAGTTGATTGTAAAATAAAGTTGGTGCAGCACAAAGGTTTTCACAATGGAGAAATTAAATGGCCACAATGTGATGAAAGTTTCCACAGAAAACAGTGTTATAACAAATTTATACTAATATTTAAGCTTTCTTTTTATTTGTTGCATTCAACTATGTTCCCTTGCGTTTGTTTTTGCCTATTTTGTGTAGCCATAGTTGATTTCGTGGAATTTGTCATGTGGTTCACTTGTTGTTATTGTTCTCAAAATGTCGGTTGTATACCTATTTAACAAAATGTTTTTCTATTTTTTATCAAATATTCTATCAGTAAGATCGTAAACATAAAAAAGGCTTAAATAACATTACCCGAGAAAATAAATAAAAACTTGCTATAAAATATATGAAAAAAGATATATAAAACACTAAACAACAAATATGAATTAACTTATAATTGCATTAGATTTATATATTTTGATGAACCACATGACGAATTCCACAAGATAGTCATTTTCCACGAGAAAGTCATTTTTGCCTTTAAAAATGAAAATTTGAAATATTGGCAGCCGAGTTATCTGTGGCTGACTTGTTCAAGCCAACTTGTCCGCGGCCAATTTGTCCAGTTACCCTTTGAATATACACTTTTAACAGACTAATAGAGGTCAACATTGATTCCATTAGACATCCTTGATCCCATATACCATTATCAGTGTGTAAAATGGAGATAACTCCTGATAGCCTTAAAATGAACTAAGGCTTACAGACTTATCTCCCCATGAAAGAAAAACAGAAGTGAATATATAAATTATATTGTTATTGTTTTGAATAAATTGAATTGTTTTTGTGTGCTGCTTTCAACATTGAGTGGGTGAGTGTGCAAAACGTTAAAGGTTTGTATGGAAATAATTTTTTTCTGTTGTTATTGCAAAAAGTATATATCACCAAATTACATGGGGGAGATTTAACTCCATTATCATCAGTGCTGGATTAACTATGTAGCAAAAGCAGCATATGCCACGGGCCCCTCAATTTCAAGGGCCCCACACTAAATGCTTGCAAGCTATCAATTCCCACTCAATGATTCTACACTTGCTCTATTACTATAGTACAGTACTGCCCTCAACTTTTATGGATGCCTGAGTGTTTAAAGCTAGCTAACTTTTGATTGGTGTTAATATTTAACTCAGTAATCAACGGTGGTGTGTTATCTGTTAACTGCAGCAACAACATCGGAATCAATGATGACATCCTATTATTAAACCTATTTTGTGTAGTGATAACTGTAGCAGAATGGGCGACCAAACTTCTTCTTCTCTGGTCGCCGTGAGGGAAAGAGATGTCGAGGGAGAGAGAAATAGAGATGATAATATTCAGAGAAAGTCAAGGTGAGATAGAAAGAGACAGAGACGATCATTTCCTCCGCGGGCTGCAGACTGCGATGATGATGATGATGTCTCTCTGTCCGGGTCTGCTGACGGGAGCCAAATTTTCTATGGAGGGAAATTCATTTTCGGACAAAAAACACTCCCACGTGTGGAGAGAAAAGACGACAAAATCTACGGATCTTCAACTTTAAATTTGAGGTTTTATTTCTGCACTACGCAGGTCAATTTCTGGGCTGGTCTGCGGATTTCGTTGAAGTACGGAAATTCTGTTGCATGTCATTGTCTAAAAGAGTTGGTCACTTTTCAGAGCTGCTACTACTATGGATTAAAATTTCCCACTGGTCACAGCTTCTAACAAGCTTTCACCCCAACCCTGACGGGCGGGGACGCCGTCTAGGCCCTCGACCCCCAACTGCTTCCCGACCCCAACTGCCTCCCGACCCCAACTGCCCCCTTCTGTTTCGATCTAGCCTTTATATATGCTAATGGTCATACGCTCCTCTCCCTTTTCAAATCTTCAACGGTTTTTGGTAACACGATCCTCCAGTTGGTCACGTAGGCAGCTTAACACAGATTTAAAATCTGACCAAGTTCCTATCCCAACTGGCTACTGGTAACATAATCTGGGTCTATTTCATTACATAACACTGTGCAACATATGTGTACCTTTTTTATGTCAAAAACTGATAGAAAATGTCAATTATTCCCTTCAAACTTTCCTTTTGTGACCAGGAACCAGTGTTGTATTAACTATGTAGCAGAAGTAGCATATGTTATGGGCCCCGCAATTTCAAGGACCTCGTGCTAATGCTTGCAAGCTAACAATTCCAATTGTGTGATTCTGCACTTACTCTATTATTATAGTACAGTACTGCCCCCAATTTTTATGGATGCCTGGATGTTTAAAGCTAGCAGTCTTAGCCAATTATCTTATTCTTTTATGGACCATGGCTCACCCTTCCACAGAATTTCATTGAGAACTTTTGGAGATATTGAGTGAACAAACAAACAGACAGTAAATAAAAAAGCATCCTACAGTATTTTCCAGTGCTGAATTAACTATGTAGCAGAAGTAGCATATGCTACGGGCCCTACATTTTGAAGAAGCCTGCGCTAAATGCTAGCAAGCTATCAATTCCAATTCAGTGATTCTGCACTTACTCTATTATTATAGTAATATACTATTTTCAACTTTTATGAATGACTGGGTGTTTAAGATTAGCGATCTTAGCCAATTATCACCTTTAATTGGGAGTTATTATTTTATTCCAGTAATTAATGGTAGTGTGGTTGGGTTTGGCACTATCTGGCGTGATTGTTAAGGCATCAAACCTATTTCGGCATAAGCCCATTTGGCGACTGTCTGTTTTGGCTTTAGGAAAATAATGTTGAACTTTTAAAAGCCTTAAAACTATAAATTTAATTTTATTGAAAAATATTTTTGTGCTGTAAATAAAACTTAAATAAAAAAAAAAATTTTTTTATTTAAATTCATTCTCATATTTAAGTTTGTTTGGAGTAAATTTTTAAAATTAAAGTGAACGTTCTAGATCAACTACGAACAATTTAATTAAAAACAAAAACTAATTTACCTTCAATCGATTTTTTTACATGGTGATTTTTCCCCCATGCCTCGATGAAAGGGACGTGACTCCAATAGACAAGAACAAGAGTTATGTCCCTTCCACTACAAAACATAGATTTTGAACAATTTTTTACATTAAATAAAACCTTACATTTTGACATTCAATTAGTATTAATAATAGACTTTTCAGTTCTATTTACATCATGTTGTTTATCTTGGAGTTTTTTTAGTCATATTTATTAGAATTTTACTTCTATTTAAATTAATTCTATTTTAATTGAAAAAACCGTAAACTCCTTTCAAATTTCACAAATATTCATTTGACTTTTTAATTAAATATAATAATTAAAATTATTATTTTTATTTCACAGTTACAGATCTTCGCTCGATAACTTCTGCATGAGTTTGGAAACAAACAAACATATTATTTATTGCAAAAATCAAATTATTTTTGTGTTCGCAGGTACTAAATACAGTACTGACTGTATTTAGTACTTGCAAACACAAAAAAATAATTTAAGTTTTGTAATAAATAAATAATTGTCATGGCGTGAATATCTTTGAGACACACACCAGTCATGGTATCGAGGGGAAAAGGTCAAACAACTACCATAGGATTTAATGTGGGAAACCTCTAATGATGTACATACAAAAACTGCAGAGGCGAAAAACAACGACAGAACATTCAAGGAAAATAATAACAACGCCTGCTTGGGTTTTTTGGGTGAAACAATAATTGGTTTATATATAAACAAACAAGATTCTGGGTAAAGAAAAGCCAGTTGAGAAAGAGAGTGTTTGTTTTTAAAACAGTCCTTAGTCCTTTTGTAAGGCAAAAGAGGAGAAGAAAAGAAGGGAATACCCTCGGAGAAAACTCGACCAACATGCGTAGTATTTTTGTCTTTAATCAAAGTAACTCTACAACAATAGGTAGGTAAAGACACTAACCATTTTATAATCAATGCCTTCTGTTCGCTATTCTCCGAGTATGAGAAAAGTCCCTTTTTTTCCATCCAGCTTTTTCCATCACTGAGCTGCTACTGTCTCTCGTTTCCTTTGCTCCTCTGCGTGCCAATTTCAAATCCTGTCTCCGACGAGATTTTCGTACGTTTTCGTTGTTCTCTGCGCACAAATTTTAAATCTGGTCCGAATGAGACTTTGTACATTTGTTTCTTTGTTTACATTGGTGGTTTTTCCCCATGCCCCGATGAAAGGGATGTGACTTCAGTAGACAAGAACCAGAGTTATGTCCCTTCCACTACATTCCCCCACCAGTTGTTTGACATTTATGTGAATAAACTAAAATATTGATTGTTGTACAAGTTCTCTACATAAGTAATCATTCTATTCCTGGTTTCTTCCAAACCTTCTTTATACTGAAATAATCAGCTGTATCCCAATCACCAGGTGCTATAAGAGTTATGTCCCTTTCAATACAATAATATACTGCAGTTAAATTTACAGTTTTTAGTCTTTTTAAACTTTCACCTTGGATAATAATGAATGAATCAACATTTTTTTTCCTAAGCTAAAACGCCAGTAACCAAATAGACTCACACCAAATCAGATATTGTCCAAAAGTTCATGCCAGAATGCCAACGCCTAATCACTTACGCCAGGTAGTCCCAATCAGAGTGTGGTATCTGTATGATACATATACAACACATAGATATGGAGGTGAGGATTGTTGTTCTTGTTCTTGTTACAGTAGGAAAGTAAAGTCAACTCCTGACTGTCTTGGAGTTTGACAAAAACAATGGGGAGGGCAGTGATACTTGTTGCATAACATGAAACAATCATGATGATTGTTGTTGTTGTTGCCGACTTCGGGTAAAGAGTATTATGGAATTGGATATAACGGTTATTGTTACAGTTTGAATAAAATTATTATACTGTTCACACATTCCGTCTTATTCCGCCTAATATATATATTTGCTGCCAAGAGTCAACCGTCACTTGGAGCTGATATTCTTTTCATCCTAGCCCAGATGAAACATGGTGTCAATGTGGGATCTCTGAAAAACTGAAAAAATCCCAGAATGGACAAAGAAAACAAATATTTTAGGGGATGAACTAACGAAAAAAAAAGACAATGGGACAGATACTAACAAGCGCTAAATTGGCAACACTGGGTGGAGTTATAGGCATGATAAGGTACTTAGGAAGATTTTTACCAAATCTGTCGGAAATAATTCAACCGATGCTGGAATTATTGAAAAGGGACACTACATGGTTGTGGGATCAACCACAAGAAAAAGCATTTAAAGAAGTAAAAAATATTATTAACACAAGCAGCAGTTTTGTCTTTTTACGATCAAACAAAACCAACAGTGATAAGCACAGATGTGAGCAGTTATGGTCTCGGAGCTGTATTATTTCAAGAAATTGAGGGTGAAATGAGAGCAGTAATATTTGCCTCTCGTACACTCAATAGAGGAAAGGAAATACACTCAAATTGAAAAAGAATTTGATAAATACGTTGCAGGACTCGGTTCTTTCAGACTTCTTAGAGATCACAAACCACCTTTGATTAACACACCATTAAGATGCCAAAGACTCTTAATGAGCTGCGTGACATATAATGCAGTGGCAGAACATGTCTCTGGAAAGACATTAGTTGTACCTGATACACTATCAAGAAGTCTTCTACCAGAGATGGAAAGCAATACCAGCAAGAAAGTCAAATTATTTATAGACAGCATGGCAAAAACCAGACCAGCATCTGACAAAAGATTAAAAGAAATAAAAAAAACGACCAGCCAAGATCAGACATTACATGAAGTAATGCATATTACATTAAATGGATGGACCGATACAGAAAAAAGACTAAAGGAAGGCATAAGGCCATATTTCCCAAGACGAAACGAATTTTCAGTCCATGATGAGTTACAATGGTTCCAGGATAGAATCGTAATTCCGGAAATACTCAGACCTGAAATATTAAGGACTCTGCATAACGGTCACTTCGGGATGAACAAATGCTGAACAAAAGCATCAGTGACCCGGAATATCAAAGGAAGAATATATAAAGAAATGCACATTTTGCAATATTAATAAGCCAACAAATGTGAAAAAAACTTACAGCTACACTGATTCCGGAAGGCCCATGGCAAATATTAGGTATGGACATTTTTTCATATAAAGAATGCCAATACATAATCATTGATTATTTTTTCGAAATACATAGAAATGTCAAAAGTCAATCCTATAACTAGCGCATGTCTCATTGGAAAATTATAAAACTTCTTTGCACGATTGGGTGATACAAAATCATAAGTGACAACGGATGCCAATTTTCAAGCTATGCTTTTAAAGAATTCGCAAATAAGTATGGTTTCATTCATACTATGTCAAGCCCTCATTACCCACAAGCAAACGGAGAAGCAGAAAGTGCTGTCAAGATAGCGAGAAGAATTTTAAAACAGCAAGATACCTTCAAAGTTTTGATGGCATATCGAAGTACGACAATTCAAGCGACAGGATTTAGTCTAACGGAATTAATCATGGAAAGAAAAATAAGAATTATGTTACCATAGACCCGGAAAACTTAAAACCTAATTGGCCTGATATGGAATTCGTCAGAGAAAAAAATAGACTTGCTCAAGCTAGAATGACTAAGAATTTTAACAAATCACATGGAACAAGGAATCTACCAATCCTCAAACAAGGAGACAGGGTCAGAATTAAAACTGATCAAGAAAAATATTTGAATACAAAAGGAGTAATTACTTAAGCGGACGCAAAGAAAAGATCATATAGAGTCAAAACTCAGCCAGGTATTTTCTGTAGGAACAGGAGACATTAACTTCACCGGACGGGAAACAAACCACTTATAAAAGATAAACCAGGTATTGTTTATGCTACTGAGGTAGACAAAAACAATGTTACGGAAAGATCCAGAAGCGGTAGAATAACATCAAAACCTGGACATTTAAAAGACTTCACAAGTAAGTGAAAGAAAAGAAAAGGAAACAAATTATTAAAATTAATTATAAACTTGGAAACAAAGGGCGAGAAGACAAGAGTTATACCCCTTTGACTGTTAAATAGAAATATTTTAGATACATGTTTGACTTTCAAAAGATTTAATAAAATTAAAATAAATGACAAATAAAATAAAGAAAAGATTTTATTTTCGAATGTAAGGAGATGTTGCATAATATGATATGATCATGATGATTGCTGTTGTTGTTGCCGACATCTGGTAAAGAGTATTATGAGATTGGATGTAACGGTTATTGTTACAGTTTGAATAAAATTATTGTACTGTGCACACATCCAGTGTTATTCCTCCTAATATATATATATTTGCCGCCAAGAGTCAACTGTCATCTTAGCCCAAATGAGACAATACTTCTACTACTTTCCCTAAATCAGGTTTAAGCCGTATTGTAATTGTGTTGATGTTAAGATGTCGCCTTATCATTTCACTCTTCAGATATATAGTATCAACTCCTTAGCTCCTTTCAATTTTAAGCAACAGTTAACAAAACACAAATTTGTAAATTGTCAGAATTATCCCACCTAGTGGTGATAGTTCAGTCAGCGGGGTGGGATAGTTCAGCCGCATGTCATTATCATCATAAGTCCACTGCTGGACAAAGGCCTTTCCCATCTTCTTCCATGATGACCTAGATTGTGCTAACCTCTGCCACATCTTATCGACAAACTTTTCTATCTCGTCCCTCCATCTTGTGTCTGGTCTTTTCCTACTGCATTTAATGTCCTATGGGCACGAATCGGTTAGTCTTTTCCCCCATCTATTGTCATCTCTTCTTGCTGGGTGGCCAGCCCATCTCCATTTTTACTGATTAATTATTTGTATAATATCTTTCACTCTAGTCCTCCCTCTGATTAATGTTGATCTTTTTCTATCCCATAGAGTTATCCTTTAAACACTAAAGATATTGCTGAAAAAAGAAAAAAAGAAAAAACTAGCATTCCAAGGAAAATTATGAATCACTGCCACCTATATATGCTGTGTTGAGGGTGATCAATTAAAAAGTTGGGCTGTGATCACTAAAAAATGTCTGAATTTTCAAAAAACAAGCAGGCACAAATTAGTGACCAATTTAGCATAAGCTTACATTGAAAATTGAACCCCCCACTAAACCCTATTTTGGAGAGGAATTTTCAAACAAAAACAAGCATTTTCCCTACTCATTGAGGGGAGTGTGTGTACAGAATTTCAAGTTTCTACTATGAACGGTTAGAGCTGGGCGAAGTCCAGATGGATAGATAGATAAAATTGAACCCCACTTCTAAAAACCTATTTAGGGGGGAATTTTCAGAAAACAAAAAACTTTTCCCCTACTCATTGAGGGGAGTGTGTGTGAAACAATCCAAGTTTCTACTATGAACGGTTAGAGCTGGGCGAAGTCTGGATACATAGAAAGAAAAGTCCAATTCTAAATTGTTAAAACTTACAACAAACAAGAAAAAAATCGCTCAACAGAAAGAAGTTACAAGAACTTCTATCAAGGCTGCTGGAAAGGTGGTTACAAATAAAAGTGGTTCTTGAAACGGCAGCAAATGAACTTGAGGATAATTCCAATAATGCTCTGTGGAATCCTGACAGTAATTCACAACTCTCCAAGCTACGTGGGAATAAACCTCCTCGGAAGCATGAAGAAATGAAACACATGAAAATGCCAGAACTCACTGAAATGGTTGAAAATCATTCTGAGGGTAGTGAAACCTTGAAAAGCTTAAGTGTGGTAAATCTATGAGGAGCTGCATTTACACAACCCTCACCTCCTACAGACAATATGGTTCTACCAAGCATACCAGTTAGTTCTATCATGGAACCAGGATTGTTTGGTTAAGATGCCAAGTCTTGTAAAGATTTATCAGAACAGGAAACTGAGGATAGGTTCCAGAGCTTGTCATTGGCTTTCAAAGTTGATAAGTTGACACCAAACCAACGGCTGCCAATCCAGAAGAATTCAAGGGATTTAGCTGAAGAAAACATTCGGAAAGAACCTAATAGTCGGAATTCCACAGAAAATGGAAAAGTGGAAAATGAGGCAAATAAAGGACTAAGTTGTGAGAAGAGGAGGAATTTTTTCGTAAACAACCATTATACACACCGATAGAGAAGGTAAGGGATTTTTTGCTTCTTCTTTTTGTCTGACCGCTTCCAAGAGTTAAATTGTGTTCTTTGGGTTTGGGATCTTTCCCCCTTCTCTCCTGCATTGGAAATAGTTACTCAGTAACAAAAATATTTTTGATACTAACTTTTGATCAAATTAAAACTATGTATTTAGTTATTTTTACATTTTAAGTAAATACGTAGTTTTAATTACATCAATAGTTTATTTAATCATAACAAAGATAATAGCAACTACTTTTTTCACAATCAAAAGTTTATATAATCAAAAAATAAGTAA
>VCCN01001780.1:288373-302703 GCA_006491835.1 Architeuthis dux
CAAAATGGTCAAAAAGAATGTTTGCTTAAACATTTTGGCCATCTTTTAGGCGTGTTTTTGACCATTTTTAGTATCTTTTTGGGGGCGTTTTTTGGTTTAAAAAAAAAATGAAATTTTGCAACACGGAGCCCTTCTACCAACGGCCCCCGGACGTAATGGATGCCACCCCCCCTACTCGCTGTACCCTGGCGACGGGCCTGGTTATAACACTAACAGTAAATTCGTTATAACGGAAAAGTCTCCCACGATGCAGTAATAACGGGAATCTAGTGTAAAACGATGTTTCTTCCCCCTGTGTGATGGGTCATTAATATTTCTTGCTTGCTATTATCATGTTTGTTTTGTTTTTGTTTTTTTAAGACTCAAACCCCACATGCATAAAATACCGGCGAAAACAACATGGTCATCTCGTAGTTTAGCTGCCCAAATTAACACAATTGTTTCGAGGGCAATTGGCGTTCAGTTACAACAAAATACTTATTTGACCATCTGTTGTGTCCCCCTCCGGCCTTCTTCGGGTGTTCTGGGATGTGGAAACTAGTTTCCGCTATGCAAGCATGCGTAGCAGGAACTAGTTCCCGAAGGCCGGAGCGTGCACGACCGAAACGTTGTGGAAAAGAATTGCTCAGCACAGACGAGGAAAATAGTCAGTTGAGTTCAGACTAAAAATACAATGATTAAAAGACACTGTCTAACAACAATTCTGACAAGAAAATTAATTTTTAACAAGGCGTTCGCAATATGAGAATAGTTAAATTTTGTATATAATCATGCCGGTCGGCGGCAATATCAGCTCTTGTAACATTCTGAAGACATGGAGAAGAAAACAGGAATTCTCCAAAGAATTGTGATAATTGGGGAGCAAACCTCTCGTTTCTTGGAGGTTATTATTACCCATTATTAAAGATCTTATTCTTTCTATTTATGGACATCCTTCTTTTCTCTTTCTTTTTAGCTTATTCTCCCCCACATACCAACTTTTATATTATATTATATCTGATTTTTGCGACGATTAGGATGGAATCATTTATTTCATCTTATTCCCATATCGTACAAAATGCTGTTTTTAAAATGTTGATGAATAGACTTAATCATTTTTCTTTTGGTAAAAAATAATTCAGCTCAAGTTATGTTTGATATATATATCCAGACCAGAAGTAAAAGTGAAAGAATTTCATCTTAATTTTGGTAAGCCTATGTTTAATTTTTTTTTTTTTTTTTTTTTTTTTTCTTTAAGAAAGCAAAGTGATAAATTTGCATAATACCCCCCCCCCAACTCTCCCTGGAATTTCGCTTTTGATATATAGTCTTATTATCTCTTAAACAATCTTACAAAAATAACATCATCCATTCCATTATTACTCATCATTGGTGGAGAGTAAGGAGGCTTTGGTCACGTGACCATGTTGACATTAAATAGTTCCGTATCAAAGCCGGCTCGCTATTACTCCCTATTTTCCACTAAAATTCCGGCAACCTTTGCAATAACTCACTCAGCCATTTTTAAATCTGTCTTGAATGGCTAAATGTGGCTGAATTTTAAATCTTTAAAAAAAAAAATGTTTGTAGCTAGAATTGGGTAGATTAGTATGAATAAATAATTAATATTTCTATGTATATAAAGAACGCTACCTTTCAGATCGAGTCTAACGTTATTTGAACTTTCAATACGTTGTACATTTATACTTTTTGGAGCATTTGTATAAGTTTCTGGAACACACAGTTACCTGAAAATGAAATCTACCAAATTTTAGCCACTTTTAGCCATTCATAATGACCGATTAAAAAATGGCCAAAATTCCTATGGTGTAATTTCACAGAAAAATTGTTTTGCATTTTCAGTTTCTTGTGTGTGCGTGCGTTTTCATTTCTTTCTCCATACCTTTTTTCTTTCTCCATACCTTTTTTCTTTCTCCATACCTTTTTTCTTTCTCCATACCTTTTTTCTTTCTCCATACCTTTTTTCTTTCTCCATACCTTTTTTCTTTCTCCATACCTTTTTTTCTTTCTTTTAGATGAAGACTTAAAATTTAAAATTTACTGAGCTTATTTTTGAATTATTTTTCAGTTGTTAAAAATAAATTCCTTTATACTTTGGAGGGTGGGGTGAGGAAACAAATATTTTGCATTTAGTGTATTGAAAATTATGTATCCAAGATTGGCTAAAATTGCGTTTCGGAGCATATCAGCTACTGAAATTAAGATAATACATTTTTCAGAAAATTTTTATTTGAGACGAAAAGATTTAAACCTCATCACTCCGAAAACAGTATAAATAAAAGTTTCGGAAAATTTCTGAGGGTCTGGAAAAGTGCCCATCACGAATTTATCAATGATGGAAAAGTGCCCATCAAAACATAATTTAATTAATGAATATTTTTTATTTTTAAAAATTTTTTTTTTATGCGAACATTTTATAAGGTAGACTTTTGGCACAACTTATAATTTAATTAATAAGAAAATTCATGAATGAAAAACAATGGGGTATAGATACATTATAATATTGTTTGTTAAATTGTTTATTTTTATTTCGCACTCAGAATTCCAATCGGGACCACCTTGGCTAAATATAAAACTTTCGTGTTAAAAACACAAATATACATTAATTAAATTATGTTTTGATGGGCACCTTTCCTCCTTTGATAAATTCGTGATGGGTACATTTCCGATCGGTACTTTTCCTGATGGGCACTTTTCCTGGATCCACCCCGCTGCAGCGCAAGCACACACTAAAAAAGTATGGATTTCATCAGGGTTGCCGTTTTAGCCATTTTATGGCCAAATCTGGCCTTTTTTAAAAAGCATTTGGCTATGAAGAACGTTTGGCCATTTTGACTTCGTTGCAATATTTTTAATAAATTCTTTTAGTGTGTACTTCAGTATTGCAATGTTTTATAAACAATCATAATTATTACTCTTTAAAAAGAAAAAAAATAATTTTATACTACTTTTAAGTTAACCGTCATTTTTCAGTTGCTTTTTATAATCTCAACTTTAATACTCAGGCAGGCCAGGCCACCACCGTATAATTGCGATGAAAAAGCAACTGAAAAATTAAGATGAGGGTAAATAGTGGTAGTGAAAAACATTTCTTTTGCGTGTTTTTGGCCAGTAACGTCTGCAACCATGTCCGTTTTTTTTTTTTTCTTCATTTCTTCATCACTCCACATGTCGTTCATTCCTTCTTGATCATTCCACGTGTCTTCCCTTCTTTATCACGACTCCGCATTGTGCTACTCTAGACATTACAATAACACTTGTGCTTGTTGTGTAGCAGGTTATAATATCTTGGCTGACAATGAGGAAAACAATCCCTATTGTTGTCATTTCACCTTTCAATTTCTTGGTTCTCTACGAAATGCTTTGCTAATTCAGTAGTACTTCATTTCTTTTGCTTCTTTCATTACAAGGAAGAAAATAACGTTCATCGTTTCCTAATCTTAAACAAAGTCTTTAGATTAGATAAATCCTTGATTCATCCCGTGTTTGTGTAGCAGACAGTGCTTCCCCCCCTTCCCATCTTTAAAGGAAATATTTAAATTTTATCATTTTAAACACTGACATAAAGTCAGTGTTTAAAATGATAAAATTTAAATATTTCAGTGTTTAAAATGATAAAATTTAAATATTTCCTTTTAAAGATAGGAAGGGGGGGAGGCACTGTCTGCTACACAAACACGGGATTTGTTTTATTAACATTCAAAGCTATGTCCAAAAAAGTTTTCATCGGGGAAATCGACACCTTATTATATAAACGTTTTTTTGTTTTTTTTAAATGGAGAAAACCGATTTAAAGTTATGTCTGTAGTTGCTAGGTTTACTTTTTTTTTTTACCATGTTTCCATATGTGATTCTGTTCATAAAGTATCTTTTTCTTTTGCAATTGAAGTCATTTTAGAAATTTTTTTCTTTGTCAGTTTCAAAAAGGTATTTTACGTAAAATGGCACAAGTGAAAAACTAAAAAAATAGCACATTTAATCAAAACGCCAATACCCTAACCCAGGAATCACCCTAACCCTTAATTCTTAGCATCTACATCTTTTTGCCTCGGACCAAATCGCTTATTAATGATTGGATGGTGGGACAGATAAATGCTATAAAAAGCTTGAAATATTTGAATTATCCATTTAAATACATCTAGTTCTATTTTGCCTCACAATTCAATGAATAACGCATAACCAAGGATGCCAATTATTAGTAATTAAAGAACTCAATTTAGTCACAATTATTTCGATCAAGGCATCTTTTGAATCTTTTAAAAAGAATCTTTAAAACCTGAAATGTAAGCATATTATGCCAATACTTGCGGGCCGATCACAATCCCTACGCGGGCCAGATGTTGGATAATGCTGGTAGTATTCCTTCTCACTGATGTGTGAGCGAGAAAATGTCTCGTTCCAGGGCTGCACATTTACGGGAGCGAACATTCTGCGGAGGGAAATAAACTCTTGAGAAAAGGGCTCACCTACCAGTCATGGTAGTAATTAAAAAAATCATGGCTTCTTCCTCTTCTCTCCTCCGTCACCCCCTAACGGGCAGGGGAGCCACGCCCTCTCTGGTCTGACCCGTCGCTACTTGTATTCAGATCTTAACTGATTCTAAACTCCCGCGATTTGAAAATCACAGCAACCCATAAACCACGATGGTTGGTTGAACGCCTTTTCTTTTGTTCCGACCTCGTCGGCTGCTTGACCCACTTTTCTAGCCCGGGTAATATGATATGGCCTGTTGGTCACGTACGCTCGAACACATGACCAGAGTGCATTTAGACACCCCTGATCTATATTCATAATCAATGTTGTTGGGGTTTTTTAAAGATCATTAGCATTTTTAGCGGGCACCACTTAATCGAGCATGTTCTGTTCCATATCTCCAAGAAAGCAACAACCTAGTGGATAAGAGATCTGCAATTCTAGTACTTGGAAACTTTCCCTTTTTCATGATATCTGTTAAAAATGAAATCATGGGTTATTTAAGAAATAAATGTCTTGTTCTCTATGAAACCATTGTCATTTTGTTACTATTTGCAGTTCATGAACTGAAAATCCTGTTTACAAATAGTTAATCTTTTCAAACATAATTAAAATATGTATTTTTCTCTACTTTTAATTTTGACATTAGTTTTAAGCTATTTTGAACATGAATAATGTTGTGCTGCTAATTCACCAATTGACCGGTCATCGCATAACAGAAGGACAGCTAGGGCTATGGCCACCAAATTTTCTGTGGTTACCAATGGGATACCAGAGAATGATTTTAGCATATTAGCTTTTTGAAAATTCTAAAAGTTTTTAGCAAGAGGTTTGGATTACAATGTAAGTATAATTCTAAACTGGACCCTTATTTTGTGTCCATATTGTTAGCTGAACCAATTCATTATCTCTTTGTTTTTTGTTTAACCATATAAAGTAGACCTCTAGCTGAAACTCCAACACGCAATGTGGGTTTTCAGCTAGTTTCTACAAATTAAGAAAGAATAATGTATAATTCTAAGGTTTTTAATATTTTAAAATTTTGTCCCTGCTCGCCAGGCATAAAAAACAATTGGCAATTGTTTGGTTTATTGATTAGACAGTTTGATTTTCAGTTGCTATTAGAAATCGTCACCCAAAACTGTCAACATAGGTTTCTTCAAGTTAGGCTGGCTGTGTCTGTAACACGCTTACAGCTCACACCATTGGAGCTAGAGGGCTGAAAATTTTAACATTTACTCCTTATGTCTACAAAAGTTCTTTTGTTAAAATCCCCATACCCCCAATAAGTTTTTAGTGTGGGGTTCAATTTACAATGTAAGTTTATGCTAAATTGATCCCCAGTTTGTGTCTGGCAGCATTCACATTTGTTTTTTGAAAATTCAGATTTTTTTTTTAGTGATCACTTCCCAACAAAAGGGCGAGAAAAGTAACTTATTCATCGCTCAAGCTTTTTCCAATTTTTTTTTAATTGATCTCCTCCTACACGGTATGCTGCCGAAAGAAGTTGGTCATGTGACGGTTTCTATTGGTGACTAACTGGACCTGTCTAGACATTATTTTAATTTTAGGTGTTTGTTTGATAGTAGTTCACCTGATGGTTGACAGATTTTTCCCTTCTAAAGGAAAAGCCAAAAGAATATTTGAATGTTTAAGTAGGTTATAATTATAGTGTGAAAAAATTCCATTGAAATTTAAGGTTTTGAGGGGGAGAACTTATGGGCACACTATAATGCATAGAATAAGTTATGAATAATGCATTCAACACCCACCCCACGGGCTCCTTCCCAAGGATCAGGGTAGAATGCCCATCATGTGACAGGGTTGCCACTAAGATATATTTCTAATATATCCCCCCCGCCACTGGAAAAGTGGCAGTGGACACCCATGTCTATTTTGGACCAATTTACCTGAGGTTTGTTGCAATAGGCAGGTTGCATGAAAGATCTGAATGTAATGTACTCCTGGGCATCCACTATCACTTTTCCGGGGGTTGGACGGCAAAAGGATGTTGGTTTGTGAGGTAAGAGACTAGGGAGTTCTTAAGCTGTGACTCTCACTGTTCATAGTGACACCTTGATCTCCGGTCTCTATAAGGTTCCAACTTTCAAACCCTGTCGGCTGCGGTGAGAAATCCTGATTTCAGGGGTGGGGTTTTGTCTATGAATGTACTGCCTGCCCATTGATTTTTGCCTCTGACTATAACAAATTGGATTGCCTAGTCCTCATCAGTGGTTAAATATAGGTAAAGTGTCCCGTCTCTAAGAGACCACTCCCAATGGATACTGGTGACAGTCTTGGTTTCTGTTACTTGCATCAGCTTAGTGATCCTTGCAAGTCTCGAGTCTGGTCAAGACCAGAACTTTATTACTAAAAGTTTTTATGACCACCCCTTTGGCAGGATGCAAGTCCACCAAAGGGATACTTGCAGTTTAGAGGGTACTCGATTAGCTGCTGAGTGCACAGGGGAAACTTGTTCTAATGAAGAGTTTTTCACACTCTTCGATCATATGGGAATCAAACCCAGGACCTTCTGCATGTGAGGCAGACATGCTAACCATTACACGATCTGATATGGTCAAATATAGTGGATCAAGATCCCTCTCTGTACAGGCAATCTACCAACTGCAGTCTCCATCAAGCAAAACCATCCAAAGATTGGCACTAGCAGAACAGTTTCTAATAACTAATTTATCCATGCCATCAAAAAATGACAGCAGTATTTAAATAATTTTGCAATTGCATTTGTGCTTAGAAAATATCAGAAACATTATGTTGCTCTGCATTTTCTTGTTTATGTTCAAACAGAAAGATCTCAGAATTTTTTTACGCATTTGAAAAAATAAAATAAGGGAGACTAATGTATAATTAGCAATTAATAGTTATCTCCCTTGACAAAAGTTACAGACAAAAAATATATAGTTACCATAACCTATGGTTGCAAAACTGTTATATTCAATAGATTTGTATGAATAACTGATAGTCAGTTTTGATGATTTTAATATAAATAAAAAGATTTTGATTAGCTAGTTACGTTACTAGTTGTGTGTCTACGCACACTCTTGCATCATGGAACTATGAAGACGCTTGTGTTGTTATCATGGCTAATTATGATTAGCTTCGACCATACGTACATGTTGTTCGTAGAGGCAACGTAATTTATTGTATTGAAACATTTTGATCACCTTAGGTTGTTGCTAAAGATTTATCAGGAAGTAGGATGATTGTAATAAAAATCTATTAAGAAAAGGAATGGTGTTAGCCGTTTAATGGCTAATTCCCAATAGAAACTTAATTCCAATTTCCCAATTAAGCTGACCTCTGTTTAGATCATTTGGGAAGGTTTTTGGGGCCATTTTTGGCATTTTTTCACAATACAAAAATGCTGACATCAGAAAACTTACCAATCCTATAAAAAAAAGTTGAAAATCAAATTCTTGGCTAACACCCTGTTGATTTAAAGGAATTGCGGAATGTCGACATTAATCACACTAAAAACATAATCTTAAACAGTGACATCCTCTCCTAGAGGGTCTGATTGCTGACCATCCAACTGGGCATTGTCTGGTCCGCCAAGCAGGTGTTTTGAGTCCACACAACAGCCATGAACCAACACCATTCCTGCAGACACAAGAGGATGCCTTTAAGGACCCCAAGCCCCCAGGACGGTATTGTCTGCCCACAACCTGTGGCAAGCTATGTGCATCTAACTGAGAAGCCACCAATAAAGTCATGGACGATGAGGTCAAATCCCTAACCAGTGATGAGAGCCAAAGGACGAACCAAAAATAGATCAGTACCGAAGCCAAAAATTGATGCCAAGAGAAGCAATAGATTATGTCTTCATCGATATTGATGGACGAATTGACTCGAGCAAGCACAAAAAATTAAAATATCAGAAAAACCGTCAAGAAAGCTTCTTGTGTATTTACTAGCACAATATAGCTTCCATTCACTGTTGCCAACTCAAAAAACTGCTTCCATTGAAGGCATCACCTATTTAAAATGAGAAATCCAAACGCTTTACCCTCCTTCCTTTTGGTTTTTTTTTTTTGTTTAGGAGGTGCAGCATGGCTGCAGAACATTGCATATTTTTCATCCTTTGAATTGGACTTGAAAAAAAAATCTGAAAAAAAGCCTTTGCTTTGAGCTCTTAGAAAAAGAAAGTATAAAACTGACGACAGTCTGAAAAAGCTTTTGCTTTGAGCTTCATTAACACAGCATCACTTGCGATGGTACTTGAGACTCTTGCATAAACGCTCTTTGCTCTTCTATGAGTTGCTTGTGTTTTTGGTGATTGCTTTGGCAACTTATTTTTTTATTTGTCACTCATAATCAATTGGTGGCCATTAACTTCAAGTAGTAAATGGCAGTAATGGATATTATAAACAATTTAAAAATCACTTTCTATCTTTATTTTCAAGAAAAGTGTTTAAATGTAAAATTTACCTACCATCCACTTTGCTACATTATCTTCATTTTCTGTTGATCTGATTATGATGTTACTCTGGGCCATGTCTAATCAACAAGGGGTTTAAACCATGACCATCATGAATTTTCTTCAAATTTAGCACAATTATAGATTTTTTTTATAAGACAAATTGAATGGCACATGTCCCACATTTCTAGTTAAAAAAATACAAGTTTTAGATCTACTTGAATACTTTAAAATGGTATATAAATGAGCTTTCTAGGTGTAAAAACAACCGAGGTATTGATTTTCAAACTTTGTCATTACCTTACAAAATTCACATTTTTGGCAAAGTTCAGAATCTCCAGAACCCTTTGAACTAGAAATGTAAGACATGTGCCATTCAATTTGTCTCATAAAGATCTATAATTGTGCCAAATTTGAACAAAATCTGTAATGGTCATGGTATTTTTGTCCCAAAAGTGGGAGAGATAAGGAGAACCACCAGTCTGTCCCCAACAGGGACAGTGGTCTCGTGCCTTTCGGCTCCGCTGATGTCTGTCTCTTCTGTTGAGTCCTCTTTTGTGTTCGGGTCTGCTTTTTAGGTTTCTCGATCGTAATCTACATCCTATTTGTTGGACACCTACACATATACCTATTTCCTAAGGTGAGTGGGTCACTTACATTTCCGCACAGGTGTTTGACCTCGGAATAACCTTTTTGTGGCAGTATATCATAACGGAGGGAGAAGAAACGGATTCATGCCTCTCTCAAGAGCAATAGTGCAAAGTGATCGTAAACAGTCACAACTGAAGTTTGAACTCTGCTCATTGATTCCATTGTACGTGCCATTAATCGGTATGCCACTCTCACTTTCAGAAGTGGAGTACTGATTAACAGCGCGGACAATGGAATTACTATAAATAAGCAGAAAGAAAAAGCTTCTATATAAGTAAATTGAAGACTGAATCGGGGGAACTTTCTGTTGTCTTTGATGTTTTCAACGAGAAACTACTGGAAATCAAAGAAACTAATAATTGGTTTTGAGATGGTTAATAAGTCACTAGTGTTACTTTTAGTCAATTTCTTGCTTGTTTTACTTTTTCTGAGTAGAATGTAAAAAGTTGGTTGCAGAAATACCATTACTTTCTAAACTGTTATCTGCTACTGTCTATATGAAAGCTTTCCAAACTGTCGTGACCCTTTAGAGCAGGGGTTCCCAACCTTTTTTGCGTCATCACGCACTTTCACATGGAAAATTTTTCCACCGCCCACTTGTATAGTAAATATTCAAAAGCATACCAAAAATGTTTGGTAAAAGTTTGTTACTGGTTCGTAAACTGACTTTTTATGAGCTAGTAAAAAAAATACCAAAGGGAGGTAACAAATAACGCTGACCTTTTTTTTTTTTTTTTTTTTTTTTTTTTTTTTTTTTTTTATACGGGTTCTTTGCATATCTCCTTTGAATAGTTTTTTTCAGGTAGCATATGTTGAAGTACCTTCTTAATACTCAAAATCCTATATCGCCCACCATTTTTTGTTCAGTTGCTCATCGCCCACCCAACAGTTGAAATCGCCCACCGGTGGGTGATATCGCCCAGGTTGGGAAACCCTGCTTTAGAGTGTCAGCAATAATCTCTAGGTGTGTCACAAAATTAAGTTTAATTTTGTACATCTTTTAAAAGATACTCTTCCTGAGTCGGTGAACTGCTCGAATGACCTTTTATATGGCTTGTCTAAGAAAACTTGTCACAAATTTTATTTTTAAAAAGTTTTTAAAAGTCTATACTTATTCATTTTTGTATTTCTTCAATTCTTGTCTACGTTTACATTTTTTTTATATCTCTAGTCGGTCATTGTTGTGGCCACCTCTCGCTCTTTTTATTTTGCTTCCCTTTTGTTATCATCATCATTTTAAAGTCCATTGTTGGATTTAGACCCCTCCCAAGATCCGCCAGTTCTCTCGCCCCAAGGATCAGTGCCAATACCTTCTGAACTTGTCTAAATCATAATGCCATCTTATTTTTTGCCAGCCACAATTTAGCATATGATCTTGTATCCACATTGTCAGACAACCACTTGACATCATGACTTACATTCTTACAACATGGCCTGCCCAATGCCATTTGAGCTTTTGAATGTTTTTTATATCTCTGACCCTGGTTTATTCTCTAATATAATGTGCTGTCTTGTGATCTCTCCATCTGATGTTAAGCATGATTCTCTTCTGTGCACGTTGCATAGTTCATAGTTTGAGTGCCAATCTTTTAGTTGTTTCAGCTCTGTAGGTGACTATCGGGAGGATGAAATGGTTGTAGATTCTTCTCTTTAAATATAATGGGATCTTCTTGAAGGTCGCGCTTGCTTTGCCAAAAGCTTGCAGACATAGGGTGATTCTTCATTTGAGGATTCCATGGAGATTCGTTGCCTCAGGTAGATTTCTCGATTCAGATAGTGGTGTCATTGTCCTCAACATATTTGTTGCACATGACATTGGTTTTATTGAAGTTCATATGAAGATTATCTTTCTTGCTTTCTTCATTCAGCCCATCTAGCATTGTTTGGCGATCATGTAGTTTTTGGCAAAAAGATCTATATTTTGAATATGGGTTTTGGTATAAAAGCCTCCTTTTTTTTTTTTTTTCTTTTTTCTTTTTTCTTTCTTTTTCTTTTTTCTTTCAATAATTAGTATAAAAGGTGATTTTTAAGCTGACTATAAATTTCTTAGTACCTGCATGTTGTAAAGCTGCAATAATGATGGAAATCTTGTATTAGAGGGAGAAAGTTTTCACTGGAACATTTTTTTTATTTTTATATATTTTACTAGTAACAATTTGAATGCCAACCAAAAGCTCAAGGCGCACTGGAGAAAACATGTACTACAGCAATACATTGGTGAGCGGTCTAGATACATTCTTAAAAATGCAGCTCTAAATGAAATGGTGCTATACATCATTATAACATAGCATAAATAGAGATTGTGCCAGCAATAATTTTATAATATATGTTGTTGAGCCTCAACAAGATGGAATGGATTAGTGCTGTGTATTTCATCTGGTAGCTACTTTCCGGATCTGGTGAAATCTTGCTCTCTCGCTACATGATAAATTACTCTGTACGTGTATGCATTTATTCCCATACACATGGCACATTAACCAATGTACAGTTATTTCAGAAATTTAACATGAATTTATAAATTTATTATGAAAAATATTTGAAAGAGTGCTATTGCGAATCGGCAATAAACTGCATTACTGTATTCAAGACTTTATTTGATCTTTAAATTGGAAATATTTTTGATGTACGCTTTTCTCTTTAATGATTAAAAGTTTTTTCCTTTTCTATAGATAATTTGAATCTTTTGTCAAATTATAGATGGCGTCAGTGAATTAATGATTATTTCGATGGATAAAAAAGAAATTCATTTTGATTTCTTATAATTCCAGTTACACAACTTTGTATTAAATTTAACTAATTCCAACCCACATCCTAATTTTAGTTGTTTTTATACAACTTATTAATTCAGGCCACTGTTTCTATGGCAATGAATTGTGGACATTAATAAGTTGTATAAAAACAACTAAAATTAGGATGAAGGTAAAAACTAGTGAAATTTAATAGAAAGTGGTGTTACAATACTTGATCCAATAATAATAAAGATTAAATTCCAGTTATGTTTATGTGCATTGCAAAAGAGCTTTTGAAGATGCTGAAACTCTGCGAAATGCCTCAATGCTTATCTTAATGATAATAAATGTTTGAGACATAATACGCTTTTCTCAATCTCTCATTTCCACATTGTCTAATTGCCTCTATGATTCCAGTTATAGATAAATCCAATTTTAATTCTACTTTCTGGCTGTTTATTCAGATTGGAAGTAATCTCATCAGCTATGATGTGGTTGAGTGAACATGACATGGTGGCCTGGCATTATATATTACTTGATGCTAAATTCTACTTTGGCCAAAAACGTTATCTGGCACCCCCCAAATCTTCTACTTGTTAAGTCAGTCCACTTTACAGTTACTGTGTTCGCCCGTTTGGCGTACCTGACAAAAGGCCCATATCATTTACTGGTGGTCTTTTAAAGGAGCCCTTTTTCTCTCCCTTTTTCTCTCCCTTTTTCTCTCTCTTTTTCTCTTTCTTTTTCTGTGTGTGAGAGTGAAAGAAAAGAAGTACAGACATTTAAGTAAAAGCTTTTTTTCTTTTTTTTCCATTTCATCGACCGCCACAGAATTATATAAATAATTTTTTTTTACTTAAAAAAAAAAAAAAAAAAAAAAAAAAAAAAAAAAAAAAAAAAACTGTCTTGGCAGAGGTAGATTGTGTAAACATAACATGGTGGCTTGTCTACTAAAACCTGAATATTTTTCAATGGTTTGAGGTGTTAGAGCCACGAAACAAGGAGATGCAATGATCATAGTGACTATGGCGTTGATGCTTTTAAAAATATTTTACTGCTTTATTGAATCTCTAATACTACATGAAAGTCGCTAATTTGTCTGTCTGCAGTGAGCATCACGGCCAAACTACAAGTCCCAGAGGTCGGATTTGTTTGATTTGTTCCTGGGGTTATTTTGTTCACGGTACAGTACAGTGTTCTCTTTTTCAATTTAAAAATGTGTATTAAGTCATTATGGTGGCCACTGACGTATCTGCAATTGGATGTTAGTCGACCGAGTGTATTTGATTTCAAACCTCCAATTATGATCTCACTGTGCTTTTTATTCTTGTAATAATATCTGGCAAAGGCTGTAATTAATTTGAAAGATATTTAAAATTGCTGCTGGATAGTTCAAGGTGGGATTGTGTTGCTTAGTTGAGAAGACCTTCACTTGCTGTTTGGTGACCGGGAAGAGTAAAGAGGACCGCAGCTCGCCGTTTCGTGACCGGGAAGACAACCCGCTGAGATTTTTTTTTCGGCTATAAAGTCTTTTGCATTTTCTCTTAGCAAAATTTTTTTTTTTTTTAAGAAAGGAAGAAATTTTATTGGATTAACATTCGGAAATGTGAGTTTGTAAATAAATAAGGTTTATTGTTCTTGAAACTCTAAAATTCTATGTACTTGCAAAGTGTCCCTCTATAGCTCTCTTTGCAACATATTATCACCTTCTTTGCCTATATTATCACCCTCTCGTCCATAAAAACCATGAATAAAAACAGAATTTCATCAAAAGACTTACTTAATATGACTAAAATATTAAATTTCTTCAATTTGCAATAACATTTAATTTGAATAAATTATTTTAAATTGATGAAATTTGGTTTTAATTCAGTTTTCTGGGAGAGATGAGCAATAATGTGTATAGGTAAAAATATTGGTGTCCACCAATGAACTGTGCTATATCAGGGCTCCTGTGTTTTGTATTAATATAAACACCAAAAATGCTGCCATATTTGATTTCATGGGGCTTGTGTTAAGGCAGTGGTGTGTAGGGCAATTTG
>VCCN01001780.1:323194-336093 GCA_006491835.1 Architeuthis dux
ATTTATGTAAAGTGATTTTAAAACTTTTCCCCTCGTTGAATAGAGCTATTAATTGCATCTCGTTTTTAATTGGAACTGGGAGAATGTCAACTGACTTTTAGGAAGAAGTGAAGATCTTACCACCACATTTGAACAGTTGAATAAACATCCTGCTTCGTAGCATTTTTAAAAGGTCAGAAGTAGTTCATCAGTAAGTTGTTCTTCTCTTGGATAGAACTAGATTCTCCAAAATGTGAATTTTAATTTTTGTTCTTGTTTGGTCTCTTTCCTTTTTGTCTCTCACTTATCTTTTAGAAACTGGCTGCCCATTTACTCTCCCCTCCCCTCCCCACCCCACTAGTGGACGCCCATGATTTCGGATGATTCATTCTACAGCCTTCTTCAGGTGTAATATGTAATATCCATAAAAGAGTATCTTAACTTATTTTACAAGCATTGCTGTTATTCCATTTTTAACAACAAGTACAGTACAGCTTCTTCTATAATTTTGAACATGGAACTGTTCCCACTTCCTTTCTATGTTAAACAAAGAATTCCATCTCATTGGGCAGAGAAGAATAAATTATGGTCACTAACCGTGTTGCCGATTTAATGCGTTTCACGCTAAATTATTATTAGTGTTTCTTGTTTTGGCAGTGCAAAAATGTGCTAAATTAAATTAACACATTTCTTGTTTTTTGCCTTTTTAAAAAATTTAGCGCTTTTTGGCATTCAAACTAGCGCGAAAATATTTTTGGACTTGGCAACACTGGTCACTAATATGCCAACCGGAACAATCCATTTTTTTGCTTCGCTAGCTACAGAGACAATGATTAAGTCTTTCTTTGTTAGGCCAGGATTTCCATATGTTGTCTGTGTTGAGCAGCGGAAGCTACATCGAGTTGAATTCTGCATTAGTCTGACTTATTTATAGCAGTAACTATTGTTGACAATTTCTATTTGTCTATTTTGAGAGAAAAATAGCCGCTCATATTTGGGGAAACTCTTTTGTTTTACAGTGTCACCTATAAATAAGTACACCTCTTTGACTTTTTAAAAAATTTTTTTATAGAAAGTTAATTTTCTTCTAAACCAAACATAGCAGGATTTTAATATTTCTAGTGGAACATTATACAATCAAAACGGATATTATCAGGTATTATTTATGACCAAACTCTGCATCATTGTAACTCTGTTGCCAAAAATATTTTTTCATAGCGTTGTACTCATCTTTGGACAGCCACATATTCATATTTTTGGTAACAAAATTTCAATGCTGTAGAGTTTGGTCATAAATAATATCTCATCATGTTTTGATTGTGTAATGTTCCACTAAAAATAATAAAATCCAGCCGGTTTAGAAGAAAATTAACCTTCTATAAAAAAAAAATGGTAGCGTAGCAATGGTTCTCAGCGCCCGGAGGCAAATATAATATTGGCGGGGCGCTATGTTTTGATTATATAGTTGTTGTGACTTTTCTTCGTATTATGTTTTTTAGGTAGCTCAGGGTAATGCTACATTGTGACTTTTATTCCCGTAACTTTTATGCAAAAAAAATTAAATAATTTTTAAAAGATTTTTTTCAAAAGAATTTTCGCTAAAATCTTGTTATGCAATCTTATTTTTCCTCTGACAAATGTGCAAACTTTTGAATTCGACATCGCCAACATTTCAGGGATTTGAGGGGGTCCTACTCCAGAGACATACATGTACATATACCCATACATAAATCATAAGTATTTAGCACTGATTTAAAAAAATACTTAATGAGCAGTTTGAAATGGGGGCCTACTTTTCCCCATCTGGCCTGGGCCTATTACCAGCTCTGCCCAAACACTCACTTTTTTGGTAGTCATGGTTAAATGTGGATGAAACGGCTTTAACCAAAATAACAAGTGGTTATTATACATTAATAAAAATAAATGATAAAATTAACAGGTCTGGATAGTCACTCAATATAAACTGTCACATGACCAACATCTTTTGGCAGCATGCCATGTTGGGGGTGTTAAATTAAAAAGAAATTGGAAAAAAGGGTGATCAATGAATAAGTTACTTCTCTCGCCATTTGTTGGGCAGTGATCACTAAAAAAGTCTGAATTTTCAACAAAAAAAAAAACAAGTGTGAATGCTGCCGGATACAAACTAAGGGACCAATTTAGCATAAACTTTATATTGCAAATTGAACCCACTGTTAGGTCCACTTGTTCACCATCAACTTGTAGTAACACAATATAAACGCATACACTCTGGGGTCTTCAATGTTCTTTTATTTACAGTCGAACATTCACGTCTACATGCTAGGACGCCAAAACTACTAACTGATTTGAACACAGTAAAATATCAGAGAAAAGGGACTCCCGAAACTGGGGAGTTCCACTACTGATCATTAACAAAGAAAGCTAAAAGATATATCTATCTTTGTATATGATATATTGACACTCACCACTAAAAAAAATCTATTATGTGGGGGCGGGGGATTTAAATATTTTTTTTTTTTTTTTTTTTTTTCCTACTAGACATAATAAATAGTAAAATTTCCGACCCTCTAACTACATTGGTGTGGCATGTACGCAGGATCGATACATAGCCAGCCAGCCAGACTAACTTTAAAACTGAAGTAACCTATGTGACCAGTTTTGGTTGACCGTTTCTAATATAGGATCATCATTACTAAAAGGCAGTTTTATAGTCTTTGTAATTTTTAATGATATAGAAAAATTAAGATCAAAGTGTATCTGTTCTTCGAGACCACCATGGCCTCGAAGTTTGGAGAAACATGGCCCGTAAGGGGTCCTTGTCGCATGCTCAGGATTCGTTCTGGGAGAAGTTGCACAGGATATCTTGGCCAGCTGGCTGGGAGGTGGTCACTCACCATCCGGGATTCGTCCAGCATGCTCAGGATTCATTTTGTAACCACTGAGCAGTTTATCCCGGTCCTTGTGGCATTTGTCTCAGTGACAGGTACTTGGGATTTTCCCCCTTCAAGTCTCTAGTCACAGGGACTTGGGATCTCCACCCCTTCTGCCTGCACGTTCGCCCTAAAACTGACCTTGTGTCATATTTGCCGTCGTAGGGAGGCAAATAAATAAAATCTGTTCTTCGAATCCTTCATTGCTTTGAAGTTTGGATCAACACGTCCTGGGATTCATCTTGGGGTCCCTTGCAAGCTCAGGATTTATTTTTATCGAAGTCTTCTGGCCGAGAAGTTGAGGGGACCTTGCCCGGGAATTATCATTGGCATACACAAGATTTGTCCTGTGACCAATGACCAGCCTTTCCCGATGTCTGCATGACATCAGTCGCAGGGACTTGGGGACCCCCCCCCCCCCTCTGCCTACATGTTCGCGTACCGGAACCCACCCTAAAAAAGATCTTGTGTCAAACTTGCCGTCGTGGGGAGGCAAATAAAGAGAGCATGTCACTGCTTGAATGAAGTCAAAAAAACAGCTAGTGGAGATATTAGTGAAGGGTCTTAGCCAGGGCTTTTTGCTACTGCTTTTTTGAGCTCAATTATTGTATTTTTTCTTTTTGTTTGTGTTTTTTCTTCTTTTCTCTCATGGCAAAGCAACTAATACGAAAAGTAGCTTTTAATGATCTTTTTAGTGTCAAGTGGTTGACTTGTACTTCAATTGTGGGTGCTTCGTGCCATGATGCTACTAAGTATATGGCAATTACCTAAGCTGCAATTTGCATGCTAGTATTTAAGTACAGTAATACCTCAGTGCTCCAGATACATTCTTAAAAAAAATGCAATGCTAAACAAAACTGTGCTATATGTGGCCCTTGTATTATAGCATAAACAGAGGTTGTACCAGCAGTGTTGATGTTGTTGAGCCTCCACAAGATGGAATGGATTAGTGCTGTGTATCTAGTCTGGTAGCTACTATGTTCAGATAGGGTGGAAACCTTAAATTGACTCTTCAATTTACAGAATTGGCGACTTTCCATCTTTCTGTTGCCTACAGAAATTGTTTCCGTGTTTTGCTTGCATCATCATCATCATCATCAATATCATCATTATCATTGTTATTAATATAAAAAAATAGCAACAATGATTTTAGTTTTTGCCAACTTGGTGTTTTGGTTGTTCCTATTTACAAAATAGTAATAAAAATAATTCCAAAAAACAGTCTATGGTGTCCTGGAAACTATGATTAAAGATTCCAATTTAGTATTGTTCCATTTTCCATCTTGTAAGGATTTTAGTTCCTTGGTGAATTTGGGAATTCTATTTAGCATTATTCAGCTCTCGCTAACCCATTTGGATTTTGAGGGAATCTCCTGGAAAGAATCGCCCTAGGTTGGCAAACTTTTGACTACCAGCTTGACCTTCAAGACCAAGAAAATCCCATTAGTTTTAAAAAGAAGGGTCTACAACCAATATATCCTTCCAAAATTCACCTACTGAGCTGAAACGTGGAATTTAACCAAGAGGTTGGCTCTCAAACTAAGAACCATGCAACGTGCATAGAAGATCATGCTAACATTATATTGGAGAGAAAATAGGGGTTAGAGATATCATAAAAACCATTAGAAAGTTCAACTAGCAATGGGCAGGCTATGTTGCGAGAATGTCGGACAACCACTGGACATCATGTAAAAAATAAAGCGTAATTTGGAATAAGGTTTCCATTAGGAACTAGCCCTTAAACGGCTAGTAAGAATGCTGGCTAACACCCTGCATTTATAACTGTCATGATTTTAAATGGTTCCCAGAGGTTAATAAAGAATTGATGCATTTCAAATGTTATTGGATTACCCCCTCCTCTCGACAGTTATGTTAGTCTCTAATGGACATCTGATTAGTTCAAATAAAGATTAGATTTATGTGATACTCTAAGCTAGGAATAATGTTTATATATGAACAAATGATAAAGTCTACAATTTGTCTGCTCAAACTGGTGTCTCAGCTGTTCCTGCTTATGAGTATTTTCATTTGCAAAAGGAAAGATTGTATCTTGTTATTAATATGCTCCTGATAATAAAAGGAACTTATATGTACTATACCTCGTGTGTGTGTGTGTGCATGAAAGACTGTCTATATGGGAAATTGTGTGTAAACTGAAGTGCCAAAAAATTAGGCAGCTACCTAATAACGTGTAGCTCCTCCCTTCACCTGGGTAACGCGACATGGTATATGGAGTCTACGAGATGCTGGAGTCATTGTGTGGGTATATCTATCCAGGCATGTCCCTCGGCTATCTATAACTGAGTGCGGCTCCAGGGAATTGTGAGGTCTGCAACAAGTCCCATACATGCTCAATAGGGTTTAAATCTGGCGTGTGCTGGGGCCAAACGAGTACCTGGAAGTCAGTTGAGTGTTCTCAGAACCATTTTCGTGTCATTGCACCACCTGTTCATCAGTGCTGGTATCTTGCTGAAACAAACCATCATCACAAAGAAACATGTCCACATCCCATAGCTACACTACCTTTACCTTTAGTCATCCAGTTGTCTCTAATTTTGGGGGCACTTCAGTTTATATATAACTAGCTGGTTCTACCCGGCATTGCCGGTGGGAGGTGGGGTTGTAAAACCCCTAAATATAACACTATAAAGCGGTGGTGGAAGGTTTGCTTGCTCACACCCCTCCCTCACCCACAAGTCAGGCCAGCTCACACTCCCGGGCAGGCCCACGCAGGTCAGCATGCAACCTCGGGCAGGCCTCCTAAAACCTTAAAAAATAATTTTTTCTCAAAACACAGAATTGACATGCAAACTATCGGATTTAAATTGTGCCCATGTTTTATTGTTGCGTTTGGTTTGGATTAGGGTTAGGGTTTTGCTCTTAGAAAAAAAGATGTTTTATTGTCAGGTTAGGATTAGATTCCTTAAAAAATACTGCCATAAGCACTGAGAGAATGAGATTCACATCCATGGTTACCTATGACGAATGGAAAGTAACAGTGCTGTTTAGCATTACAGCTACATTGTAAATAGAAGCCCCTCTTATAAAGCTTATTAAATATTTCCTTTCTCAAAACTGACATTTTCGGAAGGTTTGAAGTTACAATAGATTGAAGGCAAATAAAATTTTTAAAAAAAATAATTAGAAGTAAAAAAAAAAGGAAAATTTTCACAATCATGTTTTCAACTCTGTCCACCAATTGTATTTACCTCGTTTTCCTATGACGAATGGGAAGTGAGGGTCCAGTTTAGCATTATGACCACATTGTAAATAGAACCCCTCCCTAAAACCGGAAATCCTTTTTTATCAAAACTGACAAATTTCCGGAAGGTTTGCGGGTCAAATAGATTGAAAGCATATAAAATTGAAAGAAAAAACATTCTCTGAAGTTTTAATTCGATTCGGTGGTTGCATCTTGCATCAATCTGCTATTGAGTGACCATGATTTTGAAGCCCACGAATTAGTGCCCAAAAAGAAATTTTAAAAAAATTGGCCCCCCTCACATGTGTGTAGGTCCAAATAAATGGTGAAAAAACCTTCCCCGGATGAGGCTGATTCAATATCTATGTATGTATGGATGGATCGTCCTAATAGTTTTTGAGAGAATCCCAGATGAAAAAGAAAAAACATTTTACCTTTGTCAAAGAGCATGAATTGCAGACCCAAAAGAAATGGACTTTTTTTTTTCTCTCAACCTAAAGTAATTTTTAATTCTATATTTTATCAGCCTTTTAAGGTCCATTGGTGGACATAGGCCTTCCCCACGGAAGTGTAAGATATGGGGAGGGGGTGATGAGCCTTACCCTGCCATCCTGGCCCATGGTGTGTTGGCAGGGGTAAGAAATGGATACCCACCTTCCCCAAAGGCATTAGTGCAAAGTCAACAAGGCAACCTCTCTCAGCTGCCAATCCCATTCTCTGAGCTGTTAACAGCTTGGTCACTTGCACATCCTTATCTGGCTACCCATCTTTTTTTTTTATCCAAGACTACATCAATCATAATGTCTTGCACCTAACCACCAATTCTTTCTCATTACTTTATTTCTCATTGGTTGGGATTTATTTTCAAATGTATAAATATGGTGGGTGGGGATGTTTTCTTTTTATTCTGTCTGTACCCTGGAAAATTGTATAATTCAAGTTTAGCGACACCCAACATAGATAATAAATACAGTGAGTGGGGGGGGGGAGCATCAAGTTTACATCTGGCACACTAAAATTTGACGCCTTGAAAAGGGCCACATTTTGCCTCGACACTGGTGGCCCGGCACTGAAACATCAGCAGTCTTACCAAGATAAACAAATAGAATGTGTTTTTATGGAAGATCGCAGCTTTAACTTTGCATGGACCTTTTTTGACAAGTTTAAAATTAAAAGACTGAAATCGAAATGAATAATCTCAAAGTTTGTAAACATTTTCGTAACAAAACTCTAAAAATGCTTCTGTTTTCTTTCTTTTTTGGACATAATTTTTCTGGACTGGATGAAAAGTTTTTAAAAAATACTTTTCATTCTTCCGGGAGAAAGAATCTTAGTAACTTCGAAATATATTTATTTATTTATTTTTTTTTTTTTTTTTTTTTTTTTTTTTTTTTTTTTTTTTTTAAAAACTATTTTTTATTGAATGTAAGACAGCTTCCAAAGACTATTTATTTATCTTGAATGACTGTTGACGTTTCAGTGACGTCAACCGGTATCGAGGCAAAATGTGTCCTTTTTCGATTTGACAATTTTTAGGGTGCCAGATAAACCGGACACCCAAAACCTATTTGATATATTTAAAAAAAGTTTATTTACCATCCTCATTCAGCTTCAAAATTGACAGAATCTGGACCAATGATTAAAAAAATACAAAAAATATATTGAAACAAGATTTAACATTGAAAACCTATTTACAAAAATCAAATCTTTGATCCCAAATCTGTCAATTTTGTAGATGTACAAGTATATTAAAATAAATTTTCAGATACTTTTTGCACTCATTGTAATTGTCTTAGTCTATATGTGACTCCCTTTTTTTTCTGTTATGCTTAAATAAAGATTACTATCTAAGGATGTAGGGTTCACTTCAGTGTCATTCCATTGTCTATGGAGACAGAGAGAGGCCTTCTGATATCTAAGGACCCAGTTAATGTGATACTAAATTTCCCTATGGCTTGGCCCTCTGTACTTTCTAGTTTTTTTTCTCCTCTTGTCATGCTGAGTTGACATTGTTGGATAAATTCCCCTTCTGCAAATTAGGTCACTCTGATCCAGTGTTGCTATGTAGGGTTTGTTATTTATAGCTGAAACTCTTTTAAAATGGCTAAAATCTGCTAAAGCTTTCATTTCCAGCTAACGTTATAGCTAAAAATGTCATATACTCATTTAAAGCCTACTTATCGAATAAAATAACAATATACGAAGACTTCAGAACAAATTATTAATAAAATGTACAATTTACTTTTATTAAACTTAGTAGATTTAATCTGCTATCATAGATTTTGTATGGGTTAAATTGGGAAAAAATCAGCCTGATCTAGCCGGAAAATGGCTAAGTTGGCAACCTTGGTCAGGTCTCCCCTTTTTCTCCTTTCTCATTTTTTTTTTGTCTAATGCCTTGCTTAACCAAATATTTTCTTACACTTTGACATACCTACTTAGCTTTTCCTGAGCTCTTGGTGTTCTGAACCTGGGTTGCCAAATTAGCCATTTTCCGGCTAGATCTGACCTGTTGTCCAATTTAGCTGATAAAAATCTACAATAGTTGAAAATCTGTCCTTTTTTAAAAACATTTTTTTAAAATGAATTAGTAAGTTTAATGAGAGTTAGTGTATAGTTATTTTGTTTGATAGGTGGGCTTTAAATGAGTGACATTTTTAGCTATAAAGTTAGCTAGGAATGAAAAGAATTTAGCAGATTTCAGCCATTTTTAAAGACAGTGTTAGCTATAAATAACAAACCTTACTTGGTAACACTGTTCTGAACTAATTTTGTTATGTAAGACTTGTAAGCAAGAAACTATTCAGTGCGTAAATTGAGCAAAATGATTAAATTATCTTATTATATAAAGGCCAATATGTCACTTTCTTTTGTGTGTGTTTTCTGTCATGCTAAAGCAAACAGAAGGGGTAAAGCTAATATTATTTTTAAATTATTAAAAACAGAAAATCAAAATAAATTTCTTTCAAGGTATGCATGTTTTGTTTGCAATAAATACATTTATACTAAAATATATTTTAGTATAATTTATCCATATGTAAATAATCCAGTCATTTTTGACAGGTACTAGTTGTTATAATAAATAGCAATTCAAATGTTTCCAACTATTACTTGAAAATAAACTTGAGGGCATAACTATTTTCTGATTTTAACTTTTCAGTTACTGATCTTTAAACTGTTTTATTATAGTCTTTAGTTTCCTAAAATCAGGAGGTTGATTTTTACAGGAGATTAGTTATGATTAGGGTGACCATTTCCAAAGGGTCCCTCTAGCACCGGTTTCCAACCTGGGGTCTGTGAGTCCACAAAAGGTATTATATACTTGTATATACTTGGATTATTTTTTTTTTTTTTTTTTTTTTTTTTTTTTTGACAGCATTTAATTGCATCATTAAGCCAGCTTCGGTGTAAGTGGGCTGGGTTTAAACTAATAAGAAAAATGGTAGTTAAATTTGATATGTCCACTATCCGAACAAAGATTATTTAAAAAAATATTGATATTCTTGGATGTGACTCTTTTCACTTAGGCTGTTCCATGTGTTTGCCACTCTTGCCGAGAGGAAATTTTTTTTTTCTAAAACTGGAGATCTGAATTTGTAGTTTATGGCTGTCCTCTGGTCTTACTGCAGATAGATGAAGTCAGCACTTTCTTATCTGGGAATTTTTAGCAATGAACGTTAGTATCCACTCTATGCTGTTCTGGATTCTATAGATCTCTAGTAGGTCAGCATGTTTTCTTCTTTATTCAAGGGTTTCTAGATCAAGTTAATCTTTCAGTGTAGGATATATTTCCCAATCTCGGAATGATCTTGGTGGCTTTCTATGGCATCTGAGTTGTACTTCAGGTTAGGAGACCATATGCAGGAAGCAAACTCCAGATGGGGACATACCAGAGACTTGTACAGCAGTAGGAAGCTCTCCTCATCGATGAATTTAAATGAGTTGTCTTATGTAGCTGAGTGTTTTATTTGCTGTATTCACAGCTGTATTATGGGGGTGGGCATTTCCAAATTTGTCAAATATCACAATATATGAATGCAATTTTGTAATTTTTGCAAAATTTCACAAAAACAAAAAAGGATGTCTGAGGTAATTTAAATAAGTTTTTCAGTCTGAACCCAAAAGGACAAATTAATGTCCGGCACAACCTCACACTGAGTGCTTAAAAAACGGACTATCTGGCATAAAGCCAAATGTGTGGCCACCCTAGTTATGATTAAAAAGATTTTAAGCTACTAGTCAGATATACAGTCATACGCCTTCCGAACTAATGTCTGACTGATGATACATCCCCATAAAAGCTTAAAACCCATTAACCCCAGATGACTGGAATTTCAGTCATTGTAGTTCTATGGCTCGACTGCAAATGACAGAAATTTCCATCATATTAAAGAGAATGCAGTGTATACATTGTTTGTTTCAAGTTCTTCAGACTGAGAATGTAAAAGAAGACACCTTGCTGGGTTTAGCTAATGACTTAGTGAAAGAAACATAATGGATGGCATTTGTTCCTTTCTTACCGGAAAGGCAAGAAAGACGTATATAAAATACAGTGGTTTAGGTAAATATGTGTGTCCTGTTATGTTGTGTAGTGCGTATATTTCACTTCACCCTATAATGATCGACTTGTCCATACTGCCCGAACATAACGCAGCCGCATGTCCAATCATGGCTTTTAACAGGATAATATTAGAAACTGTCAACATAGGTTTCTTCAGTTTTTAAGCTGGTCTGGCTAGCTGGCTATGTATGTATCACATGTACAGGCTGCACCAATGGAGCTAGAGGGCTGAAAATGTAAAAATTTACTCATTATGTCTAGAAAAAATGTTTTTGTTGAGAATTACCCCACAAAAGGTTTTCAGAGGGGGGGGGGGCAATTTGCAATGTAAGTGTATACTAAGTTGATCCCTTAGTTTGTGTCTGACAGCATTCATGCTTCAAGCATTTTTTCTATTGATCACTCTTTTCCCAATTTTTTAATTGATCTCCCCCAGCAAAAATAGGTTGGTCATGTGATGGTTTCTATTGAGTGTCTAACCAGACCTGTTGTTATACTTAGTCATTTCAGTGCTACACTCCTGTTAAAGGTAAGATTAAATTGTGTGTAGTAGCTGAGTACTTCATTTACAAAATAAATATCTTTGCTCTTTGACACACTTACTTCAAGCAGTTGGTGCAATAACCATTTTCTGTGTACAAAATGTCTGATTTTTCTTAACTTGATAGTTGAACAGCTGTCAACTCACTTCTTACTATTGCTTTCTGGGAACTGGGTTCTACTTACAGAATTTATAAGATACTAGTTTACCCAGGGCTTTGGAGTCGGATGAATTTTGGGTTACTGGAGTCGGAGTCAGAAAAACTTTACAGACTGGAGTTGGTAATAATATACTGATTCCATGTAAATTGTAACATTACTACATGAAAAGCTGCCCAATACATCGATTTTGTGGAAGGCCTGCTTGAATGTAAATAAACCTTCTGCAAAACCTAAAAAAATTAACTTTTCAAAACTGACATTTCCTGAGAAAACAGAAGTCTTATTGAAATACAAAATTACTTGAGACTTGAACTCACATCCGGCTATGCTAGAGGGAAGCCAGGTTAATGCCCTGCTGCTCTAACCAACTGAGCTATGAGAACTATCTGGCTTACAGAAGTCCAGATCAAATCTTTAAATCTACCCTCTATCCCAATCTTTGTGCACCAAATATATTTGTAAAGTTGCTATAAAAAGCAACTGGATAGATTTATTGTAACAAATCCAACAGGTTTAGTTTTTTTAAAATGTTTTAAACTTTTTCTTTTTATTATAGAACAAAGACCTTCCAATGTTTGTTCAGATTGGGTACACCTAAATTATTTAAGTCTTTTAACATTTGTATCTTATCATTCTGAAATAAGGTATCCTATTTGCTCATGAATAGTTTGATAAGTTTTACTGATGCCTTATAAGACTAAGTTTTCTCACTGATAAGAGAGAACAAAGAACAATTGCTTTGGTCATACACATGCACCCACACACGTGTGATGTATATATCTATCTTTGTGCCTATATATCTATCTCTGCCTGTATATCTTTCTTTGTGCCACATACTTATTGTTCTGATATTGTTGACTGTTTCCCCATTGTCCTTTCATTGCCTCAGGCATTCTGAGGAAAGATACTGAAAATGTTTCTTGTCCTCAAGAATTTATCAAGGCAAAATAGTCTGGTCTTCTGTAATCTTCATAGACAATTTGCCATTCTCTTGTTACACAGATAAATATTGCCTATTATAAATGGCCACATTTTTTCATTCTACTTTTCCGAGGCAAGTGCTGTGGGATAAAGAAAGCTGTTATTCATATTCTTGGAGATGCAATAAAAATAGCCATCTTGATGACAGTATCGTCCTTTGTTGCTAAGAAACAATACTGGTGCTTGTCATCCATTATTTCTGTCTTTGGATTATATTTTCAGCCGGATTCTTTGGAATTCAAATCTCCCCCACCATTACCACCTCTCCTCTCCTTATGTAGTCACAGATTAACAGCTGTTTGGATAGCTGTGTGGTTAAAGCATTGAGCTGCTTCACTGTGAGAAAGGTCTTGTCTCGGACAATTTTAAAACTCTAAGGATAAAAGGGATCAAGTTTACATCAGGCACCCTGAAAACTGTTGATTCAAAATGGGACACATTTTGCCTCGACACCTACAAGAACAATTCTCGTCAAAATTAGGGTGTAAACCAATATGTAAATTCCCCATTCCCCTACTGTAAATGTCTAGAAAGCTTTGTAGCTTCAAACACTAGAGATGTT
>VCCN01001780.1:338364-357926 GCA_006491835.1 Architeuthis dux
AATTACAAGATATTTTCAGTTGCATGTTTTCTGAAATTTTTTGTTTATGGGGGTGAAAACTGCTCTGAAGTGATCATATATGGTGCCTCACCCAAAAACTGACCAAAAAAATTATAGTAGAAAGCTAAAGTAAAACATAGAATTAAAGAACAACATTCAATATAATAAATGGATACAAAAAATTGCTATTGACAAAAAGAATAACATATCCTGGTTGATTTTGAAGTTTTATAGCTCAGGCCCAAAACAGGCTAATTTAATAACGTGTGTTATGCCTCAAAACAGTTTCTGTCTTTGTTCAAGCACAAGTATACTTTGCAAAGCTTGCAGACCACATTGGTACAGATTATGTCGTCTGTGGCTTCAATATTTGCATGTGGCTGACGGGTCCTCAGGTGATCATATATAGTCACGAGTAGATCATATGGAAAAATACAAAAACAGATCAGGATAGACATTGTATAACAATGATCAGCAAGCTAATCTTGCTGGCCATTGTTAGTGGGTTCGATCCTCATCGGATCTCCCAGTATAGATTGTCTGATGCCAATTCATGCTAACTTACTATACAGGTTGATTTTTGTTTTGGTTTGCTGTCCGTAACACTACTCGGGGGTAAAAATGTTGCTGATAAAAGTACCTACCTTTTTGAAACTATGGACTCTTCAACTGAAACAAATTTGCTATTTTTTTTCTTAGAAAATAGTTTCATAGAAATTCAAATATATCTGAATCTTTTTCACGTGTTTATAGATATTTAAAACAATTCTGCAGCCATACATTTCTGTAAAGAGCCGAGATTGAGCATTTGAAAATAAAAAAACTAAAATACATTTTAAAATATAAAACTTAAATAGTTTTAAAATTAATATCTACTTATATAATGAAGTCATTTTCTTTGTTTGCTGTCTGTAACACTGGACTCTTCTGCTCAAAGTTAATAATTTTGCTGATAAAAATATCTCCTACCCCCCATTTGAAACTATGTACTCTTCCAGTTAAATGAATTCAGAATTCTTTTTCTTTTTTTTTCTAAAAAAAAAATTCATTGAAATCCAAATATTTTCTTTTTTTCTTTTCACTGGGATTAACAAGTAGATAATATGAAGAAAAAGAAATGGATCAGGATGCATGTCATATAGTAATGATCAGCAAGCTAATCTTGCTGGCTATTGTTAGTGGCTTCAATCCTCATTGGATCTCCCAGTATCAATGGTTTGATACCAACTTATGCTTATTGAATCTACCTAATGAACACTGGTTTTTGTTTCTCAGTCCGTAATAATTGACTCTTCCATTTAAAGGTAACAATTTTGCTGATAAAAATATCTCCTACCCACCATATGACACTATGTAATCTTCCAATGAAAGGAATTCAGTACTTTTTTTCCTTAAAAGATCTCGTGGAAATTCAAATATATCCATGAATTTATTTTCATGGGTATTTAATAAAACAATTGTAAAATGTCCACCTGAAAAATGTAGCAAACAAATAGCCTTATTCATTGTACATTGCAAAGAAATCATCATACAGAAAATGACAGTAATGCAAAAGACACCATGACTATAAGTAAACCAATACATGAAAAGCTTTTAGTTAGAATGGAACTTGGTTGAAATGTGTTATCACTGCATTGAACACTCCTAGCATCATGCCAGTAGAGCTACTCCCTCCTCAGAATATATACTAGACTTATTAGCATCCGTTATTTTTTTATTTTGATAAAGTTATCAAAGTTTATTTATGATAAACTTTAGTCTACTATTATGTAATATTGTAGCATAATGGATGCACATGTTTTAGTTGCAACCGCCGTTAGCCGATCAGTCCCAGGAAAGACGATGACGCAATGAAGTCGGTGACCAGGCAGGTTCATGGCCCAAAAATGCCCCACCGAACACGAGGGACAGTGATACATATAAAATATGGGGAAATATACCATATCTTCCATATTGGAGACCTGAGGGGGAAAACATAAATTACAGAGCTTCTAACCACCTCTCTTGTTCTCTGTCTACCTTCCCATGTCCAGCGAGGCAGCCAAAACCAGGTCTGCCTTTGGTCAAGATTCCTTGCCGAGTGCCGCTGTCCTGTCCAACGTATTTTACCCCCAAAAGAATCAAACTCTTTGTTTAACGGTTTGGCCAATCATTAACAAGAGATTTCAAAAACCCTGTTGAAGGGCGTTTGATTGGTTTACTACATCTAACGTCTTCATCTAACCCTGCTTGCTTGCAAAATTATTCCTGCCTGTATTATTTTACAATATATACATATGCATCGTACTACTCAGCCACAGGGCAAGTCAAATTTTCATTTATTATAAATGCTGACCTAAGTTATCAATTATTGTTCTTTCATGTTTTCATTAAAGAGTTTAAATGTGGAAAACGTTTTCCAAAACCTTACTTCATCTCTGTTTAAAATTTGAAAATAAACTAGAAGCACTCAGCACATACAGCAAACAAGGCCATTGTCATTAAAAACTGAATGGAAATCTGTTCAAAATAGTTATGATGCAGGAGAGTTAATTTTAAAAAATTCTTCCCTAGGCCACAAAATTTCTTTGAAATTCATTGAGAACTTTTGGAGATAGACAGATGAACACAGGTGAATACATATGCCTCTCCCAATTTCATTTGCAGAGGTAAAAAAAGGTTTTTAGTAATTAAGCCAGATCTATTACCAGCAAAACATGATTTTCTACTGTATTGAATTTTCTTTTAAATTTCCCTTCTCACTTCTCGCAGTTAATAAAATATTTCCTCTTCAATTCATGCCGTCTCATTTTAATGGAATTTACTTCTGCTTTTTAATCAGAAAATGGTTCTTCCCAATCTTGTTGGGATGGGAATCTACATAAGATCATCTTGTGGCATTTATTTACTGCTTAGTGTGTGGAAACTGCCTATTTTATTCTGGGCAAGTTGTTACATTTACAGTAATAGCTTGGTTAGCACTCTAGATACACTCCTAAAAAGAAATGCAGCGCTAAACGAAACAGTTCTACAAGAGGTCATTATGACATAGTGTAAATAGAGATTGTGCCAGCAATTATTTTAAAAAGATATGTTGTTGAGCCTCAACAAGATAGAATGGATTAGTGCTCTGTATCGCATCTGGTAGCTACTTTTCAAAGCTGGTGAAATATCACTAGGTGTTAATATATATTGCTACAAGACCAACCACAATGTTTATATTAAAAATATTAAAAAGTAAGTCCGTTTTATAATTTAAAAAACAAAATTTTTATATATATATATATCTCTATCTAATTATATATATTGTCAAATCCACATACAGCGCTGTTTCGTCGTCTTACGACTCATCAGTGTGGCTACTGACTATAAGTGCCTTGGTGCCTCGAGCCAGGATTGAAACCAGACCTCTGGGCCAGCAGTCCGAAATCTTACCAATGCTACAAGTCACCGCGGCCGAGTGTAGACAATTTATAAGATATATATGGCTTGGCTTTGCGCACAAATATTTTTGGGAGTGTTTTCCACAGCATTAGGACCATAGATGGTGAGCCCCTGTCTGCGGTGTGACTTGCCCAAGGGTTTACATCCTATGGACCACCAGAGTGGCGCGAATAGGAGCAGACCATAGGTCGTAGGTTTGACAGGAGTGTCCTCATCCTGACAGATGCCGTAGATATATCTATATAGATAGATAAAAAAAAAATTTTTTAATTATTCAAAATCAGTTTTATAAAAGCATATATAGTTTACCTTTCTCAAAATCCTTATTAAACTTGGGGGAGAAATACTCCTTGTAGAATAAAAAAAATAATGCTAATGGCTCCTTAATGACGTGATGAGTAAATAGGGTGGCCAAAATCGCATTCATATATTAAAGTGATAGTTGACAAATCAACAATTCTTCCAAGTCTTTTGTATATTTTATACAAAACTATATATTTACAATACAACTCTTCCTTAACATGTCCAAGAGAGTCAACCTGTCCAAATCCTTCTTTTCAGTCAGCAATATCCTCCTTTTTGGAAATGCCACCCCGTGGACTCACAGGGTCTGTGGATCCCAGGCCTAGCGTGTCCTCCTTTTTGGAAGCTTGGAGATGGCCAACCTATGAGTAACCTATATTTGTAATCATTGAAGATGTTCAAAATTTCCAATGTATGGTATTGAGCTGTTGCTTATTTTCTAAATGTCAGTCCTCACTTTGGAGATTGAATTATCGGCTCCTGGATTATTGTGACAGACCTTCACAACATTACTCTTTTCTTCTCATCTGCTGTCATTAAAAAATGCCTGAACCGCCCAAAGGACCTAAGTGAATGGGTTTTTGTTTACCTCTGCCAACAAAGTTTGGAGAGGTATATGTATTCACTCGTGTCTGTTTGTCCACACAATATCTCCAAAAGTTCTTGATGTATTTGAATGACATCTTGTGGAAGGGTGGGCAGCGGGCTACGAAAGATATGAAATTTTGGGGTCGATCAAGGAATTTTTCTACAGTTCCCTCCCCTGAATCATAGGTATATGTTCACACAATATCTCCCAAAGTTCTGAATGAATTTCAATGAAATTTTCTGGAAGGGTAGAATTGATTAAATTTTGGGGCGGATCCAGGAATTTCTTCAATTGAGAGATATTTTTCGTTTAAGAAAAAATACATTTATGTATTCACTCATGTTTTTCCATACAATATCTCCAAAAAATCTCAGTAAATTCCAATGACATTTTGTCGCAGTGTAGGCGAAGGAAGAATTGATTAAATTTTGGGGCGAATCTAGGAATATTTCGCAGTTACCACCTCTACATCGTAACTATTTGAACTGATTTTTTATTTGTGCATTATTATCGTTGTGTGTATGCATGTGAGCATAACAATCAATAGACGTTTTCACGATTGGCATTGTTTCCGATTATATTAGCAATTTAATCACACACGCACACATATACACATCTATCTATTCGTATCTATTCAAGTTTGTCTGTTTCACTCTGTATATCGATCTGCTTCTGTCTTTTCACATCTATAATACACTCTTTCTTTCGCTTTTTCTTCCCATATATTATACATACATATATACTGTACCTGTCATTGTACCATAATGCAGCCGTGTGTGCACTGCCAAGATACCATTGTGGAAACTCTGGCACTTGACGAAACTTCAGTCGTTGGTTCTTCGGGTCACCGCTGGAAATGGGAAGATGGTTCATCTTGAAAGATAACGAGGCAATGCGAAGAATAGGTGTTTTTAGCAATTCGATTTATTCACAGTTTTTGGAAACTGCCCGATAAAATGAGAAGAACAAAGCGAACTACTATTTCCTACATCCACCCCTCGCACCCCCCCATCCCATCTTCAGCCACCCGTCTTCATCGTACCGTGGTCAACTCCTACTTAATGTTGTAGTAGTAAAATGCCTGGTCTTAGACATTCCACGTTTTTTCTCTGGCCAGCCAGCGCGGCTACTGCCAACTGATTTCCCTCCCAAAACCCAAAGGCATCCCCTTGCTCCCACTCGGCCAATCCACATTTTGTCCCAAGCTCTGCCACCCCGGGTGACCTATATTCGGAGAAGACCTTTCTAAGCCAAATTTTCTGACACTTGTTCTTTCTCTACTAACATGCAACGAATGCTTTATTTCTTACATGCCCCCTCCACTACTTTGTTACAGTCATAAGTATTTGAACACAGCCATTTTACTTCTAATCGTTTGAGTTAAAACCAGGAACATTACGCAAGAAGAACCACAATTTCTGGTTATGATTCTGTAATTGCCTTTGATTTCAGGAGACGGTTCTTAGCAGGCTATACAATGTTTCTAGAATGACTTCATGATGAATACATTGTTGATATTTTGAAATAACTGCTGAACACAAGTCTGTCAAATCTTATTTAGCTTATCAAACTGCAAAAGGTGATCGGCTTAGATAAGAGGACTGTTGGACTGTGACGTCCATGATAAAAATCATGTTGATTATCATATAGTTCAGTGAATTCCAACCGGTGTTCCGCAAGAGTTTTAAGGAGGATCCTCCTTCAAACAGGGGTCGTGGGACAGTGTTCCCAGTATGGATCCAAAAATAAAATTTGAATACCTTTTGATATTACTGTTACTTTTTTTTTTTTTTTTTTTTTTTTTTTTTTTTTTTTTTTTCTTCCTTTCAATAATGCAATAAATAAATGTGTTGTTCATTAAAGGCCCAAATGATAGTTTTAAATTATCTCCTGAATTCCGTAGTGTAGAACTGCCGATCACCACTGCCAGTCATAAGATACATGAGAATTATCACACGACTGCCTAGCCTTTTTAAATCTGTATTATTATGACAGTTTCCCATATAACATAGTTATGAATTCTTTTAAATACTGATGGTGGGCCTCAAATATTTTATTTCTTGGCTTGGTGTGCCGTGAGATGAAAATGGTTTCCACAGCCCAATGATGTTTGGTGCAACAAGTGCTTTAGTTTTGAGATTGTACATCAATACGACCTGATGATACTTTGATCATATGTATCATTCATATTAGGAAAACTGGAGAAATCAACCAATTGTTATGTTGCGATAAAAGCAAGAAAGATTAGGATACTAGTCTGAAAAGTTTCATTTTTTAAAATTTAAAAAAAAAAAATTTTTTCTTTAAATTTCTTAATTTCAGACATGAATAATCCTGTTCTGAATTCTTATTTCTTTTGGAATAAATTGGAATTTCAAATGATGCGTTCTTAATTATTTTCACTTGCTTTCTTTGAGTAACAAATACACAGCAGCAGCTGTACAATTATAAAATGAAACTAATTCTTAGTATAAAGCTGTCTAATTATATGCAAAATAAAGTTATTTGAAATTATTCTTTGTTGCAACTTAATAAATAGAAGGGGGATACTAGTAATCTTATTGACAAAAGTGGGGAATGACTCAAAAAGGTTGGGAACCACTGGTCTAAAGGGACATATGTATCCCGTCATTATGGAAAAATTTTGATTTAAAGTTTTCTTTAGCCATTAACTAAAAATTAACACATTTTTGGCTTTTTTTTATACCCTCTTAAAAATTCAGGCATTAAGTACCTTAATAGGTTCATCTAGAAAATGTTAATGGGGTCTGTCCTGATCTAATCAACTAAAATTTACTAAAGTTGATTTCTTTGCAGTATGAGCTGTGATTAATAAATGACCATGGAATTTCCATAATAATACTTGACATGACTTATAAATCTCTTTTTTCAGCCAACCAGTTATGACCTCCAACTGAAAGGTCATTCACACTTAGCTCTACACTTATTCCTTTGAATTAGCAACACTGGTTTCTATGGCAACTGTTACCCCCCCCCCCCACACACACACACCTTCATTCAGAATTACTGAGAAAATTAACCAAGGTTTGTTTGGATATGTCAGGTTATTAGGCACCATATTATTTTGATGATGTATTGTCTACAGAATGCCAGCTTTATTGGTTTAGTAGGCAATTTATATGGATATTAGATTCTAGAACAAGAAGTTCCTAATTAATCTTTGTTTACTAATGGAGAAAGCTTTTTGTATTCATTTGTAGAAGTACTATTCTATGAGTATTTGGTCATTGACTGTCAGAAAAGTTAATTCAAAGGAGTGTCGCACCTACTGTATTGAAGGAGTGTCGCACCTACTGTATTGAAGGAGTGTCGCACCTACTGTATTGAAGGAGTGTCACCTAATAATAAGGAATTTAAAACAAAAATGATATAAAGGAGTGACTGTTAAAAAGTACAATTATTAAAATTTTATGTTTTATTAAAAATTAAAATTGTTTAAAATTCTTGTTCTCCATCATTGAAATTATCTTCCAACTTATAATCGCGTACATTGCTTGAACTCCAGCACAAATTGTGCACAAATCCCCCGGTGGTATTTGTTGTTTCATTCTATGTTACAGAAATACATCTGAAACAGTAAAATAGATTCAGAGACATTGTACATTGTCACAGTAATAATCATGTCACTTCTTTGAAATGTATCTCGGATTTATCACTCCTTTGTTACTAACCCAAATCAGTAGACCTTTTTATGCTTATGCTTCCCTCCTTCCTTGAAATTATACTGTCTGTAAAACTCAACTGTAACCAGTGTCTGGTTGAGTAAACTCCTGTAATTCTGAGATCCTTTTTGCTGAGAGTAACTCTGTATTGATCTTACATGCACACACAGACTGATGGATTGATTTATAGGATGCCATGCTAAAAAAGAAAATTCCACACCTTGGAAGTCAGTGTTTCAAATTACATTTAAAATCATTAAAAATCTTTTTTTAATATAGCATTTTAAAAATAGAAGGAATTTGTTTTCCTGTACATACTTCTGACTATTTTCTTTTCACTTATTATTGCTTGACTACTTTAGCCATGCCATCAAAGAATGACAGCATTTAAATAATTTTGCAATTGCTTGGTATTTAAAAAATATCAGAAACATTATGTTGCTCTGCCTTTTCTTGTTTATGTTCAATCAGAATGAACCTGGATTTTTTACACATTTGAAAAACATAAAGTATGGGAGATTACTCTACAAATAGCATTTAATAGTTCTCTCCCTTGACAAATGTTATAGACTATAAATAAAGATAAATGTTATAGACTATAAATATAGACTATTATATAAGTAGATTATTCATCTTTGTATTGGCAGTCAACTCATGGTGTTTCCATGTATACTTGTAATGTAAGTTATAATTAGGGAAGCATGGGAATTCCATGGCGAATCTTTGCAGTTTATGAATAGAACACTAATTGATGTTTTTTAATAAAACAGAAGGAATCTTTTTTTAGTCGTTACAAAATTGTCCTTCATGAAAAACACCATTTTGTGAAGTTGTTGAAAATAAAGTAGTCTTTATAAAAATTCCTTTTCTATCTTGATGTTTCATTGCTTCAACCATAGTTCCTTGTAAGCTGTGCGTGCGCACACATTTTGCAAGGAAGAAAATTAATGTGTGTTAGTTACATAAAATAATGTTAAAGTAGTAGTAAAAAAAAAAGGAGTGCCCTTAAACTGCCTACAGCATCCGCCATCCCTGCTCGGACTTCACAAGTTTTTGTCACGACTAGTTCTTTGAGGTTTGTGATATGTGGAATAGATGTAGATTGGTTTGGTGGGTTTAGTGGCATGTCAACCTTTTTGTAGGTCATTTAATGCCGGAATTGGTCTTAGTTGGGGATATTGTTAAGTAGTTGTAATAGGTTCTTTTTTAACTAGAGTCTTGCGACTTTGATTAGAGATTCTTCCATTTTCGTGGGGGGAATTTAATAAGGTTTGGTCGAGTTCCCTTCCTTTGACCTGTCTGACTTGGTTGAACCTATCAGGAATTGAATTCCCGCCAGCATAGCTCTCCGGATCATTGGAGCATGCAAGTCACTCCACCATGTCCAGTTACTTATTTGTGGAGTGGAAATGTACATGAAGATGACCAGCATCAGAAGTAGTGTCACTCACTTCACCATACACTATTTTACTCATAGCTGGAAGGAGAGGAGACAGGTTCATGCCTTTCCAAAGGGCATTAGTGCCAGTCTTGGGCCGAGTTTGAACTCGGCTTGCACGTCCATTTTCCATGTCTCTAGCCAATTGTCTACCAGCACTTCCCTAAAATAATGTACTACATAATCTTATATTATTATTATACATATAATTATATTACAATTATACTTATTGAAAATAATCTCATATTTAACCTTTTCTGTTAACTAGTTTAGTCGGTTTTTCAAATACCACATTAGTACATCACTAATTTCCTGTTCCATGTTTGGCGGAGAGTGTTCAGATTGTAAAGTTTACAAAGATCTGTTTTGAATTCTGTTGATAGCTTGCTGAGTTTGTATTGAAAAAATATTGATTACCTCTGTAAAATTCATCAGCAGCCAAGGCCCTGAAGCCCGAACGAACTGCAAGATTGAATGACTTAACAAAAGGGTAGGAACTGCAACATCGAAAGGTTCAGTGAGAGATATTCAAAATATAGAATAAAATCTTATGTTACTTTGTCAAATGCAATCATACTTGTATTATATTGAAATATGAGAGATAAACTGTGCCAAAATTAAAAGATCTGTTTCAAATTCTGTTGATAGCATGCTGAGGTTTTATTGGAAAAAAAGTATTGATTCACTATGTCGAATTCAAAAGAAGTGAAGCGTTAAAGAACTGCAAGTTTGTTTTAAAGTTGGATGGCTTAGCAAAATAATACAAACTATTACACCGAAAGCTGATGAGGTCGGGAACGTTCAGCTGCAAGACAGCATTCAGTGCACACATAGTTTTGTTGCAGGACAAAGAATTTGCACAACATAAGATTTTTGCGGACATTGACTACTGAAAATTAGAGGCTGTATTGGTCATGACCAAGTTATCCCTTTGTGCTTGTTATTTATATCGATACCTGAGTACATTTGAAATGATCAGTTACAGCTAAATCACATTGGACACACAGGTTCTTGTACGATCACCAAAGTTAACCAACATCGAGCCTGCTCAGTACCTAGATGGGTGACTGTTTGAGGATCATGGAGAGAGCCTCCTGTGGCAATCCCGTTAATCCTCACAAGGAGGAGACCGATCTCTACACTATGCTCAATAACACAAGCCCAAGCCCCCCCCCCTTACACCCCCAGAATCCTCTGACTGGGGCCTGGCTGTGAGCGACAAGAAATGAGGCTGTGCCCAAATTATCATGAAACCATTTGTCACAGGAAAAAGAATTTGTACAACAGAAGATCTTTGCATACGCTGACTACTAAAAATTAGAGGAAACATTGGATTCAATGCTTTTTGTAATATCACGAGTGAGAAAATGTCAATACAGTTGTTAGTGGTTAAATACTGGTTGTATCAAGCATATTCTTATCTTATTGAGTTTTGTCTAGTCCCTTATTGTCGGTGATTGACACAATCAATTCTTCCATCCGAATAGAATGAATTAATAGATGCATGGTTATTTAGGTAAAATGATGTTAATATTTTAAAGTTACTGTAGTAGGTATGAACAAGCATCTAATCTAATAATGAACAGTGTGATTTTCTTGGTTTGCTGGTTGTAACACTGGACTCTTCCACTTGGGGGGGTTGGAATTTTACTGAAAAAATACTTCCTGCCCACTGTTGCAAACTATGCAATCTTCCCGGTAAACGAATTCAATAATTTCTCTAAAAGAAAAGAAAAAGAATCTCCATCCATATATATTCGGATTAACGAGTAGATCATATGAAAAAAACAAAACAGTTTGTGACAATCATCGTATAGCAATGATCAGCAAGCTAATCTTGCTGGCTGTTGTTAGTGGGTTTGATCCTCATCGGATCTCCCAGTATAGATGGTTTGATACCAATTCATGCAAAGTTAATGAACAGCGATTTTCTTGGTTTGCTGTCCGTAACACTTGACTCTTTCACTCGGGTAAACATTTTGCAGATAAAAGTACCTCCTTTCCACCATTTGAGACTATGGACTCTTCAACTGAAACAAATTTGCTATTATTTTTTCTTAGAAAATAGTTTCATAGAAATTAAAATATATTTGTGATTTTCCCAGTATTTAGGGTAGCCTCTTAGCAGGATATAAGCATATGCACTATAGTGTTAATATATAGACTAGTGCCTCTCTATTACCATCATAGATTTTAGAAGCTTTTGTTCTGTACCCTTGTGAGTGAATGTCATAAAAAGTAAACTTGTATAATCAGGTTTCTTTTTATTTAATTCTCTTGTCTTGTTTATTCTATTTCACCCAATGTTTTGAAAGTGGATCTGACAAAATATAATTCATCAAATCTTCTATGAATTTTGGCAAGATCTGGTAATTTTGTACTTATGGAATATCCATGCTGTCTCTATGGTTTGTGGTCTTTTCTTTTTTTAATATGACAGAACTAAGTTGGTGTCTGTATAAAGTGTAAAGGAGTTCTGTTGTGATATAAAGATGTCTTCGTTTGGAGACACTTTGTGGTGATCGAAGAAAGAGGACCTTGGTTGTGGAATAGCAACAAACACAGCATTTATGAGAAAAATATTATTCTCTTTTCTTAGTTTATTTTTCTCCTCATGTGAACGAATTTAGAGAGTGCCAGGTTATCGCAAGACAACAATGTTCAATTGCTTTTCTTTGGTGTGTGAGCTATTCAGGAGTTATGCATGGAAGACAAATCGAAAGGCAAGTCCTGGGGAAGAATCATAACCGTCTTGCTGTTGGGGCGATCTGCCCAAAGAAATCTGCTTACTGGCCGGGCAACCTGATACTTATTGAGCTAAGCCACTCCCCTTTTGGTAAAAGGAGTTGGATGACCTTTTCCCATTCGCTGATCGCCAAGGAAGAGGAAACCATTCGCCTGAGTGACCAGCCGGTTCCTTAATCATTTCAAAAGAACACACCGCCGGTGACCATGGGGTCAATTGACCCCCTGATTGAACTTTGATGTAGCCAGCCAACGTCTTACACACAGCGCCGAATGCGCGGTAAACAGGTTGACGCTGTGAAGTGTCAACATATCGCATTCCACAGGTGCCATCAGCATCAGTCTACACGCATCTACACCCAGCCCTCAAACTTGGGGTCAAATATCAGCATCCACGCACACCCCATATTTCGTTCTTCTAATAGTTCATTCGGCTACAAAAGCCATGTTACTTTCTAATACTACCTGTCTCATAATAGTTGTTACATTTGAATATGAAATCAAATGATGGATAATTTTATATCCGACAGAATATGATAATTATAATGACATTTATTAGTTGAGAGCCTATATTTGCCCGGCGCTGGTGTGAGCTACTGCTAAACGAGCAGCCTAAATCTTAAATTTTGTTTCTTTATTCACATTCACATTTATGATTTAGGCTGCTCGTTTAGCAGTCGCTCAAACTGGCGCCGGGCAAATATAGGCTCTCAACTAATAAATGTCATTATAATTATCACATTTGAATATACAAATGCATATATAAATTTACATGGTCTTGGGACCAAATTAAGTAGCTTCAGTACCAAAATAATCAAATAACTTGAAATCAATCAGACTAATCTTGCTGGAAAATTTTTATTTATTATTTTTTTAAATCTACTGTTTATATTGTATCATATTCGTGTGTAAGAGATTATATTTTTGTAAAATTTTCTTTTTGTTTCAGTACCAAATCTCTATTTTTGGAACCAAATAGCTATTTGCTTTCTTCAGTACCAAGTTTTCCTAATTTTTGTCTTGAAAAGTACCAAATGGCAACCCTTTTTCTATCTCTTATGTCTTGTAAGAACAAAACCAGTCCTCATCCTTTCCCTTATTCTCAGTGGTGTAGCAAGGGTTCTCAGTGCCCAGGGGTTGTTGTCCTATATCCTAGAGGAGGACATAATTATTAATTAACAGACAGTATAGGCCAGAGGAAATTTTTAGCCCTTTCACACTTGCGTCAGGGGGCAACTGCCCCACTCTCACCCTGCTCTTGCAATGCCTCTGCTATTTCTATCTTCTATTATTTCTGTGGAGTTTGTTACCAACTCCAGTATGCATATTCAAAATAACTTGACATAGCAAAATTTTAATAATTGTATTACTACATCACTACCCAAATCTACAAGTGGTACTTACTGATGTGTGTGTCTTCTTTTATTTTTTATTTTCTACTCTCAGTTCATTCTGTGTGTAATTTAAAAATCAGCAGTCCCTCTGTCTGTGTGTGTGTATCTATTGACCACACCCTAGCTATCTTAGCAGGATATAAGCATGTGCACTACTTATTTTGCTTCCTCTTATTCATTATGTTTATTCCTGTGGAGTATAGGGCTGCAACCACCCTGCTGTGATTTCAGTAACAAGTAGGTTTCACAGGGTGGAGTTGCTAGACCCACACCCATCCTTATTCATTTTGCTCACAGAAAAAAATATTTGGCTATAGTCTTGTGGAGAGAACTAGTTTGCTTGATAGAAGGCCCCACTTCTACTTCCCCCTGACATTTAAACAACTTCATCAGCACGGGAGGCCTTGTTCTACTGGCTATGACAGAAATAAGTTGGTGAATCGGTATATAGCCGTGTTATTTTCTAATAGACCAACTCCCCCTTAATGTTGTGGTTGGGTTCCTGAAAACCAAAACTGTAACAACATTAAGCAAAACTGATTTTACCACAAACACAATTATATAAATAGGATTTAAATTAGTCGCAAAATTCTTACATCACAATAAATTGAATTATGTTGTGTCAAAAAAATGACTTAACATTTTATTTTAGTGTGAAAAAACGTATACAATTTGTATATACAAGTACACACCATAACAATCATATTTACACAATATCTAGGGCCTTAAACCCTTGCGGTGGTGTAATAAACATAATTCTTAAAATCATTTACATCTGTTGATAGCACTACATATTCTGGTAATCTATTCCAAAGTCCTACAACTCTATTGCTAAAAAAGAATTTTCTGATATTCAATCTATTTCTATTTGCTACTACCATATATGTGTGGCATCTCGGTCCCTTGTACCCCCCCCCCTTCTAGTAAAAAATACATCAGGGTTTATTACTTCTAAACCATGTATAATCTTAAACATTTTTATTAAGTCTCTCGCGATTGCTCCTATTTTCTAATGATGTGCTACCTACAATATATTATCTTATATTCATATCTTTAAAAAAAAATGTTTTTATCCCAATTATGACTTTGAATGAAACAACATTGATAGAAGAGTTGGTGTAATATATTTTGCGAGTTGTGGGGAACTTGCCAATTTTTAGTGTAGGTGTCTTGAACCTCCTTTGTAAACAATGTCTTCTTGTGTACAGGAAAACTACACCAACATATAAAATGTCTTGTTTAACAACCTGTTTGTGTATATAAGTTGTCTTTTTTTTTTTACTTATATGCAGAAATGTGTTAGAGGAGTTGCTTTATAAATAGTACTGTATATGTTGGCATATAAGTTGACTTTTTAAGCATTAAGTATTTTCCCTAATGGATCATATTAGTCTGTTTAGACCCTATGAACTTGACAGTCGGATGGACACAATGCTGCCTTATGTTGGAGAGTCGACTTATCCAGCATTTATTGGACTAAACTTATATTTTCACCTTAGTTTTGGGGTTGACTTATATGCCTGCATATATGGTATGTGTCCTGAAAAACAAAGTAAATGAGACAATTTTTTATATTATGAGCAAACAAATATATTATTGTATTAAAATAAAAGCCATGACTTATGACCCGGACATTGAAGCAATGTCAGATAAGATTCAAAACACAAAATCGCATTGAGTAAGAAAAAAGTTAGCTAAATTTATGTTTTCTTGTATGTATTTTTGTTTATGATAAATTATATGGCTCCAATAGTCTCAATTATTCAGGTTGAAATGGTTCCTGGGCATTTTTTGGGCTAAACTTGAATTAACATTTTCTTTTGGGGTCGACTTATTCACCGCCAATAATGGTAGTTCAGTTACTGCATTTTAACTAATTATAACATCAGATTTGGCTACAATTAACCTTTTCTTCTGATGAAGCGAAATATCAGGGGAAAAGGGGAGAGGGGAGTAAAGGTAGCCAAGTTTGATGTTTTTATAATCAGTTGATTTGACTTACCTGAAAAAGATGTCATTAAAAAGAATATGCAATTCTACTGACATTATACAATAAAAAAAAAATCATTGAAATATATATAGAGCAGCAATTGTTTATTAGGATCGTTAACTCCGAGATACTTGATTTTTAATTAAAAATTTTTTAAATTTTTTATTCAGATCATAAAATTCTTAAAAACATTAAATGATCCTGCCCAAGAACCTGTATAACAATTTTCATTCTAATCTGTTCAGCAGTTCCAAAGTTTAATATTTTTGGCATGTTGACATATAAAATGTAAACAATCGGATCGACCATAACTCGCCATTTTTCAATTTTTGGGGCTTTGTAAACATTATAGCCAAATTTCAGCAAAATCTGTCAAGATTAGAGAAATTTTCCCAATTGTAAACAAAAACGTTTTTGCTTGTAAAATTAAAAAAAACAACTGGATAAGCCATAACTCACCATCTACCAGGTAGAACCTCTCCACAAGCCTACATACACAATTTCATTGCAATATATTAAGGAATAACAAAGTTATCCAATTGAGAAAAGGGACGCGATGATGGACACCCATAGCAAATGATAGTCCCCAGCTTTTTTTCCTGGGGACAACAATATATTTGTAAATAGATGAATTGCATAAATAATAATTCAGCCTTTGGAATTGTTTTTCACCAATTAAGTGATAGTGCATGTCTATTTATTGCAAATCTTGCTTTTTCATCAAATCTCACTAAATGTTGAGAGATGGGCTCCTTGAGGAGCCAAGAACCCCTGGGCCCCCAAATCACTAGCCATGCCACTGAAAGGCCTTGACTGACAATGACAGAAATAAGTTGATGAATCTTTATAAATCCATGTTGCTTTCTAATACTACCCTGTCCCATAATAGTTGTTACATCTGCATAAATGTAACCACTATTATGGGACAGAGGTAGTAGTATATTTTGCAAGTTGGGGAAATTGCCAATTCTGAGTGCAATTATCTTGAAACTTCTTTCTGAACAATGTTCTCTTGTGTAGAGGAAAGTTGTACTAAGCTCCAAGATATTTTATATCTTGTTAACAACCTGTTTGTATACAAGTTTGTTACTTATATATATTATACACACAGAAAGGCCTTATGGGAATACTGGCAAGAATGTTTGTGTTTTACCATGAGAGGAACGTAATCAGTGTCATCAAGGTTAAAATGATTTCTGAGCATAGTTCCCTCTATTCTGTGGGTGTGTGCACACACGTTTTGCAACCAGTGTGCAAAGGAAATTAATGTGCACAAAAGCTAAGTTAATGTTGTTATGAATGAGTTTTGATTTAACCATTTCCAGCAACCTTAATAATAATAATAATCTCTGAATTGATGGCTGTTATTGTTGATTTATTTCGACATTGCATCATATAAAAAGTAAGAAATACTTAATGTTTTATTCAATGGAACAACAAACTGAACAAAGTAGTTCAAAGTATAGAATGAAATCTTAACTAAATACGTTACTTCGTAGAATGCAATCATACTTGTATTATATTAAAAGATGCCAATACAATTTTATTAGCCATGAGAGATGAGAGGCTGTGCCAAAATTATCTTGAAACAATTTTAAGTTTACATTTGCACAAGCATTCAGTGCACACATAGTTTTGTATTTTTGTTGCAGGAAAAAAAATTAGCACAATATAATATTTTAGCGCACATTGACTACTCAAAATTAGACAGTACACTGACTACTAAAAATTACCCTTTAATTAATTTAACTTGGGAACTTTGTGCTGAGAGAAGTAATTATCTAACTGCTTTTTTAAAAATTATTTTGTTATTGACTATTCATGTCATAAAAGAATTTACTTACATTCTGTGTCTATTACAAGCCAAAGTGTTGATGTTTTGCTGTTGACTGGGAGAAATGTAAGGCTGCTTAATCAATATTCTGGCCTACTAAGGTTACCAGCTGAAAACTAGCCCTGCAAACGGGATCTTCAGCTAGTTCCTGCAGAAGGCCTAATGGGTTATTTGGCTCCAATAAGAGAGCAAAAATGTTTATTTTTTTTTTTTTTTTTTTTTTTTTTTTTTTTTTTTTTGTACCTTAATTCAACCTCTGGCAACGTTTCACCTACTCAGAAGTCGCATACAGATAAACAGAATCAGTTTTTTAGTATTATATAGATGGAAATTAGATCATTATCATGGTGAGCACAAATGCAGACCCCACACTATTATTTTTCTTTGGAAAACCTTATGGGGGACATGTTATGTGGTTCTTGAGTTACGCCGTCACATACAGATGGACATTTGGTGAATTATAGTAGGAAGGATTCTGATGTAAATATACCTGTTAATAGTGTAAGTAAATATAAGTTATGTAGTTTCAAAATCAAATTGCATTGCATTAATTTATAGTGTTATATTTTTAAAAATGAATGATGAAGCAATAGTAGCATAAGTATTTAAAAGTTTTAACTTCATGCAAATGGCAACCTGATCTCGTTGGCCATTGGGCCAGGCAGTGTCACCCAACGAGCGGAAGATGGCCAAATATTGCTCACTGACAAGTTTGAGTTTGTACCGGTTGCTGTTGAGACGTCTGGCTTGATTGGCATTGAAACTTATCCGCCAAATATGTTCCAGAGCTGCACAATGAACCACGCGAGATCACCTGGCTCTTCCAGCGTGTGTCAATTGTGGTCTCCATAGTGACAGCGGAAATGCACAGAATTGTCTGCTAGAAAAAAAAAGTGGAAGTTGAAGAAGGAAAGAATGATGTCACTAATTCCAATGGAAAGTTAACATAGACACTTTTTTTTTTTTTTTTTTCAATTCACTTACTATATTTTTTAAAACTTTTTTCTTTTACAAATAAATTTTTTCAATTTACTAAAAAACAAAAAGAAGAAAAGTTCAGTATATAATGAGAGCGAATATACCATATTAGTACTTGGTTGATTGCAATAGTCAAGAGTTCCTTTTATTATTTGGAAGTCAGTTTTCAAGTTATCTGCAGGGCCATCTCTTGGTGCTGTGAGCACTCTATCTCACCAAACTAGCTAAGCCTGACTGAGCTTGTCGTCGGTCACGAGAATTTTTTTGCCAATTGTTTCTTTTAGTGAAATATTTTGTCGTGGTGAAACTGTCAGATATTCCTGAAAAATCTGATATCACATCAGGGAATTTTCTTATTTTGACTGTTTAATTTATTCATTTTTCCATTTGTATTTGGAAAGTACTACTGTCTCTGACAGGCACCCCTTAGCACTTGACACCCTGGGCGACTGCCCGGTTTGCCGGTACTTTGGGCTGGAACTGGTAATGTATTGTAACAGGCCTTGCTAACTGTTGAAATCTTGAAGCCTTGCCAACGATCACAGGATAAAAATTTTTTATAATAAATCTGCAACTCTTGTGCAGCAATGTTAGTCGTGAATCATATCTCAAGTTTATTATTTTTAGATTTCTCAAGTTTAAGTCCCTTTGAAATGTACAGAAATGGAAAGTAATTCGTTTGATGTTAAGATATTTACTGAGATATATTTGTGCTTGTTGTATTTGTGATATTCTGTGGAAACTTTGGGTGGGATACAAACCTCGGACTCAAATTTTTCTCAACTCTTCAGTGACTGTCCCTAGTGTTTTGCATATTGGAAGGGAAAGAAAAATTGATACAACTTAGTGATGGTGGTCCCGATTGTAATTCAGCAGATGTTATATAGACATGCGATTTATAAAGCAGGGCAAAACAATTCAACAATGTAATTTATTCTTATTCTGTTTTTCTAAGTTGTACCAAAAAAATCTTATTCTAACAAGTAGAAAAATAAATGAGGAATTAGCTACTTATTACTGATACATATATTATACATATTTTAGCCTAGGTTTTTATAAAAATTAGGACGACTTAACCGTAAAAAATGCATTGTATCATAAGGACTGATTTGACTGATCACTGCTAAAGAAGCCAACATAACCTAAAAATTAATGAAAATGGTTTACAATACTTGATTTAATAAA
>VCCN01001780.1:360703-389340 GCA_006491835.1 Architeuthis dux
ACACCCAATTTGTTTTATTATAGTAAGGGGGACATAAAATATTTTGAGGTTTGGCATGGTGCAAAAAAGGTTACAAACCACTGTACTAAACAAAACTGATAGTCTTTCTGTTGGATTCTATTTTATACCAGATAAAAATTAAAAGTATACATTTAAGAAGTTAGAAAATGTTCTTTCAAAATACACATTAGCCTATGGAAGTTTTATTAGGATTCAAGAAAGTGGGTTAGAATGTGTTTCAATAGGGAATACATTTTTCTATTGCTTTTTCAAATCATCTGCTTTTAAAAGGACATCCGTGTAGGTACTCCAATGAGTTTTTACAAGAAGATCTTATACATCTGTTGCCTGTTTCCTCTTATAGGACGTCTTATTCTGAACATTTTGATACCTCATTTGCCTCTCTACTCCTATTAGTTCACTAATTATGATTATTTATTCGTTTGCAGACTCACAGCAAATTGTACACTTACAAAAAAATGGCCTTTTCAACACCCTATAAAACTAACTGTTTATTTCATATACTGAATACATATATTTGTTAAAAAATACATAGGTGATGCACTTTTCATATAAAAACTTTCAAAATTGCAGCTGTAATCCTCAGAAAAACTGAGACTGAGTTAGCATGATTCAATGCTGTCTCAGTTCATGGATATTGAAAATTGAAGATTTTTTTTGAAGGTTAGATTCCAATGTTTATATTTATTTTGATTAATTTGATTCTCATTAGTTGATTATAAAATGAAGATAATCTGGATTCATTTAGTTTAATCCTCTTGGAGATTAAATCACATGATCTGCATATCTAATAAAGAGCTCATTCATCTTGAAGTTTAATCTAATGAAAGACTAGATACATTGTGTCCATGTGGTTATCTAATGAGGAAGATTCAAAATAAAGTTCATTATAAACAGAATTAAAAACACAAACTTGTTCTCTATTATTAGAAACCGTTAACCAAAACTGTCAACATAGCCAACCAGACCAGCTTAAAAACTGAAGAAACCTAGGTATCACACATACAGCCCAACCAATGGAGCTAGATGGCTGAAAATTTAAACATTTACTCCTTATTAAGTCTAAAAGAAGTAGGAAACGGCCAGACACAAGATGGAGGGACGAGATAGAAAAGTTTGCCGGTAAGACTTGGCAGAGATTAGCACAAGATAGGTTGTCATGGAAGGAGATGGGAAAGGCCTTCGTCCAGCAGTGGACTTATAACGGATGATGATGATGAAGTCTTTTTTGAAATTCACCCTCTAAATAGTTTTTTAGTGGGGAGGGGGGGCTTTCTATTTGCAATGTAAGCTTATCCTAAATTGATCCCTCAGTTTTTGTCGTTTTTTTTTTTTTTTTTTTTTTTTTTTTTTTTTTTTTTTTTTTTGTTGAAAATTCAGACTTTTTTAGTGATCACTTACCAACAAAAGACGAAGTAACTTATTTATTGATCACCCCTTTTTCCAAATTTTAATTGAACATCCCCATCACGGCATGCTGCCAAAAGTTGTTGGTCATGAGACGGTTTCTTTTGAGTACTAACCAGACCTGTTTTAATTATTTTTACAACTTTTTACCTTCATCTTAATCTGTTTTTTATCATAACTTTGCACTGTTTACTCTTAGTCAGAGTCAATCGGAAATAAAGAGTAAGCCTATACTACATCTAAGAATACATTTAAAAAAAGTGGTATATATGGACCTTTTAAGTGTCATTTTCTCAGTTCATGTACTAGTAACACTAAAAAGATAATACAAGACTATTTTTCATACAATTTCATCAAAACATCCAGTAATATTAGAAGCTTGTTTCTTCTCCTCCACAATTTCATGTGCATCACACACATAAAATTCAAGATCATTTTTCATAAAACTTCATAGATTTGTCAAATAAACTAAATAGAACTAGCATTCCAAAGGAAATTATGAATCACTGCCACCTATATATGCTTCTATTTACCTTGTAAATTAAAGAGTGGCAGTGATCACTAAATAGTCCGAATTTTCAAGAAACAAGTGAGAATGCTGCTGGACACTAAGGGATCAATGTAGCATAAACTTACATTGTAAATTGAAACCCCCCCCCCCACACACACACACATGCACACTAAAGTCTATTTTTGGAGTTTTCAAAAACAAAAACATTTTCCCTACTCATTGAAGTGCGTGCATGCGTAAAATTTCAAGTTTCTACTATGAAACATTTAGGGCTGGGTGAAATCTGGATACATAGATATAAATGTCTGAACACATGAATAACCTAAACCCAGCAACAGTATTTAAACCAGTTTTGTGGGTAAAAAAGTAAAGCTCCAGTCTCTTAAGAGACAACTCCCAATGAAGTATGGAGGCCAGTGACGAAGACCCAGTTTCTGTTGCATGTGTCAGCTTGGTGATCCTTGTAAGTTTCAAATCTGATTGAGACCAGGACTTTATTCCTACAAGTTTTTATGACCACCTCCTTGGCAGGATGCAAGTCCACCGAAGGGATACCTCCACCCTAATCATACAGCTTAGAGTGTACTCGATTAGCAGCTGAATGCACAGGGAAATGTGTCCTAATGAAGAGTTTTCCACAGTATTCACTCCTACTGGGAATCGAACTCTTCTGTGTGTGAGGCAGACATGCTAACCTTTACACCATCCAAATGTGGGTAGCGGTTATCGAGATTTAGAATAAATGGATAGAGCAGCTTCATCTTGTTCAACAGTTGAAAAGTGAACAAACGCAGCAAAGATTTTACACAACACAGATTTAGGCTAATATGAAATTCTATCTATAATACAATATTATCTATAATAAGTATAACTTGCAGTAGGGCAATATTTAACCAACTAAACCCATTAGTAATGGCTAGAGAACTCTAATGGTCCCTCCCCCCTACACACCACCACCACCACTTGTCATCTGACAGATTAAGCTAAGCTTACTAAATATCTATGTACATAAATATAAGGGATTACGGAACATTCATAGCAAACAATTAATATCAGTATATATTTCATAGCCAACTTTTCATAGTCGTAATGATTCATAGTAGGATTAGCTATTAGCTAGGCATCAGATCTGCAAGAAACATGATATATATCCTGCTATGAATCATTACGGCTATGAAAAGTTAGCTATGATATATATAATGCTATAATTTATTTGCTATGAATCCACCACTATGAACTCGTCAGATACCAAATATAAGGATGAAACTCTATGCTGCTCAGATGATGTAAATAAAGTAAAATTACCAGTGGCTTATTATTTGAAGATAGAATATTGTTTATTTAAAAGTTTGCATAGATAAACAATGTCTGATACATGACCAATATGTAGTCATCAATGTGCCATTAAACCATGGACAATGTTGCCACTACTGACAACAGTCAATTTTTTAATCCTACACAATATTTTCAGCATTAGTCAACAACCAACTAGTGGGTCATACAGTAACAAGTGATAAATAACCAATATATATTAAACTAGAAAAAAACAGTGCATACCTCTGCCAATGCCATTGTCAGGGGAAGTAATTGTGCATGGATTCGCCCCCAAACTTAATCACTTCTTTGGTGGTTGATTGTGCACCCTTCTGCAAAATTTAATTGAGAACTATTGGAGATATTGTGTAGACAGACATGAACTTTCTGTGATATAATGTGGTGTGGACAATGTAGTGGAGGTAATTGTGCATTGATTCACCCCAAAATGTAATCACTCCATCTGTAACCTATTGTGCACCTTTCCACAATTTCATTGAAATTCAGAGTACTTTTGGAGATATCGTATGGACAGACGGATGGAAAGACTTTGGTAGCGGTAACAAGAGCAAGCAAGATCATCCTCATCAAGAAATGAGAAAAAAAATTGAAGCAAAACGCAAAAGTTGGTTTTGTCACATACAAATTATCCAAAACATATATGAAAATGGCACTGCAATAATTAGACTACATAAAGATACAAACAAGATAAAGATAGTGAAAGGTGTAAGACAAGGCGATACAATATCACCTAAACTCTTTACAGTGAGCCTTGAAAGCATCTTTCGGAACACTGACTGGGAGGGGATGGGAATAAACATAGATTGAGAATACTTAAGCCACCTAAGATTTGCCGATGACATTTCCATGACATCGGAAGCATCTGAACAAAGACAAAGTTCAAAGAAAAGTCCCCATAAAGATAGGAGAGACTCTAGAAGAGGTTGATGAATACATCTACCTAGGACAGGTAATAAAGCTAAAGAAAGACCATGATTGCGAAATAAAGTGACACATAACGATTGGTTGGAAAGTATTTGGTATGAATAGACATTCTGAAAAGCACCTTTCCAATGTGCCTAAAGCATAAGGTATATAACGGCTGCATAATACCAGAAACATGGAAATTAACCAAATGATCTGAAAACCAACTCGGAATAGCACAGAGAGCTTTGGAAAGAGCAATGCTAGGAATAACTCTAAGAGATAGAAAAAGATCAACATGGCTCGGAGGTAGGACTAGAGTGAAGGATATTATACAAATAATTAAGCAGCAAAAATGGAGATTGGCTAGTAACCTGCGGAAAAGACAAACCGATTGGTGCACATGGGACAGTAAACAAAGTAGGAAAAGATCAGATACAAGATGGAGGGATGAGGTAGAAAAGTTTGCTGGTAAGACTTGGCAGAGGTTAGCACAAGATAGGACGTCATGGAAAAGGCCTTTGTCCAGCAGTGGACTTATAACGGCTGATGATGATGATACACGCACACACTAGGTATTCTTCCTCATTTAGTTTTGTTGACTCATGTTTTGGGTATCCTATAAAGCCTGTTGTTTTCACCAGACATTGCTGCTGCTCTTATTGAACAAACCCACTGATGGTGTTTATCAAAGTTCCATGAGAAGAGATTACAAACATTCACTTGTTTTGTCATGTAACACTGAAGGAAAAAAAAATGCTCTTATCAAGAGGAAGTGAGTAATGAAAACAATGAGAATGTTATCATTGACTCAGTGTCACCAGGTGCCATTTCATACCTAGGGAAATTACTTTTCCTGATTGGTTCATTTACACTATTTCAACAACATTCATGGGAGGAATATTACTTTGTGACTCTTTTAGAATATCCATCCTCCCCAGCTCCCAAATAATGCTTTGCATGGAACATTACTTATAGAGGAAGAAAAATATCACCTTTTAGTGTAAATATTGTGTTTTAAATAATTAGTGCTGAATTTCTTGATTGGATGAGTGCAGGATTTTCTTTTTTTTCAGCAAACAATTATGGAGTTAAAAGCCTGTCAACATAGGTTTCTTTCAGGTTTCAAGTTGGTCTGGCTGGCTGGATAAGTATATATGTATACAGGCTGCACCAATGAAGCTAGATGGCTGAAAATTTACTCCTTGGAGTCCTTGTGTCTAGAAAAATCTTTCTTATTTTTTTCCTTTTTTCTTTTTTTTTTTCTTTTTTAAAACCCCCCATAATAGGTTTTTAATGGGGCGGTTCTATTTACAATGTCAGATTATGCTAAATTGATCCTTTAATTTGTGTCCTGCTTTTTTTTGCTTTTTTTATTTTAAATTCAGACTTTTTTTAGCGATCACCACCCAACAAAAAGAAGTAACTTATTACCCAATACGGCATGCTGCCAAAAGATATTGATCATGTGACGGTTTCTTTTGAGTGACTAACCAGACCTGTTTTTTCTTTTTCTAAATATTGTACTTAAACTGTAGAAGTATTCAGGTTTTTGAGAGGTTCATCAGATTTTTTTCAAAAATATTTTCACAGAATAACCCTCCATACGCTAAACTATTTCTGTAGAACTTGTAAAATTAGTTTTGATCTCTTCTTCCCCATCAAGATGCTACTAGAGTTCAATAAATCACTTAGTAGAAATGTAAGACCTGACTGAAATATTTTTCCAGACAATAACATTTTATTTACAAAAAGCACTGTAAGCAAATTTTCCTCCTCGAAAAAAAAAAATTATACATAACACACATAACTCTCTACAAAGTGCAAAATTATAGATAAAAAAACTCAAAAGGGCCCTTAAGCAAATTGAGTAAATAAAAAATCTGGTCTTATATTTTTAATCAGATATATTTAAAAAAAGCTTTTATCCAACCGACACGGCCATCACTCATCTAATATATAGTTACTTTCTAAGGATGTATCCTTGTCTACTAAAACAAATATTGGTCTGCTAAAATGTGAATATTTTTCAATGATTTGAAGGTTTAATGTGTTATAGCAGTTAAGTATCATGAGTTTTTCCCCATAGGCAGAAGAGTTCTTATCCACTTCCACTAAGGGGTACTGTTTTACGTTCTGGTCAACGAGCAGCCATATTGTATTGTTTATTAGTAGATCAGAGAGATTGAGAACGCACGTGTGTGTATTGTGACCATGGTCATTGTATTGAATAAAGGACTTGTAAGTACATCTTCTGTTTGCATTTTTAATCTGTTAATATCTGTCATTATACCAACCTTACAATAGCCAACATCAAGGAGATGCAATGCTTATGGTTTGCCCAGTTTGTACGTATGGTGAAAAACAAGGTTTGCCTCTTTTCTTGAATTATGGATTGTCCGAAACATTGTCTTGACACCATCAAATGTGGTATAGATTTGAACAAAAGTTGGAATGTTAATGAATCTTCTCAAAGTTATAGACAATGACCTGTTGTTGTTTTGTTCGTCATTTCTTTCGAGGGAATAGGAAGAAATTCACAGCACACAATACTTCCACTAGACATCACATTATCCTGAGAAAGCAACTTCTTTTGACAAAAGTATCAACTCCATAGTTACTATTATATAATTGCTTGTGTAGTATTATACCTAAAAGAGGCATGTCGATACGCAACTGGCATTTCTTCTCCCTGATGAGACGTCTCGTTCCAGGGCTGCACATGTACATGAGAGAAAAATCTGGAGGGAAAAACAGTTGGTCCATACAGGAGAAAGGCTCTCCCACATGGTCGGAGATACAGACAAAATTCATTAATTTCAAGGAAAATGTTGGTTCCTTTTTATTTTTGTTAATAGCTTCGATGCAGGGCTGGTTCACGGATCACTCGGGGTATTGAATTCTGTTTAATTGAAAATTTCCTAGTTATGTTACTGAAGGACTGACGCTGATGATAGCAGTTCAAATTAGGCCGCATTCGCTTCTTCCTCCCATTCTCTCCCGCACCCAATGGGTGAGGAGTTAAACCCCTAGCTGTGTGCCCAACTCACTAACTACACCCTGATTGGTCGAACGCATTCTCTTTGTTCCCTATTTTCTAGCCCTGAACCTGGTATGGCGTTTTGGGGCAAGTACCAATACTATTACCCCAAAATGTCATTCTTCTCTACTCTCCTTTCCCCAGCAAGCAAACACACAACCAGAGTGCATTTCATTACACTTGCTTGGCTAAATCAAATTTGATCATTCTTTTTTTTACTTGCTGAAAATATAAAGAGAAGAAATGGCAACAATAATTCAAATGTGATGTATTCCTTACTTTAAACATGAGTAGGATAGCAAAAAATATGCACATTGTAATGAAAACTGTATGAACTTGGAGGCTGCAAGCAAGCTTTATTCAACTAAAAGAATCTGCTACAAAATGGTGTATGTTTATAACCATTTATAATATGGTCACCCAGACCACTTCCTGCCATATATGGTTCAGGTTATAAACCTAAATACGCGTGCTACTTGTACTTCATTATAACAGTTACACATGCAGCAGAAAATATTCTTAAAAACATTTAAACTGAAATTGCCATTGTTCAGTTTAATTGAAAAAATTGCTATGGTCACTTTTCTTTGGTGCTTGTCATGAATGGAAGCAAGTTTGGTAAGAAAATAGAAACCTAACTATAATCCTCCAAGAATGAGTCTCTGTATTCACATGCATATGAATCCAAGCAGAAGGTGGGTTCTTTTGTATGAACTTTGAAATAAAAAGACTGCGACTTCTGACTGGCACCAGATGGCCGAATGTCTTGACTGTCTTTTTCAATGTGCAATGAGAAGGTGCTGCTGTCGAGGGGACAAATGCCACTTGTCATATCACACTTTGCAATTCTCACCCAGTTGGGAGCGTGTGTGTGTGTGTGTGTGTGTGTGTTTTTGTTTGTTTGTTTTTAAAATTGAATCTTCTTTATATAAAACCAACTGATTGTCTGTCACTGTGTCCCCTCCCTTATGTTAAACATTGGCGCAGCTCAACCAAATTTAGTATGCATACTTAGTGGATCTAGGGGAAGAACTTTGACTATTTGTCCCCCCCCCCCATAATTTTTTAAAAAGGGTTTCAGAAGTGGGGGGGGTTCTATTTACAATGTAAATTATAATGAACCTTTACTTTCTGTTCAATATTCATATTGTAACGAAATACACCCAGATCATGTAGCCGTTGGGAGCTGGTCTGAAATCTGTGTTAAACTGCGTACGTGATAAACTGGACAGATCGGGTTACCGAAAACCATTGAAGATTTGAAAATAGGGGGGATTGTATGACCAGTAGCAGTTATAAGGGGCTAGAGGGAAATGGTTACAAGCAGTTGGGGTCGAGGTCTGAAACGATGAGCTGATTTCGCCCCAGACGAAATGCAACAGAATTTCCGTACCTCGATGAAATACGCTGACCAGCCCAGAAATTGACCTGCATATGCAGAAATAAAACCCCAGATTTCGAATTGAAGATCCATGAATTTTGTCGTCTTTTCTCTCCATACATGTGGGAGAGTTTTTGTCCGAAATGATTTTCCCTCCACAGAAAGATCAGCTCCCGTCAGCAGACCCGGACAGTCATCAACATCAACATCACAGTCCACAGCCAGGGAAGAAATGATCGTCTCTCTTTCTCTCTCGGCGACCCAGAAGAAGTACAGATCGCTGACTATGCTAATATATACTAGTTGGAAACTGCCGAATAAGGCAGGTTTTCAGCTACCATCGGAGGAGGCCGATGGCCCCTCCCTGAGGGGGCAGAGACTCTGGGGGCTTCCGCAGGAACTAGATGAATACTGTCTGATAGGGCAGTGTTCAGTTAGTTGGTAAATAAATAAAAAAAATAAAAATTCTTTTGAACCTATGCATTCAAATATTGAAACAGTAAAATAGTCTGCATTATTATTTGATTTGAAGACATTTTTAGAGAACAATTGTTTTATTTAAAACCTTTTTTCCCCCTCATATCTACTCATTATACACCACATGTGTGTCTATATTTTCTGTCTGTAACATTTCTGGAGGGAAATGGATATTAAATGCTAATTATAGAGCAGTCTCACCCCACTTTTAATATGCCAGGTGATGGTCTATATTTTCTGTCTGTAACGTTTGTCAAGGGAGATAACTATTGAGTGTCAATTATAGAGTAATCTCTCTTTTTTACAAAGGCATACAAAATCCAGGTTCATTCTGGTTGAACCTAAACAAGAAAATTCAGAGCAACATAATGTTTTTAATATTTTACAAGTACAATGCAATTGCAAAATTACTTAAATACAGCCATCAGTTTTTGATGGCATGGGCAAACTAACCCTAAAAGAATACGTTTTTATATTTCAATATACCCACAAAGTACAAAGAAGCAAACATAGATTTCATCAATTAGAAACTGTCTTTTAAGGTGATCTCCCTGGCTATGTATGTATCGCGCATTCAGTCCGCAACAATGAAGCTTGAGGGCTGAAAATTTAAACATTGTCTAGAAAGAACCCCCCCCCCCCAAAAAAAAAGGTTTTTAATGAGGGTTCAATTTGCAATGCAAGTTTATGCTAAATTGGTCTCTCATTTTAGCAGCATTGACGCTTGTTTTTTTTTGAAAATTTCACTTCTTTAAGCCTCGCTAAACAAAAGGCAAGAAGTAACTTATTCAATTTTAATTTTTTCTTAACAGTTTTTTAATTGATCACCCAACACGGCATGCTGCCAAATGACATCAGTCACATAATGTTTTCTATTGAGTGATTAACCAGACTTGTTTTCTTTAGAAATGTCTCTGGATAATATTTCTGTCTGTTGTGGTCTGTGTTAGTTGAAATCTGACCCTCTTCCCTCAAATCTTCTGAAATAAGGATGTAGCCTAGATGTAAAAAAGAATTGGGGTCACTGGCTCAGTTTTTGAATTCTATGTCTGGATTCTTTAAACTAATTTTGTGACTTTTTAGAAAACTGATCCTCTGCTTACGAGCTCACCCACTGGTGTACATGTTCAGTGATATCAAATCTTGCTGAATTGCACAATAATGAACTCTTTGCATACGCATACACAAGTGTACTGTAATATCTCGTTTAGTGCTGATTCACTCTTTTTCAAATATTTTTCCTAATAAGTTTAATGTTAAATTTCCGAAATAAATAATGATAAAAGACAGCATCATGGACAGTCTCTGAAATAACTGTATGCTACACTTTGGTTAATGTACCGTGTGTATGAGGATAAATAAGTTCACATACACAATTTATCATGAATATCACTATACATCAACACGTAGTGATATTTCATCAGCACCGGAAAGTAGCTACCAGATGAGATACACAGCACTAATCTATTCTATCTTGTTGAGGCTCAACAATGACATCATGAAAAAGTCAAAAGTAAATTGCTTATATAGATAAAAACGTGTAACGGTTCGGTACTTAATCAAGGAAATATTGTATACTTGGGATCTATATTTTTCATGAACAAAAGTATCGGATAACTGAGTTCTTCTCTCTTGATTTATATGTTGTGTTAAAAAGAATTATCTTATCAAGAGAGTGGGGAGGTTCTGATATTTTTATTTTTATTCCGATATGCTGATCTTAGTTTAAGAAAAAATTGCAATGATTTGTGTTGTTGTATATATTTTGTATCAAAATTTAGTGTTGGAAATGTTATTTCCAAGCAAGGGTAAAAAATCAAAACACCCTGGGTGGCTCACAGCACCTCCAGACCCAGCTGATTTACTTGCATACTTTGTATGTACAAATATCTCCCGCATTTTACTTTACTAACTGTGGCAGGTCTGTTAGTGCTGCATTTTTTAGGAACGTATCGAGAGCGCTACCCAAGGTATTTCTGTATTCACATGGCTGGTATAAAAATTGGAGAAAATAAATTTGCTGATCCCGTGAAAAATTCCATGTTGTCTTAGGGATGAAAAAAAGTAGTACATGTAAGTTTGGGTTAATGACAGATATTAACAGATTAAAAATGCAACAAAATATTATGTACTTACAGAGATCCTTTATTCATATTAATGACCGCAGTCAACCAAACACGTGTCCTACCAAGCTCTTTATTCTACTGATAAAACGCAATCACCAGAAAGTAAAACAGCCCACCCCTAGTGGAAGTCTTCTGCCTAAGGGGAATAACCCATGATACTTAACAGTACATATTTTTTTTTTATAATTAAGGAGTAAAGACAAGTTTCAAACTGGTTTATACAATTAATGAAAAATTATTTTAACAGGTCTGGTTTTTCACTCAATAGAAACCGTCACGTGACCAACGTCTTTTGGCAGCATGCTGTGTTGGGGTGATCAATTAAAAAACATTGGAAAAAAGGGGTGGTCAATGAATAAGTTACTTCTCTTGCATTTTTGAGGGCAATGATCACTAAAGTCTGAATTTTCAAAAAGAACAAGCGTAAATGCTCCTGAACACAAACTAAGGGACCAATTTAACATAAACTTACAATGCAAACTGAACCCCCCCACTAAAAATCTATTTACCAGGGTATTTTAAAAAAGAAAAAAATCTGTTTTTACTAGACATAAGGAGTAAATTTTCATCCCTCTAGCTCCATTGGTGTGGCCTTTTACGTGTGATACATACATACATAGCTAACTAGACCAACTTGAAAACTGAGGAAACCTATGTTGATGGTTTTTAATAATATTCCAGATCTTCGTGAATGATCATATTGTTTTCTGTGGTACTGGAGTAGAAGTTTTTCTTTTCTCTCTGTCTGGCATAATTCCTGCTAGATTTTCTGAATGTTAATGGCATCTAGATTAGGCATGGGCAACCTTTTTTGAGCAGCGGGCCACATGAGATATTGCTAATCATAAACCGGGCCACAAATTCATTGTCGGAATAATTTTTAGAATGTTAGCAAAAAAGTTTCTAACAACATAGCTTACATGCATCATTTCACTGAGCTCTGTTTGCCTTTTAGAAAAGAGTGTATTTAGGCTACTGATCTGTTTCTTTAGTGTTCCAATTTTAAGCTTTCTGACATCTCCTTTACGTTGATCATACCCAGAATGTTTAGTTGTGTAATGACACTTAACATTAAATTCTTTAATTGCGGAGTGGGATTCAGAATATATTAGACACACTGGTGTGTTTTTTTTTCTTCAACAAAGAAGTAATCATTTGTCCACTTATCCTGGAATTTTCTCATTTCTTCAAAAAAGTTTCCCTTTTTCTAAGATTAAATTTTAATAAAACGTTATTTTCCTCATGGAATTAAGTGTGCCATTCAGAAAGTCAAAATGGCTGCAGTTTGCCCATGGCTGATCTAGATCCTCCTCTTGAAATTGAAGGAAATTTCACAATGCAATTGGAATTCCTGGTATGAAATTATTCATCCTCTTGTCTCTGTATCCCTACCGGCATTGCCTCCTTGGCTGATCCTTAGGCTTCTTGAGGGCAATCTTATTGTGGACAGTAATTTGGAAGAGGAAATATGGTGCGAAGAGAAGAATTATTGGCTCTTCATTGGTGAAAAAAATTAAATTGTATATTCAGAACCTTTATTTGTTTTTGTTTTTTTTTGTTTTTTTGCCAAGTTTCATCAGCTATATTTATATACTAGAATATTACCCGTTTTTGTAATACTGGGAATATACTTATTTATTATGGATAATAGCAGGTTTTCTCTTTTTTTTGGTCATACATATTTAGCTGTTCCACTGAAGCAGGTAATTTTGTGGGTTTTCATCATTTATGGGTAAGGAAAATTGACTCAACACTTGCTTTACAATTGAAGTGATTTTACAGGTAACAGACACATGTTAACAGCAAATGTATTTTCAATATATTTCCAGTAAAAAAAAAAGAAATATTATATTCAAAATCCAGATAATTAAAATTGAATGATCTTCATCAAATCCTAATTACATTAATGCTATTTTATTTTGGGAAGATTTGTAATTACAGATTAAATTCTCAACAGACACAATCAAAGTGTGACATATTTTGAGGATTTAAGTAGTCTAAAATATGTTTATGTATAATGTATTTGTATGTGTTCCTTTGAAAATTTATTATAGGTGCTAGAATTTAAATTTATGCAAATCACTTAACTCCACCATTCTAAATTTAACGGAATGGTTAGTGCATAATGAAGTGTTTGGCTGAAATGAGCAGTTGCATTGTGAATAATTACTCGTTGATAAATATTTGGTTGGGTTAATTTTAAAAAAGGCGAAAATAATTTTTCTTTTTGTACCAATTTATTCCAACATAATTTTCAGGTTTGTGTACAAAATATGAAATGTGTCTGCTTTAGAGACTTTTTACTTGAAGAAAAATATATGGGGTTTCAGTTTGCCACTATATACAATAGAAAACCGATCCCCCTCTTTATGTCCATCTTACACTAAGATGTATTAATCATGGGGATGGGTCAGTTTATTACTTCACAACAATAGAAAACCTATCCGCCATTTTATTAATCTTCCACTTCATGTACAGAGATTTTAAAGAGTCTAAAATCTGTTTTAAGCTCGCAAATCTTTCTTCTTTTTTAAAAATTTCTTTTATACCATTGTATTCAGTTTTAATTTTAAACTAAAAGCTATGTTTGAAAAATATCAAAATTGTAGCTGGTCTACACAAATCGGCGTTACAAAGCCACGAACCATGGCGTTTTTTATAGGTAAAGATAGTTCTGATCGCACTGTTTGCTTGTAGCTGCAGATGATGGCCAGAATCAAAGTTGTGATAAAAACAACTAAAGATGATGATGAAGTGTATTGGGTTACAGTACTAAATCTTATAATAAAAATAAATGATAAAAATTGATTTTAATTATACTACTAGTTCTCAAACATTACTCCAACTATCAGCACCAGGTTTGTTTTTAAAGAGTGGACTCTGGAGGTGCAGTGTGGGCACTGGAGGTTTTTGGGATCACTGCCCATGTTGCCCTGTGGTGTTGTTCCCGGGCCTCTCCTCAAAATTTGCAGAGGCTTGATGAACTATGGCTGGCCAGTGTGAGCAATTTCTAGCATAATCCTCCAGATCCTTTGGTTTGATCTTGCACCATTGGAAGTTGGTTTTGATGGGTTTTCTGTAGAATTCTTTTGGTCGGCCTCTGTGTCTTTTAGCACATGCCAGCTTTCCATATAAGGGGCGTCTTGACATGCAGTGTTTCTCCATGTGGAGAGAATTCCCCACCCACTGGAGTGTGATGAAGGAATACAAAACAACACTTGTGGTTTGAAGATACTAATTGTAATCAGTGATTTGCTACTTGTTGATGTTAATTGTGTATTAATTTACATGGTACTAGTGGTCGACCGATATGTGATTTTGCTAAGGCTGAACTGTTTTGTTGGGTTTTTTTGGGTTTTTTTTTTCTGCATCTAAAATAATGTATTATTCACTTGAACAGAAAAATATTTGAAAATAAATGTTCATTGTCTCTGTTTGGGAAATAAAAAAGTTATGAAGTGTATACATTAGCTATGAACACTTCAATGTTTACCCTTTATTTTATTCCCCTCCCATATTTTCTTTGCTTTACTTCCAGTGACAACCAGCTGACAGCTAAAGAAGCCTAAGCCTATCTTCCCTTCCTTTCTTTCAATAGGAAATAAAGAAGACTGAGAACCAACCTGACTGTCCCCGCCTCCCTTCATACCCATTCGGACTGTCCCCGCCTCCCTCCATACCCACTCGCTCTGTTTTGTACGACTCTCTGGACTTTACTACCCCACCTCCGACTTGGTCAACCCTTTGATCTCGCCAAGCCGAATTTATGCAAAATGACATGCTGTTTTACCACCATCTCTTTCAACCATTCAGTTTTAATTTTAAACTAAAAGCTACCTTTTCCTATTAGAATAATAATTGGTCTCATTATCTCAATCGGCCAATGCCGGCACGATTTAATTGGTCAACCTCTACTTTTTAGCCTGAAGTTGAAAGAAAGGTTTTTCAAGAAATGCAGGAATCTGTTGGTTATAATAGCATGCATGATTTTATTTTTAAATGTCAATCTACCATATAAGCCGACTCTAAAACTAAAGTTTATTCAATTTAGTCCAATATTCGTTGGTTCAGTCAATTCTCCAAAATAAAGCAGCACTGCGTTCATCAGACTCTCAAATTCATAGGGTCTAAACAGACTAATGTGAACATTATGGAACATTATTTATGCTTAAAAAGTTGACTTAGACGCTGGTATATGAAGTAATTTTCTGTTTTTAGTTTCTTGAAACCACTGTGATGGATTGGGCAATATATTTTAAACATTTTATTTTAGTGTGAAAAAAAAGTATACAATTTGTATATACAATCACACATCATATTTACACGATATCTAGGCCTTAAATCTTTGCGGTGGTGTAATAAACATCATAATTCTTCTTAATATCATTTGCATCTGTTGATAGCACTACATATTCCGTCAATCTATTCCAAAGTCCTACCACTCTATTGCTAAAAAAGAATTTTCTGATGTTTAATCTACTTCTATTTGCTTCTGCCATATATGTGAGGCCTCTCAGTCCCTTGTACCATCTTCTAGTAAAAAAATACATCAGGGTTTACTACTTCTAAACCATGCATAATCTTGAATATTTCTATTAAGTCTCCCCGATCTCTCCTATTTTCTAATGGTGTTAATCCTAACACTTTTAGCCTATCCTCGTAACTCATACTTTTTAATTCTGGTACTAACTTAGTTGCTCATCTCTGGACTTTTTCTAAAAGATTTTTTATCTCTCTCCAAGTATGGTGACCAGTCCGGTGCACAGTACTCTAGGCTTGAACCATTGCAATATAACACTTGTCTTTATTGGATCACTTTTTAGAGCTTATATAACAGAATGCACTCTGTGTTCGTGTGTATGTGACAAAAAAAGCCCATATCTTATTACCAGGGCTAGAAATTTGTGTTAAACTGCGTACGTGACAAACTGGACAGATTGTATTACCGGTAGCCGTTAAAAGGGGCCCAGATTTGAAAATAGGAGGGAGTTGAGATCTGAAATCGTTAGTGACAGGTTGCACAAAGAGGGAGGAGAAAGCCGGTTAGAAGCAGTTAGCAGTTTGGTTCTTTCACCCTTGATTTTCTTGGTCACTTTTCTGAATTACTACTAACTCATTTAGAAAACTAAATGAAACAGAATTCTGTATCTCAAAGCGACCTGTGAACCGGCCCAGAGGAGACTTTTATATTGACGGAAATAAAACCCCAGATTTCCAATTGAAGAACCTGAATTTTGTTGTCTTTTCTCTCCAACCACGTGGAGGAGCCTTTTCTCTGAAATTAATTTCCCTCCACAGAAAGTTCAGCTCCCGTCAACAGACCCGGAAAAAGATGTCGTCCTCAGCATCATCTTCTCTCTCTCTCTTTCTCTCTCTCTTTCTCTCTCGGTGTGAAGAAGTACAGCCGGCATTATACTACACTTACATACGAAGATACAAATTGTCAACAGTGATTTGTTACTTATTGATGTTAGTTGTGTACAAAGCAAGAGATATTGATTAACATGTATCATTTTACTAAACTGACACTTTTATCTTTTAATTAGTGTTAAACAATATCCTGTGATTGTAATCCAGTTAAAGGAATGCCAAGCCACTTTTAATTGTTGTGACCTTTATTTGCCTGAGATTTAGTTTGCATATATCAAGGTGGTCTTCACATGAACTTCAAGAAAATCAATGTCATGTACAACAAATACATCAAGGACAAAGACACAACGATTAGAATTGAAAACGCAGAACTAAAGAAAGTAGATCGCTACATCTACCTGTGACAACGAATCTCCATGTAATCCCCAAAAGAAGAAATCAAATGACAAATCACTCTGTCCACAAGATTTCAGGAACAAGATCCAATTAAATATTTTCTATAGTTTTGAGAAGGGTCATTAATATTCAAATGGTTCTTTGGACGATTGAACTCCTTTTTGTTTGTGTTGTAAACTCAATGTTTTGCCGATCCATTCTTCACTCTTATTCAGGTGTAAAATCAGAGTTTACCTCATTACACTCGGATTTTACACCTGAAGAAAGCCAAAGAATGGATCGGCTGAAATGTTGTGTTTACAACACTAACATCAAGGAGTTCAATTGTCCGAAGAACCATTTGAAAGATAGTTTTAAAAAGAAGGGTCTACAACCAATGTTCCAGCTAATTTTTTTTTGTAGTCAGTGTGTGCAAAAATCTTATATTGTTCAAATTTTTTTCCTGTGACAAAATGTTATGTAATGGTCAGCGAGAAGCGATGTAGCTAAAAATACAAGTTGAAAAATTTTCTCACGGTCGAGAAAAAAGGGTTTCGTTCGCCAGACAGCTAGGGTCAAAGGTGAAGGGTTGGCACCAGTTTTTGCCAAAATGAATGTTAGTGGGTCATTAGAAACAGATTAGTAATTTCTGGAGATGACCACTCCAAGAGATACGATTTTAGAGTTATTGAAAACATGTGCGAAAACCTACAAAAAGTAGGCATGGATAAAAAAGACTGAGATTATAAAAAAACACGGGGAAAAATAGTAACGCGGTAGAGTAAAATTCGTCAGGCAGGACCTAAGGGTCAGCTCCGGATGCGATGATTCTCTCGCTCTCTCTCGCTCTCGCGCTCTCTCTCGCTCTCTCTCGCTCTCTCTCGCTCTCTCTCGCTCTCGCTCTCTTGCTCTCTCTCGCTCTCACTTGCCGTCCGTGAGTGACAATTCTAGCAGCAGTTTCCTAAGTCTCCTCTCGCTCCGCAATGCAAAACCAGTAAACCTACTATGTTGTGTTGAATAAAGATTTCTGCTCGTTGTCAAAATCAGCCTGTTTGACTCTTTGATTCTTTGATGTACGATACAGCCATGCAGGCTATCTGTTCCCTCCAATGCATTGAACCTGTACAGCAACAGGTGCTATCACCAATTCCTAGGCGTCAGCGTCTCCGCGGAAAAGCCGAGGCAGTGGAGATGGCTCATGGAAAGCATTCACTAAGTGCACATCATGTGCAGTGGATGCAGAAAGAGAAGCTATGGTACAAAAAGTATGGACGCTCTTTTGAATTAGACATGAGTGAATCAATTTTTTTTTTTTTTCACTAAAAAACTCAGTTAGCTATCTACAGAATTTGAACTCTTTTGTGCACACATTAATTTCCTTTGTGTTCTGTCTGCAAAATGAGTGTACACATGTGCACAGCTTAAAGGGAACTACAACCAATACATCTTCCTGATAGTCACCTATGGCACTGAAACAAGGGACCTGTATCCTTTTACTAAACTGACACTTATCTTTTAATTAGTTTTAAACAATATCCTGTGACTATAATCCAGTTAACCCATAAAAACCCACTGACACCAGTCTTTAATTGATCTGCAGTCTCTTCTATAATATATTTTGTCCTTGATTTTTAACTCATGAAGTGTACTAAGTGACCTGTACTTAACATCTTGGTGCAGTCACGTGACTGTCAATTTGACTACCCAGAATCCCACATAATGTTCCTTCAAGTAGAAGTCTTGGTTCTTATGGGTTTTAAAGGAATGCCAAGCCACTTTAATTGGTGTGGTCTTATTTACCAGTGATTTTGTTTGCATATATCAAGGTGGCACACAAACTCCCCTATTAACCTTAGGTTCCTGAAAAACATGACTTTAACTGATACTGATACGGTTTCCATGGCAACAAGTAGTAGTGAAATTTAATTTATTGTAGTGTTGGAATTTTGTGACTAACTTATGTAGAGTCAGAAAAATGGACATCATGGTGTTAAGCCATGTTTTCAAAAACATCCAGAAATATCTTGTATCTAAGGAGGTTTAGCATCCCAAATTAAATATCTAAAAACATCTAGAATCTAGGGAACTTTAGTGTCCGAAATACTGCGACACAAATAATGATTTTAATAATACAATACCCTAGTTGAGGTCATTTCTGAATTTAAAGGTTTTTAATGTAAATGTTTTTAGTTTAAATTTACGAAAGGGCCCAATTAATACAATATTTACTCACCTTAATTGTGGCCCTTTCTGAATTTAAAGGTTTTTAATTGAAATTTAGTAAATGTAAATGAAAAAATTTTTTTTTTTAATTGAAATTTAGTAAATGTAAATGAAAAAAATTTTTTTTTTTAAATGTTCAATTTATTTCGAAATTGATGTTACGGTTAAATTTGATTTCTAATTTATAACAGATATTTTTTTGTGATAGTACTTAAAAACACAGAACACATGTAGGTTTCTATTCTTATATTAGGAGCGTTTGCAATTTGGGACGCTGAACTACACTTTCCCCAATCTGGATTCTAGATGTTTTTGAAAACATGGCTTAACTCCATGATGTCCAGAAAAATTACTTGATTCAGAATTCAAACTACAATATTTTATATTGTATATTTGTATCTTTTTTATCAACAAGGTTGAATGAAACAATATTTACGAGTTGGTGTAATTTACAGTCTACTGTGCATTTTTTAATATTATTTTTAAAAGAAAAATATGTTGTGCTGTAGATAAGATATGTATTATTTACTCACTTTGTGAATTTGTCACAAAAATGGATGTAGAAAGATAACAACTTTTGATTCAAATTTTAGAAAGATGAGTCAAAAGCCCTAGAAGCAGCAGTCTTAGTCTGTCACAGATAACATAGGATATAGCAAATTGTTTGTATTGCCATGGAGATAATAGCTTGTTTGTCCTTTTTAAATTTTCAGTTTTTTTAACTGCAAACACCATATTCTACTCAAATTATATATTTTTTTTATATTTAAATAATATTTTTTTAGTTTTCGAATGTCTTAAAAGGAAAGGATTATCTTAATGGTATCTGTTAAATGCTTCAATAATTAAGTGACTGCGTAGAGATATTAACTATTGCATTGCGTTTAAGAATGATCAAGGATTTAGAGAAGATTGGTATTGAAGCCTTGTTGCATTAGATAAAACAAGAAAGAACTTATGGCCTAAATATCCCCCCAAAAGTATGTTCACTTTATCACTTATTTAAAAAACAAGCCCGAAAGTCAGGCCATAGATGTGCTATTTAAACACGAGTTTAGTTAAATGTTAAAAAAAGAAACACTGCGATATGTTAAACACTGCGGCATGAGATGTGTTAAAAAAACAGTGCGACATGAGATGTGTTAAAAAAACAGTGCGACATGAGATGTGTTAAAAAACACTGCGACCACAAACAACAACAACCAAAGGTTTATATAATCAAAAAATAAGTAAATACATAGTTTTATTCACTAATTAGGCAATTTTGCAGATTCGGTGTAATATATACACTGTTGCTTGAGTCAGTCTGTCGATATCGATTTAGATGTCCTCTATTCCTCCTCTGGGCATCAATTTTTGGCTCCGAGACTGATCTATGTTTAGCTCGTCCTTTGGCTCTCATCACTGCTTAGGGTTTTGACCTCAACATCCATGACTTCATTGGTGGCTTCTCAGGCCAAAGTTGGATGCGCATAGCTTGCCACAGGTCTGACAGGTGGTACCGTCCCCGGGAGCTTGAGGGCCTCAAGCCATCCTCTCATGTCTGCAGGCATGGCGATAGTTCCTGGCTGCTGTGTGTGATATGTATTGTGTAGAACACTACAAATGTCTTGTGCTTCTTCCTAAAAGCAAATAAACATGGAGATAGCATTAATTGCATGATTCTGTATGTGAAAAGAACATCAGACTAAATCATTCCAGTCACATACCATTTCTAATGGCTTGTTGTGATGTTCTAATTGAAATGGTTCTTTAATTTGCAGATTACAAGAGTGAAAGAACATTGATTCTCATTAGTTTAATCAAATTTGACTAGTTTTTACCATCATCTTAATTTCACTTATTTTTATATACAACTTTCAATTCGGGCCGTTATTTCTATGGCAATGTATAACAGCGCGGTCAGATAATAAAGACTAAGCCTTCGGTGAGACTCAAACTCACGCCCTCATTGCCAGAGGGAGTCTAGTTTACACCTAGCTGCTTTTACCAATTGGCCACAAACACTTCATAGATTAGCAGAAGCTGATTCCTGATTTTAAATTCACTACTTACATCTGACTCTTGGGGCCATATAGGTAGAAGGTAAAAACTAATCAAATTTGATTAAAAATAATGTGTTATAATTACTTCATCCAAGAATAATAACATTGATTCTGTTTAGCATTGCTTTGACTTTTGATGCTGCCCTGGGAAATAGGACGAGCAGTGGGGGCCCAATTGACTTAAAGCTGGCCCTGGTGCGAAAAAGTTCAAATCCATAGTGACACTTGGTGAAGAACTCTCTACTGTGTGACCTGATACCTTGAGACTACCGATGAGACTGGAAACTTGCTCATATAGTTACATAAGGGAAGTATAGGAAGAAAATTACTGCTAGAAAAATGAAGATCTATTTAGCAGTTGTGACCCAGAAATGCTATCGACAAAAATCTTTGTAGAAAGTATTAAGATAAATCAATCTTTATTATTATTGGATGAAGTATTGTAATACAGTATTTTTATTAAATTTGACTATTTTTTACGTTCCTAATTTTAGTTGCTTTTATACAGTCAAATTTAATAAAAATACTGTATTACAATACTTCATCCAATAATAATAAAGATTGATTTATAAAAAAGGTCTCATATGTAAAAGAACATAAATATGGCACAGTCGGTTGTAGAGACTGAGTTTATAAGTGTAAATCAGCTTCTGCTAATCCATGAAGTCTTTGTAGCCGATTGGTAAAAGCAGCTAGATGTAAACTAGTCTCCCTCTGGCAATGTGGGTGTGAGTTCGATTCTCAGAGAAGGCTTACTCTTTATTTCTGATTGCGCTGTTGTTCGTTGCCATAGAAACAGTGGCCCAAATTAATAGGTTGTATAAAAGCCACTAAAATTAGGATGAAGGTAAAAACTAGTCAAATAAAAGTATTAAGATGTTAACTATTTATTTTGTATTCAAATAGTTCTTTGGATGATTGAACTCCTTCTTGTTGTTTGTGTTGTTGACATGCTGTTTCGGCCGTTCCATTCTTCGGCTTTCCTCAAGTGTAATCTTCGAATGTGATGGCGTAAACAGAAGTTTTTAATTTCAGAGGTAACCCTTATAACATAGGATTCGGGTGTTTCTTTATCCTTGCCTTGTCGGGTTTGGGTTGGTTGAATAGTGGAAGCCACATCGGATATTACACCTGAAGAATGGAAGCAGTTCAATCCTCCGAAGAACTATTTGAATTTTAATGACCCTTCTCAAAACTATAGAAAATATATTTCTTTTGTAGTTCTTATTTTTTTATTATTAGCCTTTTAAAGTCCCCAAGTAAGTGTATGCCATGGGGGTGTGATGGGCCTTTCCCTGCCATGGCCCATGATGGCAGCGGGAGAGATGGATATATGCCTTTCCCAAGGGCATTAGTGAAAGGTGAACAAATCCTGCCTCAGCTGGAGTTTGAACTTAGCCTAAGTCCACATTTGTAGAGAACCCTTTATTAAGTCAAACTATAAACTTGCTTTGATATTTTTTTTTGTTTCCATAATGATATAAACAATTTCTAAAAACTTGCTGTCTGACAGTAATTTTTATGCCTTATCTTAGATAAGAATTGAATATTATTAATCACTGCTCCCCACAACACTGGTTTATTGCTGGGTCTAGGTTATTCATGTACTCTGACCTTTATATGTACATATCTATTTATCTATGAATCTGGACTTTGCTCAGCCCTAACCATTCATAGTAGAAACTTGGAATTTTGCACACACACACACACACACACACACACTCCACTCAATGAAGTTTATGTTAAATTGGTCCCTTATTTTGTCTTGAAAAGTAAATAATGCCTGCTGAACTTACGTGAAAGTGCTCTTCAACGCAAAAAGGTTGGAGACCACTGAGCTAGATTATCACTGATGTCCTGCAAAATGATCTCTAAAGAGTGCAAACCACAAATGCATTCGTGCCTTTTCAAAGGGCATTAATGCGAAGTGGATGTAAACAGCCTTGACTTGCGTTTGTCTTGCCAATTCTGTCTGTGCCATTAGCCACTACATGACACTCACCTTCAGCGTTTGATTAATCGCTATGGGCCTGAAAGCAATCTTTCATTTGATTAACCCTTTGGTAATATAATGGACTGTCACGATGTGTCTAGACTTAGTTCCCTTCTGGGTAATCGCATGGGCTGTTTTTTTTAAAACCAATTATTCCATCTTTATGAAAACACTTGAAAGTCTCTTGACCGATGACCTATTGCCATTTGGTCTTTATTAGTTATTGTCTCCAGATGCAACCAATAAGAATAAGTGTTGAAGTATCATGTGACTATATTGTGGAAATTAATCTTGGAAACAATCTATCAAAGGCTATTTGTATTACTGCATTGTTTTATAAAGTGGGTTTAGATTAAATAGTAAAATATAATAGAATATGATCATTCAAGACTTATTCAGCATTGGCCTTCTAAAGAGAAGTAAGAATATTATTTAACCATACTCGTATTGCAAAAATCTTTTCAAAAGTCATGTTCAGGCACCCTAAAAATTGTTGAATCGAAGAAAGGGACACATTTTCTCTCGACACAAGTTACTTACATTCAATAAAAGATAGGTTTGAGGTTATTGATATTTTTTTTACTTTTTCACTGTTTTCTGTCGACCGATGTTGGGGTATAGACCGAGGGCCAGCAGAACCTACTGTGCCCCCCCCCCTCCGAGGATTCTATGAGTAGGGTACCAAAATGTGCCTTAGGATGTCCTCTTTCAGAAAAAAGATGTTCCCAAGAGAAAAGTCTGTAGAAACTACCTCATTTGCATTAAACAAAATGGCTGCCAGCACACACTAAACAAATCCAGAATTTCATATCTCATCTCCCAATTGACATATCTGAGTACTTTAAAGGGCTAAATCATGGTTTTCAGATATGAGGAATTCAAAAATACACTTTAATATTTAATTTATTCTGAGGGATTATGAAAAAAAATACCAAATTCTTTTTTTTTACAAAAATTCTCTGAAATGTATATTCTGTTTAATGAAGGGAAATTAGTGCATACTATTTGTTAAATGGAGCATAAATTTCAATTAACATCTATTCATCATGAATTAAGTGTCTATTGACTCTGATGAAATTTTCTTTCTAACGATATATATATATATATATATGTATCTTCATCAGGAATTGAATCCACAATCCATAGACTGTGGACTATATACTTAAAATTTCCTTGTAAAATGCTAGATACCTAGCTTCACGTTTTTGGTTGTAACTTTTCATGCTCAACACGTACAAATTGACCAGATACCATGAGGACCATTTATATATACATGTATATATCTCCAAGAATTAAATCCACAATCCATAGACTTTGGCCTATAAAGTACACGTATACCATAAAACAGGGTTACTTGAACCTCCCAGGCAACTTGGGCAAATAAGCATTGTAGAAAACTAGCATTTCTATGATAATTGCTGCATATTTAAATTTTAGCAGAGGGTTGAAATATGCTTTTGTGATATCTGTGGAGCATAGATTTTAGGTAGCATGAGCTTATTAAAGCATTTTCTAATACAACTCTGAAAATTGGCATTTTAAAAAATTTGAATTGGGTCCCTCCTGAATTGTCCAAATGTGTGTTGTAAGCTTGGGTTAATGACAGATATTAACAGATTAAAAATGCAACAAAATATTATGTACTTACAGAGATCCTTTATTCATATTAATGACCGCAGTTGATCAAACACATGTTTTATTCTACTGATGAACACAATCAGTAAATGGCTACTCGTTCACCAGAACATAAAACAGCGCACCCTAGCGAAAGTCTTCTGCCTAAGGGGAATAACCCGATACTTAACGTGTTATGGCCAATATTATTACAAGATATATTGTTATGCATGAACTCTGTAGATTTGCTAATAAAACACAATTCTGATGTAGTGTTTGACCAAAATTCCAAGAAATGTATTGCTATGCCAATTTTTATAGAGAATTGTGGTAACTTGGACCAGAACTCTTTTCTTACCAGTATCAAAAACAACACAAACTCACAGGTTGGTGGTAAAATATAACATTACTACCTCTTCAAAAAATTAAACAAGGATGTTGATCGCTATTTAGCCAAATAACTAAAGTAATTTCGAATGCAGTTTTAGAAATTTCTTTTTATGCGACCTGAGTATTCACAAGATTGCAATCAATATAAATGGCCCACTAAGGAAGACATAGATAACTCTGACTTTGTAGATAGTGCAACTTTGCATTAGCTATGACTCCCAGAGGTGCATATGTTTTTGAATAGTATATTAAGTTCTATTGATTTCTGCTGCTTAACATTTTGTTCTTTTCAGAGACAATTGAATTCGTAATTCTGGAATTGTTAAGGTGTGTGTGAATAAGTCAAATATTGACAAATCATTTCCCACAGCATTTTATCTCTTCTAAATAAAGATAATGTCTTTTGTTCTGAGCTTCAAGTACATGAAAATTGAAAGTGCTGTTCCATTAGAGTTAATGTTTATATTAGGGTATATATATATATTTCATAGTTGTTCAAAAATGTATGTTCAAAACCGTATAGACTTTTAATCTTGGGAAAATCATTGAAATGTCTGTAGTGGTCCAAGTTACCACAACCAATGGTTACTTGGACCACTGGAGCTTAAAAAAAAAATACAACTAAGAAAAGATGCTTTTAATTATTGAAGTTACATTGTTGGAAATATGGGATTGTCTTAGTTCTTTAGAGACAACTAAATATTCTCATTTCTTAGGGGAAATTACAATGTTATAAATTAAAAAAGTGGCCCAAGTTACCCCATTTTACGCTACTTGAAATTTCCTTGTAAAATGCTGAAATACCTAATGAATAAAAAATTACTTTTATGGTAAAATACAGTGTATTTTTGAATTCCTCATGTTTGAAAACCATGATTTAACCCTTTAAATTACTCAGATATGTCAATTGGGAGACGAGATGAAATTCTGTATTTATTTTTGGTGTAGGCTGGCAGCCATTTTGTTTTATGCAAATGAGGTAGTTCCTCCCGTTTTTTTCTTGGAACATTTTTTTTCTGAAAGAGGACATTCTAAGGAACGTTTTGCTAACCTGCTCGGAGTCGGAGGGTGGGGGTGCACAGTAGGTCCTGCTGGCCCCGGTCTATATCATTACCCCAAAATCGCTTGACTGAAAATAGTGAAAAAGTCATAAAATTATCAATAACTTCAAAGTGTTGTCAAAACTGTTCCCCAAGGCAGAATAATGGGGATTCTTAATGTGATAGAGGACAATTTTCTGTGTCAAATGACACCAAAAAAAGCTTTGATAGGAATGTTTTCCTCCTTCGACCCTTCTGCAACGAGCCTATGAGCCAAACAGACAATTCTTATATATTTACAAATTTATTTATTATATAAACAATACAAAAGTTGTGGTAATCATCTTCAGCTGGAATAGAAGTATGAGTGGCGTTTGACCCTGCAGCAGCCAGTCCTGTTTTTAATTACACTTAAACTTTAATAATCATTGTGTTCATATTGCAACAAACTCTTTAGGAAATATTTTTGTAATGTGTTTTGCAAGAAGTGATAGCAACTTTCACCAGGAACTGAAGAAAAAGTATCTCATCAATATAGATAACTTGTTGGGAATTTTTGGTATTCCCCGAAACAATTCTAAAACAATTATACTGTTACTTGTTTTTTAAGTAAAAAATGTGCGGCTCCCGCAAAGTATATTTAATTGATGCAACTTATCTTTTTTCTTCAATTGATGATCACGAAGTAGGGGGGTTGCATAAAATACTTCTTTATGCGGCGAGGTGTCCGCCTATTATTGGTTTTATCAGATCTTTGCTCGTCTCGGAGGTGTGTATAAATTTTACTTCTCGGAGGAAGACACTGATATAAAGTTCTGTACTTCTTGAGAGAAGTTACGGTTTGAAAGTGTTGGGCTTGTATGTAAGTGTGTGAAATGTGTTTTTCAAATGTGAGCCCAGAATTACAACGGCTAACGCTTGTGTCCAGCGAAAGATCCGAATGGTAACAAGTTATTTCTGGAACTGGTGAAGGAAGGGGATTCTTCGAATTTATAGCAAATTTATTTGCCCCCTTCTTTTTTACATTCTTGGCGGGCAAAAGTGCGCCTTTTTTTGGCCACGGACTCCTTGCGGAGTTGACCAAGGGCCGGTAAAACTATAAGCTGCGAATCAATCAATCAACAATACGAAAGCCGACAAATTCATTTACAGTAAACATTATCTAAACTATTAATTCTAGAACAAACGATTGGTAAAACATAATTAATTCTTATATCCTATTCATAACTAAAACACTTGGAAATTGAAAACTTAACCCGTATACTCGTAAAATTAGAATTTTAAACACCTAGCAGCACCTTCAGGCAGTTGTCAGTAATTTTGGCTGTTCATAAATGTTTTTCAGTTTTGTAACACCTATAACCCATGAGACATAGAGGTGTTAGTGTTGTTTGCAGCTTTAATCTTAATATAATTCACCAAATGTCTGTTTGTCATAACTAAAGGATGGCTAGAGTTATGGCCACCAAATTTTCTGTGGTTACTAATGGAATAGTTTTTGAAAATAACCCAATTCTTTTTCATTTTAAAATTATTTTTTTTTATATCTGAACAATGTAATATCTCCAGAAGTCCTTTTCTGAATATGTGTTGATGATTGCACACACACACACACACACTCCCCTCAATGAGTAGGGAAAATGTTGGTTTTTTTTAAAAATTCCCCACCTAAATAGGTTTTTAGAGGGGGTTCAATATGCAATGTAAGTTTATGCTAAATTGGTCACTAGTTTGTGCCTGCTTGTTTTTTTGAAAATTCAGCCCTTTTTTTTTTAGTGATCACAGCCCAGTATTTTAGCTCTCTTCTATTCTGTAGCCCTATTCTATTCCTTAGCTCTGTTGTGGCCAGCTCTTTCAGGGTGTAACCACTAGTATGGTGTACTGACAGGCCTATCTCTATACATGAGCCACCTGCTTGGCATTGATCATGTGAGAGTTGTGTTGAGTCATATTAACTCTTTAGCTTGCACTTGCAGAAAAACACAAGAGGCTTTTTAGTACTTCCTGGTTTACAAAATGTTGAATAAGAGATTGTTTACCTGTACCAGTATGACTCGTCCTATTATTTAAATCTTATCTTCCACTTACGTACTGCGAGGTGGAGACTGTGGGTCGGTGATTTGATTGGTTGTCTCTGTAATAGATGTGCCAGAATCACTTCCTCAACCATTTTTCTTTCTGATCCCATTAGAAACCGTCAAACAAAACTCACCAAAACTGTCAACATAGGTTTCTTCAGTTTTTAAGTTGGGCTTGCTTAGCTATGTATGTATATATCACGCACACAGGCTGCACCAATGGAGTTTGAGAGCGGCCAATTTCAACATTTACTCCTTATGTCTAGAAAAAAATTCAAATTACCCCCTAAATAGGTGTTTAGTGGGGG
>VCCN01001780.1:402921-415992 GCA_006491835.1 Architeuthis dux
AATGGCTAGATCTAGCAAAAAAAAGATGGCTGATTTGGCAACTTTCTTTTTAGCTAATAGCCTTATTCCCAACTCCCTGGTTGGGAACACATTGCTTGTCACAGTATCCTTATCCAGCCTTACTTTACTATCTGCCTGGAAAATAGTCATGAGTCTTGGTATCCTGTCATGTGGTCCCTCGTTCTCGCTCAAATATTTGGAAGAGCAAAAGAAAAAAAAAAGGTTGCCGCGTCAAAACTTCCTGTAGAGGCCAACACCTGCCTGGGGCACATTTTCCCATGTGCCCAGATAAAGTTGATCTCTGTATGCATGTACCTTTCTGTACATATTTCTTCTGTCAAGCAGAATTCCAGATTTTTGTATATGTATAAATGAATTTTGTTCATTTCCCGAACAACTCTTGATTATATTCTGATAAATCAGTTTTGCGGAGTCGGTTTTCATGTGGTTGGTTAGATTCTAGTTTTGTATTATCATTTCCTGGGTATAATGATTATACACAGATGTGGGGTTTTGGGTTTTTTTTTTTTCAATTCTTGTTATAAGATATTTAACCTCTTAACTGTGGCCGGAGCAGCTAAATTGCTGTGTTCTAAATGAGGCAGTAATTTTGATTATACAGGGTGGCGCGAAATAAGCTGAACAGTTTTTCTCTGTAAAATATGGACCATTCCACTTGAAGTTATGGACGGGGGAACAACCATCCATAACTTCAAGTGGAAGGGTCCATTGTGTGACTAATAGAAATTTCCAGCATTCACAGTTGAGCCATAGAACTGAAATTTCAATCATCTGCAGTTAATGGGTTGATCTAACTAACTTTACTGCTAACCTAAAAGAATGTGATCCATACGAGTTTGAAAGAATAGAGGAATAGCCTTGCAAATGTATGATTATATTCTGAGATAATAGTGAGGTCATTGTTAATTTTTTTCATACAGTGCTTAATATTGTCAAATGCACACATAGAAAGCGTGCTCTCTCATATATCTATATATCTATATCCAACAATATTAGATTGAAATGACAATTCAGAAGACCAAGTTGTGTACAAATGAATATTTCTTCTTTTTTTTTTTTCTTTTTTTTTTTCTTTCTTTTTTTTTTTAATTTAGTTTAAAATACATAAGGTATTTCTGAATTGTCATTTCAATCTAATATATAGTCTGAAATGCTTCTTAAACTTAACAATGGAACAAAAAGTTTACCAAATTTCACTCACCGATACATGGTCCATTCATCCCTGGTCCTTGCATGCAAGTGAATTATATTATTATATCTATCTATATTTTTATTAGGAAAAATGTTTATTGGTTCATAACAACTTGCACAACCAGTTTCACAATTAGATCATCAGATGAACAATTAATATTGAAAACTGAGGTCTACTAATATATCTAATGTACAACTATTTATGACTACTTACTATATATATATATATTTTTGTGCTTAAAACTTTTTAATGATTAATGTCCCCCAACATAGCCACATGATATTTCAGCACTTTTTTGTTGGTTGGATCCGGAGAGAGTAACTAATAACGACCAAATGGCAGTAGTTCATAAGTCAATATTAGTGCTTTTATAGCTGACAAAGGATGTTTTATTCATGTGCTGATATTGGTTTGGGTCATAATCATAGACAGAATATGCCAATCAGTTCTTTCTTATATTCTTACCATTATCTAATGACAAGGCTTACAATTTTCGATTTTGGGCTAGACCACATCTTCATATCTGGCAGTTGCCAATGTACCTAAAGCGTAAAGTATATAACGGCTGCATAATACCAGCTATGACTTATGGATGCGAAACATGGAAATTAACCAAACGAGCTGCAAACCAACTCAGAATAGCAGAGAGCCATGGAAAGAGCAATGCTAGGGATAACTCTAAGAGATAGAATGGATCAGAGAAAAGACTAGAGTGAAGGATATTATACAACTAATTAAGTGGCAAAAATGGAGATGGGCTGGCCACCTAGCAAGAAGAGATGCCAATAGATGGGGGAAAAGACTAACCGATTGGTGCCCATGTGACAGTAAATAAAGTAGGAAAAGACCAAATACGAGATGGAGGGACGAGGTTAGCACAAGATAGGCCGTCATGGAAGGAGATGGGAAAGGCCTTTGTCCAGCAGTGGACTTATAACGGCTGATGATGATAATGCTCCAGAATCCCTGGTACTATAACTGGGCACAAACAGAATTTTACTTTGTTTTGTAGAGTTGTTGACAGCAATATCAACTTCCATAGTTTTAAAATGTTTTTCTTGTGACCTGAGGTATAGTGTTTATTATTTTTATTTTTAAGTACTAGTTTACCGATGATGGCAAAAAAATTAAGGCAGTATTTAAATTGATGAGCGGCCAATCGATGTTTACCAGTAGAACAATCAGGTTGTAAAGAAAATCAGTTCATAATAAACTGTTGTCTTACTATCGTATGTCAGTGTGTGAAATTATTATTTTACATTTGGTAGCAGAGCGTCGATCAACAAATACAGAATGGCTTCGAAATTGCTAATTCCATCACTTCTAAACACGGATAATTACGATTCTTGGAAAAAAGAAATGCAAATCTGGGAAATGGCGTCTTCCTTAGCACTCAAACGGCAAGCGCCAACTGGAAAAGGCCAGAGAAGCTGTCCTGGAGATGGATATTACCTCTTTAAATGAAGATGATGGAATGCAAAAGCTGTATGAAAAATTGGATACGCTCTTTTTATAAGACACAAATCAGTCGGCTTTTATGGCATACGAATCATTTGAACAATACAAAAGGGGGGGGGACGAGTGGCCATTCGATGTTTACCAGTGGAACAATCAGGTTGTAAAGAAAATCAGTTCATAATAAACTGTTGTCTTACTATCGTATGTCAGTGTGTGACTTATTATTTAACATAAATAATTTTGCAATTGCATTGTACTTGTAAGAAATATCAAACATTATTGTTAAGTAAGTATCATGAGTTATACCCCTTAGGCAGAAGACTTCCACTAGGGGGCACTGTTTTACCTTCTGGTCAATGAGCAGCCATTTTGTATTGTGTTATCAGTAAGAGAAAGAGCTCTGGAGGACACATGTGTTTGGTTGACTGTGGTCATTATTTGTATAAAAGGACCTGTAAGTACATAATATTTTGTTGCATTTTTAATCTGTTAATATCTGTCATTAAACCAAGCTAACAATTATGTTGCTATGCATTTTCTTGTTTATGGTCAAACAAAATGAACCCAGGTTTTTTTATGCATTTCGAAAGAAATAACTGAGACTATACAATTAGCATTGATTGTAACATCTGTAAAGGGAGGTAACTGACAGAAAAATATAAACATGCGTGGTATATTATATAAGTAGATATTATTTATGTTCATCTTCTGTTCCTGTTATAACACAAAAACAGATGCGTAGACATGTTGGTTTTCCATTTTCTACCTTTCTTTCTCAATAACTTATTTAAAATGGTTTTTGATGTGGCCTTCTTCTTTGTATCTTTGTCAGACCGACAGGTTTGAAAGAAAGTCTTATGAAAATCTCAATTGGGAATGGAAATAGAAATTTCAAATTTCAATTGTTGTATTAAGTCTTTAAACTAATTCCCCACTTCCTTCTACTGTGAAATTCATCCGAGTAAAATAAAAAATTCTTGTTTTATTTAGACGTTTTTTGTTCAGCAGTTCCATCAACACAATTTTATAGTTGTTCACTTGTTTCAATGTTAGATCTGGTAACACTGGAACATTCACAAATATTATGGTCTTTGCCCGTTAGGTTTTTAAAAAAATATTTCTCTGTGTCAACCAACTGCTTTACTGTTTATCATACTGTTAAACTATTTAATGGAGGTGTAAGTGGTGTAGCAGTTAATGGCACGAAAAATGGAGACTGCAAGCCGAGTTCAAATTCCGGTCGAGACTGTTACGTTCACTTTGTACTAATGCCCTTGGGAAAGGCATGAATCCATCTAACCCCCTCCCCCAAGCTAGTGGTATAATAGCAGGGCAGACAGGGCTCTCTAGGTTTGGGAAGGCAACCAGTTTAGAAGGACAACTCTGATTCAAAACCAGGGAGTGGAGCCCCTGTAAGGCGGTTGGGTGCCAACTTTGATATACATCCAACCTTTCCTGTAGCCAACGGCCCTGTCAGCTGGGGCCTAGAATACGCTGACTGCATCCCCTGCAGAGGGGTAAGACCCCCCCCCCCCCCTCCAAACAGGGGCAATCTGTTTTTTTCACTAAAGTCACAAGACTCTAGTTAAAAAAAATAACTGTTCACCAAAGTCACAAGATTCTATTTTTAAAAGATTTTAAACTGAGTTCAGCATTAAATGACCCATCAAGGGTTGATATGCCACTAAGCAAATCAATCAATCCTGTAGCCAAGCTAATGCCAAGCATATTGCGCTGTACTCTCCTTTGAACTACACCAGTGAGGTTGAGAGAGGTGTTCTGCCAATTGGGCATCCCAGGATCTCATACGACCACCCATTGCCCCTTTGAGTTTACTAATGTCTTTTATGATATCTCTAGTGGTTGATCAGTAGCTATAAAAACTATTCATTACTTCTAGTTTTGAAGAAGCTCTATGGATAGATGGAAGATAAAACAGTCATACTTCTATACATTTTTAAAACCATATGAGCAGGTACAAGCATATTACCTTATCAGTGTTGGTTCATATTGCTGTGAACATAGTGGGTCAAGGCTTATCTAAAGTGATTGATAAAAAAACCCATTTCAAGTGAACATTAGTTGCTCAATGCCCCCCCCCCCCAAACAAATCTTTTGCTTTATGGTATCTCTCTCCTCCCCTCTATCATTATTTTTTTTCATTGATTCTCCCCCCCCCCATTTCCTGCAGTGTTTTGCCCTTACTATGTAAACATCTTTAGTTATGTGTTCTTTGACAATAATGTTAATGTACATGGATGATGTGTGTATTATATAGTTAGAAACCATCAACCAAAATTGCCAACATAGGTTTCTTCAGTTTTTAAATGTTTCTGTCTGTCTCGGAACTGGTGTATCCAACGTGATTTGGCTGTAAGCCAAATATATTAATGCTTATTCTATTCATCTTCCTTGCAGTAAAATTCTGATGTGATATTTTGCTACTAAATGTCAATTGTAGTTTTGGAGGACAAACATTTATTGCAGTCTGCCTTGGGGCAGGATATTCTGTTATTGTTGTTTGTTGACTTGTGCTGAAATTTGAAAATAAATGATTGCAGACATGATTAAATGGATTATTTTCCCTAGTGTAATACAATATTAATATTTGCATTTCATCAGTTTGTTTTATGTAAATACATAATTGCTATTTACATTCAGAATTCATAAAATCATAAAATAAGTATTCAAATAGTTCTTCGGATGATTGAACTCCTTGTTTGTGTCGTTAACACAACGTTTCAACCAATCCATTCTTCAGCCTTTTTCAGGTGCAATATCTGAATGTGATGGTGATAAACGGGTGTTTTTACTCCAATGGAGTTTAAAACGTAGGACTTGGCTGGGTTTTTTTTTTTTTGTTTTTTATCCTTGTCTTGTCAGGATTTATTTGAATTTCTATAAGATGATATTTTTATCATAAAAGAAACTGAGTTTAAGTGGGAGCGTTCATTCTTTCAAATGGTTGGTAGGAGATATGTTGGATATTTAGGCAGCCATGGGCAGAGATCACAGATTTGAACCCCACAGGTGTTGAAAATCATAAACAGGATATCAACTGCAAGGTGTTCAGGACCGGAAACGGACACACCGGGTGTTCAGGGTTCAGGATATTGACCTGCCTACAGGTGGTGGCTGTAAAACAAGCGTGGGCGTTCGAACCCCATAAAAGAGACACAGGAGGCCCTGGGAGACAGACAGCAGCTTGGCCTGGGAAAGCACGGGGCCAGTTCCCCTGTTGGGAACAGTCTGTCAGCTCCCATTATCTTTCTCTCCCACTCTTCATACTCAGCCACGACACAATGTATCTTACGAAATAAAAATATATCCTCATATTTTTATAAACAAGTTTTGAGTCTTCCTTTTTCTCCAAGTTCACGATTCTCCTCCCATGGACCAAGATGGCTATACAACAGATATTTTTATCAGCAAAATTGTTACCTTTAGGTAGAAGAGTTCATTGTTACAGACAGAGAAACAGAGAAAGTCATATAGATGAGACGGACTCTGATTCTTTGAGCTTTAGCATCTCTGTCTTTTTCCGATGGTGCAAGTACAGTTTTTTTTGCTTTGCACCACTGGAGAAAGAGACTGATAAAACAGACTCTTTCCTTATGGATATTAATTATTACACCTGAAGAAGGCCTTAGAGTGATTGGGCCAAAATGTTCTGTTAACATCAAAGATGAGAAGAGATTGGATTTTCTGGGGAAAAAAAAAGATAAAGAAAGTTCAAAGGGCAGATAGACTGAAAACCAATCAGGAAAATCTTCCGCCTGGTTCTCTAAAATACTAGAAAGAGGGTTCTCTGTAGCTAGTGCCCATACACTGGCATCCCTGCCTTGGCTTCCCATAGAACAAGTTTCTCTTGTCTAGGCTTGTGATATGTGAAATAGATAAGCACCCAAAGTGGCGTCGCTCACTTTACCATTCTCACCCAGTATTCCCATCTAGGTACTGACCAGGCTGAACATTGCTTAACTTTGGTGATTGTACTAGAACCAATCCTCAAGCACCAACATTGCATGTTATTCTTTTATGGTGTCACTTACTTCACCATTCTCGCTTATGGCACCTGGTATTCCCTGGCAGTCACCCATTTTGGTACTGACCAGGCTCAACATTGCTTAACTTTGGTGATTGTACAAGAACCAGTGCTCAAGCACCAAAACTGCATGTTATTCTTTTAATCCTGGCTAATTGCCCACCTGCTTCTGATTTCCTTCTGATCTGTTTTCAACCGTCAGCAACTTTTCCCATCCGTTTCATCTGCCTCCGTTACAAACCCGGGCTCTTCCTACTCGCTATCATCCTTAATTATAACCAGTTTTGCTGAATCCCAATTCCCACAATTTTTCTCATTATTTGCTTCCGTTCATTAGTACCTCGTCACTCATTTTTAGCTAATCTTTTTTTTTTTTCTTGTTATAGCCTTGCATTTATCTATTTACTTGCCAAACAAACACGTGACAGGCGCCTCCTAGCACTTGGCGCCTTGGGCAACTGCCCGTCTTGTCGGTACCTTGGTCCTTCCCCGATTATACACCCAAGGTAGGCTGAAGCATGCATTGGCTAAAACATAGAGATAAAACCAACAAGGATGTGAATATTAGTGTAAACATCTCTTGGAATAATGGTAGTGACTCATTTCAGGATTTCAGACTATATTTATCACTAGCAATAATAGTTTGCAAGCCAACCTGCTAACCATTTCTCTATGTCAGGCAACCATGCAGCAATGGTGTAGATCTTTGCCAAACTTTTAGAGGCTTGAGAGAACCCAGTCTAATTTCCTTAATTTGTATGCATGTAGGCCAGATTAGAAGTGGGGTAGGCCAGTTGGCATGGGCCTAAGATTTTGAGGGGACCTACTCCCCCCTGCTTACAGGCAAATACTATATTATTTATTGCTTCTCTCATTACTGAACTCTTGTCTTATATACATTTTGAATAAACTTGCTTGCAATTACTGTTCTAGTTCTTTTATTCTGTATTGTTTCTTGTAAGAACAACATGTACACTACATGTATGAGAATGAATGGCTTTGCTTCGCTAACAAAGATTTCTGTTGGGGGGTTTTCCACTGCAGTAGGACCATAAACGGCGGGGTCTGTGTCCCCATACATAAATCGTATGTATTTAACACTGATGACAAAAAATACTTAATAAGCAGTTTGAAATGGGGGGGGCCTACATTTCACCATCTGGCCTGGGCCTACTACTGTGCATGTTCGATCGTTCCCTTACTTGGTTTCAGTTTACTTCTTAGTCTCGTACTTATATAATGTAGGTAAATTACCTAAGTGACGTTCATATTTAATTGATAGTTTTTAAAGAAGCTTTGTCACTGCAGTGAGATGTGTAGATATAAAGATATTCCGGATTTTACAGTTTGCTTAGAAGTGGGGCATAGTATTTGGTAAAGCCATTATAGGGACGGAATGTTGAAGGGTTCTTAACCTTAATTCAAAGCAGGGTTGCCAGATGTCTTTTGCAGCACAAAACCATATATTTGTTTGGTCTTGGGACCAAATTAAATAGCTTCAGTACGAAAATATTCTAATAACTTAAAATTGATCATCAGACTAAGCTTACAGGAAAAATGGATTAAGATATATATTTTTTTATCCATTGGTCATGTATATTTATGTTGTATCATATTTGTGTGTATGGGATTATCTTTTTGTAAATTTTCCTTCAGTACCAAATATTGGAACCAAATAGCTTTGTTCAGTACCAAATTTGCACGATTTTGGTCTTGAAAAATACCAAATGGCAACCCTGATTCAAAGGTGTTGATTCCTGGCTGGCTGTGTGTGTGTGTGTGTCGACTCAAACACCACATCTGCTCGGTGGACTAGGGAAATACTGTGAATGAAGCAGGCTCTATCAATTGCATTTATCCATTTTTTATTGCTATAATAATCTATATTGAATTATTATAAATACACTTTAATAATAGTGATTAGATATAGGAAATGATTAACATCAGATTAGGTAAAGTACAGATAGCCTTTATCTGTTCTAGTTTACCAATGCTCTAAATAAATGGCTGCCGTACATAAATAATTTTGCAATTGCATATGTACTTAAAAAAAAGTTTTTTAAAAAACATTGTTGCTCTGCATTTTCCGTTATGTTCAACCAGAATGAACCCGTATTTTTTTTACGCATTTAAAAAAAAAAGTACTACTCTATAGTTAGCATTTAATAGTTATCTCCCTTGACAAATGCTACAGACAAAAATATAAACAATCACCTGACATATTATATAAATAGACTTTCTGATCAGGTGGGTTGGAGATATTTTTTTAAGCAAACTTGTTATTTTTAAGTTGTAGAGTCCATGGTTACGGACAGAAATCCAAGATTATCACACTGTGTGTGTGTGTGTTAGTACATACACACCACACCTAAAATGATATATATCATTTTTTTTTTTTTTTTTTTTTTTTTTTTTTTTCCCCCAGGCTATCACAAACTACGTTGTTGCCATTTATTTAAGTTGAAAAATGTCTTTCTGTCTTTTATTTATTCATTTAATCAATGGCGGTTCATAAGAACGCAGTTCTTATGAATTTGGAACAAAACTTCATTCCTTGCAGACGAATCACTAATTTGAAAAATTAATGACAACATTTTAATGTGACCGAAGAACCGACATGTTTACCAGCTGAGCCAAGACACCACACCACAGCACACCTCTCCAAACCCAAAGTAGGTTTGTTGGTTAGTCAGATAAATGTTACTCTGCCATTATGCTGTATTGCCATTTCTCATATTACGGATGTAATTCTTCTTGTACATCAACAAGTTGGATTTGTAATTTTCAGAACTATTACTACTATTACCAGGGCCTTAGAAGCTGGAATTGGAAACATTTTTTGGGGGGGAGGAGTTTAAGGCAGGGCCAGATTAACCTATACCAGGGCCCCTCGGCAATATGCCCCCTCCTCCATCTTGAACCTCCCCCAGTTTTGTGTATAATTTTAAGTAAGTAATGCGATCTGTCAATTGTGTGAATAAAGTGGATTGTTATATGCTAATGTGTAATATATACATTCCATTTTTTTAAAGAGATATTTGTTAGGACATTTTTATTAAATTTTAAGATTATTATTAACAGTACTTAACAATTATAGTGAGCGCTCAGACATCTCATCAGGGAATGTTCTTATTTTTACAGTTTTATTGTTCAATTCATTTTCCCTGTAGTAGTAATAGTAGTAGTAGTAGTAATAAATTTCTAAATTGCTTTTTTATTTTGGACCTTACACTGTAGCGTAGTTTGCTAATCCGGCTATGGTCCTGTCAAAAATAAAATTAAGAAAAATATGAATATCCCAGAATTTTTCCAGGTCCCTAGGCTTAAGCCTACTCAGCCTTTATAGTATAATCCGGCCCTGGTTTAAGGTCTGTAAAGATATAAAATTTATTATAGACTATATCTATGGTAAAATGGAAAGAAATCAGAATGTGTGCTTAGAAATTTCAGAAATACATTTTTATGCTGTTCTAAAATTAACATTATTTAATTCAAGTACAGTAAAACAAATTTCAAAATATAAACAGTATAAACAAACACTACTGAATCTTTATGAATTCAGAAGAAAATTTGAAATCCTTTCTGTAAAACCTGCAATGTGTTGTTTATATGACAAGACTAGAGTAGATTACCCTAGCTCTGTGGCCTCCATAGGCGCGGGGCTCAAAGCTGGCCCTGACTATTGTAGACATCTGACCTTAATTATAATTGAAAGATTTTTGAAGGAAGATTATTATTATTAACGCTTTATAGGGCACCGCTAAAAATATTTTAAATATCAAAACAACCCTTTTGTATGTTAAACTAAGACCTAATTACAAGATATTTTCAGTTTTTTATTTATTTATGGAGGCAAAACCTCTGAAGTGATCAGATGTGGTGCCTCACCCAAAGATTGACAATATTAAAAATTAAAGTAAAAAATTAAATAAAACATAGTTAAAGAATAACATTCAATATAATGAATAGATACAAAAAAATTAGTATTTAAAAAATTTTATTGTGTGGGCCAAAAACATTTAATGGGTGTGTAGTATGCCTCAAAACAGTTTGTCTTTGTTCAAGTACTTTGCACAGCTTGCAGACCACATTGGTGCAGATTATGTTGTCTTTGTGGTTACAATATTTGCATGTGACTGACGGGTCTTCAGGTGATCATATATAGTCACTTTCCCTATAAAGAGTTAAAATAGTTTTCCGAGCAGATTTTGAAAATATGTAGTGGATATCATAACTATTTTTAAACTTCAAAACCTAAATATCTACACATGTATGTATATGCACATATAATACTATCTTCATTTGAAGGTTTAACTCTTTCTTCCCTGATAACACCTCTAGGCATGATAATAAATTTCACTCATGCCCTGATCACGTGTAGAAGTGTGATCTCATATTTGCATTATTTCCCGAGCAACAACAAAACAATTACTAAAACATATTTAAATCATACACAGATTTAAATCATAACAATGCCAATCAATCAATAATAATACCTTTTTCAATGGACTTTTACATGATTTTATTTCATGGACTTGGAAGTGATACATTGGGAATAATCACTGAAAAATTTGGCTGTCAGGGAGGAAACAGTTAATGGATATTTAGATACAGGTCTGGTTAGTCACTCAATAGAAACCGTCACATGACCGCCTTTAAATTAAAAAATTGGGTGATCAATGAATAAGTTACTTCTCTTGCATTTTGTTGGTCAAAATTTCATTTAAATATTTTTTAAAATGGAGTTATTCAATTTTAAATTAAAGAAGTTATCCACTTTTAAAACATGGCTATTTTTTAATCCATAGCGAATCAGTCTCCAGCATTTTCAAATGCCAGAGACAACATTTATGTTGCTCTGCATTTTCTTGTTTATGTTCAACCCAGAATGAACCGGCATCAGTAAACTAGTACATGAATAAGTATAGTATGTATTTGTGTAGGCAGACGTTTTCAAGTCTGTACTACTCCAAAAAGAATCTAATGATCAATGATGGGATTAGACAATATTTCTGTTCCAAATGCTGATATAATCCTTCTCAGTTATCAAGCACCTCCGTGATTAAAAATAAACCTTAATCAATTATATGTCACAAAATATAGTTACGGTTCATTCACCACGAGGCTTATTGTAGTGTTTCATGGATAAAGATCAATTCTTCTCGGTATGATTTAAAAAAAATAATCAATGTAAAATTGATTTTCTACACTTATTTTTACAAAAAATATCTATTGAAAATATTTTTTTTAAACAAAAAATAGAAGAATATAATAGATCCCTGTGTATGTCTAGATCTTTGTCTGTAACATTTGTCAAGGGTGATAACTATAAAATACTAATTATAGAGTATTCAACATCATCAACAGTAACAATAATTTTTCCTTTTTTGCTGTTAAGTATCTTGAGTTATTCCCCTTAGGCAGGAGAGCACTTACCAACTTCTGGTAAAAGGGCACGCTGTTTTATGTTCTGGTGAATGAGCAGCTGTATTGTTGTTAGTAGATCGTAGGGGACACACGTGGGTGTCGTTGACAGTAGTCATTGTATGAATAAAGGATCTGTGAGTACATCTTTTGTTGTATTGTTAATCTGTTAATATCTGTCATTATACCAACCTTACAAACAATAATTCGTTTTTTTGCAAATGTGTAAAAATCCTGATTCATTCTGGTTGAACATAAGAAAATGCAGAGCAACATATTTAAATAAATATTTTTTTTGTTTTTGATAATTTTTAAGTACAGTTGCAAAATTATTTAAATGTCGTCATTTTTTTTTGAAGGCATGGGTTAACTAGTAACTCATAAAATGCTAAGTAAAGTTTAAAGCCTTGAATGACATAACAAAAACTCCACAACTCTCTGGTGAGCAAAGTGTAATATCAGTTGAGGTTGTAGATGTGTTTCCAGTTTCAAACTATTTTTTTATCTTTGGGTGTTTGTTACCTTGTTGAGATTTCCAAAATCTTCCCTGTACTTAAATGATCAATAAGCTTCTCAAACCTTGTCCATTGTAAGAAATTGTTTGCATTTGCCAACAATGTTAGAAGATGTATATGTATTCACTTTGTGTAAGTTTGACTGTCTGTCCACTCAATATTTCCGGAAGATCTCTATGAATTTCAATGAAATTTTGTGGGTGGGTGGGCCATGGGCTAAAGAAGACTTGGTGAAATTTTGTGGCAGATTCGGGAATTCTTAGTTACCTCCCCTGAATCGTGACTATTTGTGAATTGATTTTCCATATCGGGTGGATTCCAGCTCGTATGTATATTGAATGGAAAGTAAGGGTTCTCTGTAGCATTATAGTTACATTGTTAACTAGAACCCCCCTCTCTCTCTCTCTCTCTCTCTC
>VCCN01001780.1:416150-441709 GCA_006491835.1 Architeuthis dux
TTCCCCTTCGTCCATTGAGTATGCATATCAAATTTGTGCTAGCTGCGCCAATGTTTAAGTGTCTGTATGTGTGTAGGCAGGGGGGCACAGTGACAAACAGTCGGTTGTTTTATATAATAGATCTTGATGTGAGGGGAACTTAATTGATTATACAATCTTGCAATGAGAGAAACCTAAAAAAAAAATGATAATTTATGATTCAGCACAGTTAAAGAATCGTGAAAATTCCTGTTCATGAAATAAATCTGTATTTTGTGTGTGTGTTGGGGGGTGGGGAACCCTTACCGTTAACCTCTCTCCCCATACACACACATGCACCGCCCTCCAAAACTTGAAAATGTCTGTTTTAATCTTTTCCCTCCCTGTTCATGTCTAGTTTTTCACTTCGTTCTCAATGCTATAAGCAATTCAGTTCCTAGTAGTTCTTACCATTCAATTCAACTTCCATTCTGCCAGATTTTTTCTTTCTCTTTTATTAATGTTTTTATTTCAAATTTCTGACCTTGCATTTTTCTTTCTGAAGGTTGTATCACCTTATTCTGACATTTATTAGTCATTTGGAAACTTCAGAAGGGCATTGAAAATTGTTCCTGAATTGTCACAAAGCTTAGGGGTTAGAGCACAGAACTAAAAACCTAAAGGTCTACAGTTCAGTTTTGGTGCCAATCAAGCAATAGTTTACTGTAGATAATACTGTACCACTATCGATGAAGGATGACGTGCATTGAGGTGCATGTGTGTGTTGCAGCAGTCTTTAGCATCGAAGGTGGCGACCAGGCTGGTTCGTGGCCCAAAAATGCCCCACCGGACACGAGGGAGAGATGAGAGATAAATATGAAATACGGGGTACATACCATATCTTCCTGGTAGATACCTGTGGGGGGAAAATGCAAATTACACAGAGCTTCTCCGTCTTAAGAGGAAATAAAACAAGAGGGTCCGTCTGTTAAAATTGATTCCTTTATTTCTAGGATGCACCCATAGCTCGGATTCCAACACTTCAGCAAAGCGCCAACTACTGTAATGGATCGTTGGCTAGCTGCCACCCTTCTCCCTCTTTAACGTCTAGCTAACTCTCCCACTCTCTGTTTGCCTCCCCCTGTCCGGCTGGGCAGTCAAAAAACCATGTCTGCCTTTGGTCAAGATTTCTTGCCGACTGGAGTTCAAAGTATTTTACTGCCAAAAAGAATCAAACTCTTTGTCTAACAGTTCGGCCAATCAGAAGCGCGAGATTTCAAAAACCCTGTGGAAAGGCGTTTGATTGGTTTACTACCGTTTTCAACAAACCCTACTTGCTTTGCAAAACCTTTCCTGCAGTATTATTTTACAATACAGATATAGCATGGTTTGTGATATGAGGTGGGTGGATTGTGGACCCCAAATTTTAACCTATATTATCACCCACTCCTCCAGAATACTGCAAATTAAAGTTTCATCAAAAGATTTATAAGTTTTTTTTTACTCTCTATAGCGCATGGCCCGGGTGTTTCTGTGATTTACAACACAAATAACAAGGAGTTCAATTGTCCGAAGAACCATTTGAATATTAATGACCCTTCTCAAAACTATAGAAGATAGCAATCATACTTGTATTACATGCCAATACAGTTTATTAGCCACGAGCAGTGTTGCCAATTTAGCGCATTTCATGCTAGATTCAGTGTTTCTTGTTTTGGAAGTGCAAAAAAGCGTCTAATTAATGTGTTTACGCTTAAACATTTTGGCAATTTTTAGCCATTCTTGGCGGTTTTGGGCCATTTTTTTTGGCAGTCAAACTAGTGCAAAAATATTTTTTGAATTGGCAACACTGGCCATGAGAGGAGAGGCTGTGATAAAATTATCTTGAAACAATTTCAAATTTACATTTTTATAAGTATTCAGTGTGCACATACTTTTATCACAGGAACAAAATTGCACAACATAAGATTTCTGTGGACACTGACTACTAAAAATTAAAGGGAACATTGCTCTTGAGATGCTTCAGGAACAATGAAATTTCTCGCTAGATATCTTGTCAACTGCTCCCAAATGGTTGTCAGATTTAGTTCTATTCATAAAGAGTCTCTTTAAACATATATTTTATTAAATACAAACATTGAAAATTGGTTCACTCAAACTTTTCGTGCCTATATTTCAATTTTATGAATATTTTCAATTCATGTAAGTATTTAAGTGTCTCTATTTTTACACTTAAAGATGACGAGATGCTTTCATAGATAATATTTTTATTACCAACATCTCCATATTGTTCTCAGTTCTTTTCCCCCTCTTTTTCCCTCGGCTGAAGTATTTATTGCTCAGTCAGCTGGGGTGGGGGGGGAATGGGGTGGTCCAACTTCGTCAAGACTGACCCTCTTGATATACGTTCCTAAAAAATGCAGTCCCAAATGAAATGGTGCTATACAGGGTCATTATAACATAGCATGAATAGTATATCCAGAACACCGTTTTGCTTTGCTGCTAAGCTGTCATCATTCTCATTATTTTAGAATATATGTCATTGTTGAGCTTCAACAAGATGGAATGGGTTAGTGTTGTGTATCTCATCTGGTAAGTACTTTCCCGAGCTTGTGAAATATCACTTTATCAATGTATAGTGATATTCATGATAAATTGTATATCACTAGGTGTCTGTATTTATATATCACATGGCACATTAACAAAATTGTACAGTATATCAGTTATATCGGACAATGTCCATGATGCTGACATTACTGAATTTATTGCGAAAATATATGAAATAGACCGATATAGCGAATTGGCGCTAAGCGGAGTATTACTGTATTTGTAATGATCAGAATTTAAATAAAATCTCTCAATTCTTTATAAATGTTGCGTTACTTTAAGGGAGGCAACTGATGAGTTTCTTTTAAAGAGTTATTTTGCTGCATTATTTTACAAACACCCTGTAGATAGATGAAAATCAAATCATTATTGGTAGGTAGATAGATGAAAATCAGATGATTCTTTTTATTATTTTGAAATTTTCAAAAATTAATATGCTAAAAACATGCTCCGGGTTATATTAGTAAACACAGAAATTTGATGGCCTTAACTCTAGCCGTTCTTGATTTATGCGATCACATACAAACGGACAGTCATTTGGTGAATTCTGGTAAGAGATATTTGGAAAATCCAAGGCTGTGTAGTAAATGTTGATTTATGGCTGCTATTAGTTTGCTGACACAGTAACTTTTGATTCACTAGTAAGACTACTGTTAGTTCATTGTACTTTCATCAAGTTCATGTCAGTGGCAAACGTTTGCTTCTGTTCACTTGTACTTTCATCAAGTTCTTGTCAGTGGCAAACGTTTGCTTCTGTTCACTTGTACTTTCATCAAGTTCATGTCAGTGGCAAACGTTTGCTTCTGTTCACTTGTAATATAGTGAGTTACTGTATTAGAAAGCATCTATCAAAACTGTCAACATAGGTGATTCTGTCTGGCTATGTATGTGTCATGTATACAGGCTGCATTCAAACTCTGGTTGAGGCTGTTTATGTTCATTTTGCATTAATGCCCTTGGGAAAGGCATGTGTAAGCTTGGGTTAATGACAGATATTAACAGTTTAAAAATGCAACAAAATATTATGTACTTACAGGTCCTTTTTTTCAAATAATGACCGCGGCCAACCAAACACGTGTGTCTCACCCGAGCTCTTTATTCTACTGATCAACACAATCAGTAATGGCTGTTCGTTCACCAGAATGTAAAACAGCGCCCCCTAGCGGAAGTCTTCTGCCTAAGGGGAATAACTTACTTAACAGCATGAATCCATCTCTTCTCCCACGAGCTATGAGTAAAATAGTGGGGCAGACTGGGCTCTGTAGCTTTGGGAAGCCGACAAGGCTGATTCCAAACCAGGGAGTGGAAGTCCCTTAAAGCAGTTGGATGCCAAATTTGATGTCTCTCTGATGTTGCCAAAGGTATCACACTCTGCTTAACTTTAGACTACATCAGCAAGGCCAAGAGGGGGATTCTGTCGACTGGATGCCCCAGGATCTCCATATGCTTCACCCAGGCTTGTACCCTGGAGAGGCTACTTCAGTGTTATTCCATTGTCTATCAAGACAAAGGCCTTCTTATTAATATTAAAAGAAGTTTAATGTTTTTAGGAATAGAAATTTTCAGAATTCTCTACACCTGAGGCTACAATTGGTGGAAATTATTCTGGTAAATTTAAGCAGAGAAAATTTTATGGTGACTGTGTGGACTGCAAGCCACAGCCGAAGAGACTACGTGTGACAGCAGTGTTAGAACATCCGGGCTCCCTGCTCATGTCTTGCTGTGCCAGACACTTCGCATACGGGCACTTGAATGATTTCTTAGTAGGATATAAGTGGCCGATTATGGGGAGTGAAAACAATTTGCTTTTGGCTGCGATCTGACGAACATTGTTGGTGTAGATTTGAAAGAAAACAGTGCGTTTGCTGATGTTGTGCGGAAGAGGTTCCCTCTGAATAGGTGTCCTGTGAAAGAGATTTTGTGCTCTGCGGTCCTCCCCGTTTTAAAGAGACTTTTCTACTACAATTTTGGAGTACAAATTTCTAAAGTTATAGAGCAGGGGTGGCCAAACCGCGGCTCGCGAGCCACATGCTGCCCTTTGACATTGAATGTTGGCTTGGCTGAGTTCCTTTTCTCATCACATTCTTTATTATTTACCGGGTATGAACTTCAATCCCACTGGACTTAAATATTTTTACTAACCATTTTACGAATTACATTTAAGAATTTATATCCTAATTTTAATGCTAGATTTTAGTGAGGAATGGTTCTTCAGTGCTGAGGTAAGGAATTATGGGAGGCAGAGGGATTAAAGATATTTCAGGTCAGCAAGGGTTACAGAACTGAGGTAATGAGGAGGAGTATATATGTGTACTTTGTGATTGCTGTATCAATAAACAGTTTGAAACACTACATGCATAAATAAATATTATTGCGCACATATGTGGCGTTTCCACACAGTTAAATTCAAATCATAATATATAAAATGCTGATCTACTTGAATTTTAAATATTAATACATTGCAACAGTATTCTTTTAAATATAAAATTAGCAAACACTAATTTCTAAGCAATGACTATATCAACAATAGAAAGTGTTTATCTTCATTCATTTGGTATTACCCTTTGTCAAATGAAGTCATTTTAATTCTAAAGAAATATTATGTATTCATACATTTTACGCCCATATAACTAATTAACTATAATAGTACAAGCGCAAATAAGTAATTTTCTTGACAATTTTTCCCATATATTATTCGTACATGGTTTACAGTGTTTTTTAAACAATATTGTTGTGTAATGGCATGAATAGAAAACCTAAATATTATTTGCAGCCACATATTGTTCTGTGAGTATGTTATAACGCATCTTTTTTGTCAACTTCAGTAATTGATTGTTTAACACTTATTTATAAATAAGTGTTATTAAGAACTATTTGAAATTTAGATTTATTATAAAGAAGGCAAATTGCTGCCAAGATGCCAGTTTTTGGTTGTGTTATTGCAATGTCCCATCCAAAATGCTCAAATCATGAGATTATACCCAAGAGGAATAAGAAAGAACTTCAAGACTTTTATCAATACTGCATATTCCGCTTAATAGAGGATTTTGGACCCAATAATAGGCTGGTCCGATTAACCAAACAAGCCAAATAGTTTTCTATGAAAAGATATTTATAAAAAAAAACTCTTGTTTGAAGCAGTAACTGTTGCAAGGGAGGTAACTTAGCCAACCATAACATAACTTCTGTTTACCCCATCACATTCGGATATTACACCTGAGGAAGGCCAAAGAATGGATCGGTTGAAATGTTGTGTTAACAACACAAATAAGGAGTTCAATTGTCTGAAGAACTATTTGAAATTTAGACTTTTTTTATAAATTATAAAGAGGAATAGCAAGAACTTCAAAACTTTTATCAATACTGCATATTCCATTTAATAGGACCGAATCGGGACGATTTCGGACCCAATAACTGGCTGTTCTAATTAACTGAACAAGGCAAATATTTATAAATATAATATTTATAAATAAGTGTTATTATTTTCCAACACGATGTGTCCTGTTTGCTTTTATAAATACAGTACAAGGGAGAGAACTCTAATCTATTTCAGTTTTATATAAACTTTATCTTTAATCATTGAACATAACACGTGTATTTGTTAATATTTATGTAAAATATTTGTTACAAAATGTGTATGTTAATTTTGCTTATATCTTTCGGCTCTCAAACCTCTGATTGTATGTGGCTCTTACATTAACCAAGTTTGGCTACCCCTGTTATAGAGCATCGACTATAATCGCTCTCGGCCACTCTCCACATTGGTATTTAACTCAAAACATTCTGAAGGACAACTATAAGAAGGTGGATTGCTCAGAGGTGAATGTCATAAGGGAATCATTTTGTTGGTGGTTATGTTCAGAATTTCTTTCCATGTATTTACAATAAATCTTTAACTTTTCATCTATCACTGACAAACAAACCTTTTTCTATTCCACTTTGGCATTACCAATTCAGTATTGTCTTTCTCAAGTGACTTAACCTTTTAGTATTTGTCCTTCCTTTTTCTATTGCGGTTTACTGTGGTCATAATGGATTGGCTATGAGTATAAAGTGGTGGTAGGGATTTAGATACCTATAACACTGAAAAAATGTCTTGCTATAAAATGTGTATTCTGCATTTTAACCCTTAAACACCACTGTTGCCAAATTGCAACCCCCACCCACTCAATCGGTAGATGATATATACAAAAATATGGCTAGAAATCTACTGTGCACATAACCAATAGGTGGTGTACATCTATTGGCATAATTAAGTAAAATACTACAGTCGATCTATTCAGATTTTTGCTGTTTTTTCGAAGTAAAAATGCATGTTTTTTTTTGTTTTTTTAACTAAAAACTCTGAAATTCAAGATGGCTGCCACCTCATGACGTCATGATATGCAAATTAGATATTTTATTCTAACATAAACCTTGTGCCATACTGATCATTTCTTTATAGCAACCCTCTATCGTGAACCGTTCTCCTGCTACTGTGAAACATTCTCCCTCCATAGCCTTTCAAAAAAACAATCAAATTTACAAAATTGTCCTCAAAAACTTGGTGTCTAAAGGGTTAATCTACTGTCTGTATTTTTCTTGATTTTGCAAACAAATCAAGTGTTTGCAACCTGTCACAGACCAAATAAGTGTTTGTTAGAAGGAATACAAAACATTGCTTGTATATTAGTGCATGTAACTTTTAAACATGATTTTCTTATTACACACTGATTTATTAATCACGCTACCCACAACACAGGTTTAAATACTGTTGCTGGGTTTAGGTTATTCATGTGTTCAGACATTTATATGTATGTATCTATCTATGTATGTATCCAGACTTTGCCCAGCCCTAACCGTTCATAATAGAAACTTGAAATTTTGCACACACACTCCCCTCAATGAGTAGGGAAAATGTTCTTTTTGTTTTTTGAAAATTTCCCCTTCTAAATAGGCTTTTAGAGGGGTTTTCAATATGCAATGTATGTTTATGCTAAATTGTACACTAGTTTGTGCCCGCTTGTTTGTTTTTTAAAATTCTTCCCCAAAATAGTTTTTGTTTTGTGTGTGTGTGTGTGTGGGGGGGTTCAATTTACAATGTAAGTTTATGCCCTTAGTTTGAGTCCAGCAGCATTCTCACTTGTTTTATTGAAAATTTGGACTATTTAGTGATCACTTCTCACTACCACTGTTTAATTTACAAGGTAAAAAGAAGCATGAATGGGTGGTGGTGATTCATAATTTCCCTTGGAATTCTAGTACTATTATTTGAACTGGTATCCTCATCTGGATTGTTATAGTCACAACGGCATACACTTAACCAATGCTTATATCCACTAGGCCATTGGTTTTGAAACTGGGGTCAGCAGACCCCTCTGTGTCCATCAAATACTGCTCGGGAGACCGCAGCAGTGTTCCCTCTGAACGTGACATTGGGAATCTTGTGGCAGAGAAACATCATCCATCACACAGCTATCGAAAAAATAATTATTGTACACAGACCTGTACGATATATTAAGATTCAAATAAATGTAATCTATTTTAAATATGATTTTCAATGGTCAAAAATTGCTTTTTATTTTAGTTCATTAATTAGTCTGAATGCTAAAAATAGGGGTCCACCAGATTATTTCAAGGGGGCCTTGGGTTTTCAAAGTTTTGAAACCACTACACTAGGCCATTGTACTGTAGATGGTGGAATTTTTGAGCCTTAATCCTAATGTTTGTTCTTTTCTGATCAAAGGCCACCCACCTATATGGTACTTATGTTGATGATGTATGTTGTGTGCGTACAATGACACTTGCTCGTTGCAAAAATTCACCAAGTAAAAAAAGTAGCACACATGTCACCACAGAAATCCTCACAAGGTACCCTTTGTGATCGGACACCGCTTCTGTTGTTCATTGAGTACCAAAGTCTTTCTTCCAACTCTTCCTTCACCTCTTAACGCATAGCCAAGATGCTCTCAACTAATTTTCCCGCTACTGATCAGGTGTGGCTTTTATAACCCATTAGCCGACATTAGTGACTGAATGATAGCAACTTTGAACATCCGGGCGACCAAGCCATGGCTGTTCCTTTATTGGTGTCAACATTTTCCTCTTTTGGCTTTTCATGCACAGGGCACACGCGATATGTAGTCTCTTTGGAAGTCGGGTAAGCGGATTATCAGTATCTTCACTTCAGTACTCCATTGCAATGAGCTGAAGCAGCATTACTAGGACAAATTAACAAAGAAAAATGAACTTATGAGATATCCTTTAGCATGGACAGCAGAATGAGAGCAGTCTACCATCCTGGGTGTAATAAAGAGTTCAGTTCAAAATTCCCAGAAAGTTACCAAAGTACAACGGCCATAACTGTGTAACTATAATTTATTATAGACCTTGTCTTGATTATAATCAAGACCAGGACACCAGTTTGAATAAATCGGTGTATAATGATAATTCCTGATCTAAAAAAATTAAGTGATTCTTATTTTTGTTTTAGAAATACAGGAATTCCTTGAATAGTGCATGTAAGGTTGGTATAATGACAGATATTAACAGATTAAAAATGCAAACAATACGTACTCACAGATCCTTTATTCATACAATGACTGCCGCCAATGATACACACATGTGTCTTCTCGAGCTTCTAAAACCAGTGCACAGTGCATGTTTTGATTACTGCAGGTAATACAGTATGTAGTACAGTTAAGGTATTGTTGTAGAAGTTAATGTAGCTAAGTATAAGCTGAAAAACAAAAACACTTAACTATAAGACCATGAACTGGTGCAGTACATTTTGGAACTACACTAATCAAGCCAAGAATTTTTATTGTAAACAATGCCTTGATAATTTTTATCAAGCAGATATTTTTTCTCATACAATATTTTTTTTTTTTTTTTTTTTTTTTTTTTTTTTTTTTAATTGCATGTTGTCAAAATGATTTGATTATTTCTTACATTTAAAAAGAAAAAAAAAAGAATCTTTTTTTCTAAAATTATTTTTATTTTTTTAATTTTCAGGTGAGTGGATTTTCTGTTTAAATTCAAGAGAAAAAAATGAAAACTTTAAGAAACTCAGGATTTCCTTTCTTTGAATTACTCTGATTACACTTATTAGGTAAGTTCATTTTGTATCTCCTCTGTAAAAGAGAAAATTTGTAACTGTAGCAAAGAAGTCGACACATTTGCATAAGCGTTTTGTTTGCGCCAATTGTAAAATAACTTTTACATCCGGGTGTGTGATACTCGTCTCTGTGATGCCGTATGTCATGATCAGTCGGTGTAACATCTGGGTACAGGACTGATTCCAGTTCTAATAAAAAGTCTATTACGGAGAAAGAAATCAGAAGGCTTCTCTGCTGGCTACAGTAGTAGAACGATCGGTCTGTGATAATTGTGGTGGTGTTGTTAGGCTTGTTCCTTGCAGATTGTGTTCCGGTGTTGAGGTCAGCACATTCCTTGGGAATGTGTTGGAATTTTGTGACGAACATAACTTTATTTTTGGACACTTGGCCAACTTCAGTTGTCCCGATAGGAATTATCTGAGGTGTCCCATTTTGAACATTGACATTAGCCTCATTTTATGTATCACAGTTTTCAGTGTCATTAACAGACATTTTAATTTTGATTGATTTTGATGTAGGTACAGGGTGTTTACAAAAGAAATAGACCGTTTCAGAAATATCTATTTAAGATATTGACACAAATGATGCAATTTTGTAGAGAAACACTTGAAGTTTATTACTACAAATTATAGTTGCTTAATGTGTGCATTTTCTATTTGCATAATGGAATTTAAAAAAAATCTTTTGTCAGCACTACTGGACACACCATTTGGCCTAAAATCTTGCGAATTTGCATGAGTACTCTACTAGATATCTTCTAAAAACGTTTTTTGGGGGATTTCTTTGTGTTCTCAGAGTGTTTCCTAGTTTGAAATGGTATTATGAAACTACTGAACTGAGCAGTCCAGATAGCTTGTGTTATAAGTTGAATGAAATATCAAATTTTCTTGGCAACTGTGTTTAGTTCCTGTTCTATCAACACATTGAAGATTTTTTCCCTAATGAATGGAAGGAGAAAGAAAGAAAAAAAGACTTTTATTTCCAACCAGTTTCTAGCTTTTTTTTTTTAATGATTCCTTTAAAACTGGCTTTTCAACAGAATGTGAATGCTGCTTACTTGGATTTGAAAAAAAAAAGAAATTTCGTTTTCTATGACAAAAGTATGTGTGCACTGAAAGCTTGAAATTGTTTCAAGATAATTTTGGCACAGCCATACTCTTATGGCTAATAAAACTGTATTGGCATCTTTTAATATAATACAAGTATGATTGCATTCTACGAAGTAACATATTTAGTTAAGATTTTATTCTATAACTTTAACTACTTTGTTGTTACATTAAATAAAACATTAATAAGTATTTCTTATTTTTATGTGATGCAATGTCGAAATAAATTAATAACTATAACACCCATCAATTCACAGATTATTATTATTAAGGTTGCTGGAAAGGGTTAAATCAAAACTCCTACAACACTACATTATTTAAAGTAACTAATCTTTTGTGCGCTCATTAATTTCTTTGATGGTTGGTTACAAAACGTGTGTGGCAATACACACGTGCAAAGCTTGGGAATGTGGGCCGCCCTTGGGTTCCTGGTGCCGCAGGCAAGCTGAACTTCAATGCCCTTTGTTGGAAGTTGGAGAAGTATATGTATTCGTTTGCCTCCGTCCGTCTGTCTGTCCACATGATATCTCCAAAAGTTCTCATTGAATTCCAATGAAATGTTGTGGAAGGGTGGACAATAGGCTACAGAAGAATAAAAGTGAAGCAGAACAGGCAAGTGTTGCTGACTTAGCATGTTTTGGGCTAGATTCAGCGCCTATCTTGGTTTGGTAGCGCTAAATTAGTGCATTTACGCACAGAGCATCTTGGCCACTTTCTGGCTATTTTTGACCATTCTTTTAGTGTCTTTTTGGTCGTTTTTTGGCCATTTCTGGCCATTCAAAAAAGATTTAGTGCTTTTTGGCAATCAAACTAGTGCAAAATATTTTTTGTGTTGGCAACACTGACAGGCAGGCAGCACCTTTGCGTGTTTGGTCGTATGTTGCCACTGGCACGGAAGAACTTCGAGTTATTGCTTTATTTTGGTAAACTAACCAGTTTTTATGACTCTTTGTGTTTTTTTAATAGATTCAGAGGATGCCTTGTTTGAAATAAATTGCGACTAAATTTAAGTTCTTTGATTACTAATTAGCAGCCTTGGTTAAGCTCAAATGATTTTCTAGCATCTGTTATTCATTGATTTGAAGCAAAATATAACTAGATTTATTTAAATGGATAATTCCCATATTACGAGCATCTATCTGGCCCACATTCCCCTCAGCTTTCAGATGCAAAATCGTTGCTGACCCCCTGGTCTATAATTTGGAGAAAAGTATTTTTTTCTCGTAAATAAACACAGTAAAACTTAATATAGATCATAAATATGTTGCAATTTTTGACCATTTTTTGATAGTTCCTAGTTACTGTTAATTACAGCTAAAGACTAACTATATATATAGTCTTAGTAGCTATTGCTTTTATAACTGATTGGTGTGGTCTTGAATGAGAAAATTTGAGAAGCCCTGATCTAAACTTTTGGAACCAACACTGAACTATATGAACAGGAACAAAGAAATTATGTGTAAAACACCATGTAATTATATGATGAATGATTGCAAATTAAAGAAATTTAATATTTTAATCATATTAAGTCTTTTGATGAAATTCTGTTTTTATTCACGTTTTTCTGGATTAGTGGATGATAATATAGGCAAAAATGTTGGGGTCCAACAACCACCCGCTTTATATTGCAAACTGCTCTGTATCAAACTGTGCTATATTGAGGAACTGCTGTAGTAAACCTAATATTCTATTCATTCTTTTTGGCCCTGCAGTTCTGTTGATTCATCATGACACTTTATACACATATTCCATTAATAAATGGTTGTACAAAAATTTTATTTAAGATTTTTTTCCTCCTCCTCCCTATCAGGAAGAAAAGGAAATTAATTTTTGTGACAGTCTTGTCTTTTTTTTTTTTTCTGGTTAAACTCCACGAGTTGATGTTACTTTGCTGTGTAACAAGAACAAGAACAATCCTCACAAAAAATAGGGGAGTAAACCGATATGTAAAATCACCATTCCCCTACCATGATTTGAACTCATTACCTAGTGATCACTAGCCTGGTGTGTTACCACCTGTGCTAAACTGACAAGATTTATAGTAGAATTACGCAAGGAAGTAGGAGCAGAGTTTGACTCTGGAGCAGCCAGGATTGCTCCCCCCCCCCTTCTCCTGGCTGCTCCCCCCCCTTCTCTACAATCTGCTGTTGTTTTTCAATTTGGCTGACATGTTAGCTCTGAATTTATTTATTTAAAAAAAAAAAATGTTATCTTCCATGTATACTAGGAGGTGCCGTGGGGGTGAAGTCGAGACATCATTCAATGGCTTGGGTCAGTTTTGTGACGCACAGGCCATGGGATTGCCATGCCCTCAATGTATAAAATGATGCACAGTTGAGAAGATTCACTGCTGCTCAGATAACCTTTTATCAACAGCCATAAGATATTGTAATAATATCTTCAGTGTTGTTCTGATAACATTGTCCTTTACCTCCCCATGGCTCTCTAATGCAATGTGAAGTCATCTGGATAAATTTCTGCTTAGAGAAGTAGACATATGTAGGTAGATAATTTAGTAGGTAGTAATTGTCTGTGTGGAGATATATACTCCATATATGTTGTAATAGGTTAATTCATGACTATAAATTTCTAGTCTTTTTTTAATTTCTAATTGAGAAATACAAATCTTTAGCATTGAGTGACAGGTCCATCTTACAAATATTGAGATCATTCCCAGCACACTCTGAAATGAATTTTAGCACCACCAGGGGGTGCTAGTACCCCAGGTTGGGAAACTCTGTTCTATACAAATAATTTTTCATGAGTTTAATGCCTGTGAATGTTTTCAATTCTCTATTAGATGGTATATTCTAATTTCTAACTGTGAACATTTTTTTTTCCTATTTTTCATGTTGCTGATTGTAAGATTGGTTTAATGACAGATATTAACAGATTAAAAATGCAACAAAAGATTTACTTACAGGTCCTTTAATTCAAATAGTCCCGATACACACACGTGGCTTCTCCAGCTCTCCGGTCTACTAGTTAACACAATACGATATGGCTGCTCGTTTACCAGAACGTAAAACAGCGCCCTTTAGCGGAAGTCTTCTGTCTAAGGAGAATAACTCATGATACTTAACACTGATGATCATTGTATTTTTAAAGGACACAACTGAGACTTGGTGGGGGGGTGACCCCTAAAAATGTAGATTTGATCTCTATTCTGTCATGGAAGTTATGCTACAAGCTGATAAAGAAACTTTTTCTCTGCTTGTAAATTCTGAAAGTAGGACGCACGCCCTACAAGGTGGCAATTTGGAATTTAGATATGAAGAGCGTCCTGTGGCTCAAAACTGAGTTGTGTTAAATCTTAACTGATTAATTTATAATTATCATCATCAGCCTTTTAACATCTGTCATTGGACATAGACCTTCCCTAAGATTCGGCAGATCTCTCTATCATGGCATCGCGGAGTGAATACTTTCTGAACTTGTCTAGTTTGTCACGCCATCTTATTTTTTGCCAGCCACAGTTTTATCTCTGGGGATCCACATTGTGAGTCGTGATGTTCAGCAGTTGTCGGTCATTCTTGCAACATGACCAGCCCATTGTCATTTAAGTTTTTTAATGTTTTTTTAACCTTGTTTCTTTTCTAATATATTGTGCTATCTTGTGATCTCGCCATGTGATGTTGAGCATGATTCTCTCCTGTGCATGTTGCATGGTTCTCAGTTTGAGGGCCAATCTTTTGGTTAGGTTTCATGTTTCAGCGACATATGTGACTATCAGAAGGATACATTGGTTGTAGACCCTTAATTCCTAATTACACAATACTAATGCATTGTTTCCTAAATTTTGCACAAAGAAATTACAAAACTTTTAGTGAGTGCCCTAAAGTTCATTCATCAGTATTATTTTCTTCTTTTAATTTTTATTTTACAAATAATTTGTTTCTTTACAGATATTTATCCATTTTCCACTTAAAATTAGTGTTAATCAAAGCGCAAAAGCACAAGATTTGGCTGAAGGCCAAAAATCTTATTTAGCTATACATATGTGAAAGCATGTGATGTGGTTCTGTTGTAAAATAATACAGGCAGGAAAGCAGGGTTAGATGTAAATGTAGTAAACCAATCAGATGCCCTACCACAGGGTTTTTGAAATATCTCATCAATGATTGGCTGAACCTTTAAACAAAGAGTTTGATTCTTTTGGCAGTAAAATACGTTGGATAGGCCAGCGGCACTCTGCAAGGAATCTTGACCACTGCAGATCTGGTTTTTGGCTGCTCTGCCAGACATGGGGAGGTACACAGACAGACACAGACAGAGATAGAGGTGATTGAAGGGTGGCAGCCAGCCAAAGACCCATTACAGCAGTTTGCGTATATTACATTAATAGTTATTGAGTTTTTTGGGGTTTTTTTATTCAAGGAAAATTAGCGTTTTGTTGAATGTTGGGATTCGAATCATTGTTGCATCCGATAAGCGATTCTAGAAATAAATGAATCAATTTTAGCAGATAACAGATGACTCCGTTGTTTTATTTTCTCTCAAGACAGAAGCTCTGCGTAATTTATGTTTTCCCCTTCAGGTCTTCACCTGGAAGATATGGTATATTTCCTGTATTTTATATGTATCTCGCTCTCCTCTCTCCTCTCTCCCTCGTGTTCGGTGGGGCATTTTTTGTCCAGGAACCTGCCTGGTGGCCGACTGCTGCATCATCGCCTTTTCTGGGATTGATTGGTTAAGGCAACAAGGACATATGAATTATGCTACACTTTTTGCGACATGATATATAATTAAATTACTTATTATTGTAAGGTGAACATGAAATTTTTTGAGCTTTCAAGGTGGATCACGGGGCAAAAAAGGTTAAGGACCACTGTAGAGTATCCAATTGGTATTGGCATTTGGTGTGCATGTGCGTATGTATATTTATAATTCTTTAATATCAGACTGATCCAACTTGTATAGAGCAATCAATAACAATATATGTCTCTGCGCCCGCACACATACCGTTTGTGAACATACACCTTCTTTATGTATGTATGACTATATTCAGATACACTCACACCTCTCCAATAAGCATATAGTTTGGTTCTTTGAGTGTGTATATAGACCACTCACTAAGAACCGAACTATAACAGATTCATAATACTATGTGGCTAACCAATGCTTCTTCCATACTTATTGAATAGGTGTGAGAGTATCTGCATATAGTCATACTTACGTAAAGACGGTGTATGTTCACAAATGGTATGTGTGCGGATGATGAGACCTATGTATATCTTTGTATAGCCATATAAGCAGGGCATCTGAGAGGGTGGGTAGCTGGTGTATCGCCAAGTGGGGTTCCATGAGTTTCTAGGTTAGAGCTGTGTACTGAAACTTTTAAGTCGATATATGTTCATTAATAAAATAGGTTGACTCTGTTGTTTACCGGCAAGCGAACATAGCAGTTGAAAACAGGATGGCTAAAGGACGTGGGTGTTTGTGCTGTGAATGTGTGTGTGGGGGGGGTGAAAACAGCCTCGCACTGCGTAATACAATTGTTTTCGGAGGCCCTGCATATAAGTGTCATTTTTCCAGGCACTTGTGAGAAGCACATTTTTGCTTCTGTGAGAGCTTTAGCTCTAGTAACCTGATAGCCTTTTTCATGCTACGATATATCATCTGCTTCTTAGCAACTGTCACCAGAACTGTCAACATAGGTTTCTTCAGTTTTCAAATTGTTCTTTCTTTCTCGTTGGTTATGTATGTATCACATGTACAGGCCACAACAATGGAGCTAGAGGGCTAAAAATTTAAACATTTACTCGTGTATAGAAAAAAAACGTTTTTTTTTGTCTTTTGAAAATTACAGCCCTAAATAGGTTTTTAGTGGGGGGGTTCAATTTGCAATGTAAGTTTATGCTAAATTGATCACTCATTTGTGTCTGGCAGAATTCACATTTGTTTTTTGAAATTGACATTTTTAGTGATCACTGCCGAACAAAATGCGTGATAAGCAATTTTTTAATTGGTCACTTCCAACACTGCATGCTGCCAAGAGATGTTGGTCATGTAACGGTTTCTATTGAGTGACTAACCAGACCTGTTTTTTTTTGTTTTTTTTTCTTGCCTTTTCTTGCCTTTTCTTCTTGCAGAACTATCTGAGCTCTTTTCTCCAACCCCCGCACTTTGATTTCAGAACAATAATCAAGCTTTGGCTCTCTCCTTCCACAGCTGCCCCCCCCCCACTAGTGCACCATTGTGTAAACAAGAAATTTCTTGTGACTGCTAAAATAAACAACCAAGAACTATGTTCTTTGTAACGGCTTCCTTCATGGTTCCTTCACTGGTAGACTGAAATACAAATGTACTTGTTCACATGTTTTTTTTGTGTTGTTTTCAAACCATTAACCCATTAACTGTGGCAGGTGCCAAGGTGTAATAGTTATCCATTGCGAGATAAAAGCTCTCGTCCATTGCGAGATGAAGGCTCTTGTCCATTGTGAGATGAGTTACTGTGAATCATAATAAAATGGAAATTTCATAGAATTAACCATAGAACTGAAATGTCTATCATTCGCAGTTAATGAGTTAAGAGGTCTATAATAAAAAAAAAACTGGCAGTAGGATCAATTGCAAATGGGAGTATTGGCAAGCATGCCGAAAGAAATGACAACTGGTGTTTATTTCATTTTTAGTTGGTAACCATTAGGCCAGTTCTCACTTTGTGCAAACTAAGCTTTTAAACAAATGACTAACTAGAAAACACTCGGAGAGCGCATACCTCCAATGGTCAGGGGAAATAATTGTGCATGAAACTGCCTTAATATTTAATCACTTCTTGCGTAGCCTATTGTCCATCCTTCTACAAAATTTCATCGAAACTCATGGAGATATCATGTGGAGAGACATGAAATTTTGGCAATATTATGTGGTGTGGACATAACTACAACGTAGGGGAGATAATTGTGCATGGATCCGCACAAGAATTTAATCACTTCTTCTATACCCCATTGCCCACCCTTCCATAAAATATTGAGGTTCTTTTGGAGATATCTTGGACAGTCAGATGGATAGATGCGATTTTGCTTCAGGTTTTTATTTAGAATGTTTGGTAATACTGCAGGACCTGTAGTTATCCATGGTAGTTAGGTTCAAAGACTCACTGTCAATGGTCAAATCTGTGGATAATAGCGATTCATATATACTAGCAGTGTTGCCAAATTTATTTTGAAATTTACATCTAAAATTGATTAAAAAAATTACAAACATCTAGATTCTCCAGATATTTATCTAAAATCTAGGAAAAATATATATTATTCATAAATTAAATGTGATTTTAATCATCAACATTTACTTTATTAAAATATTATTGATTTTATCAAATATTTAATTACTATAAATTGAATAAAAATACTTATTTGATCAGAAACCATCTAAATATCAATTTCTGACATCTAGATGCAACGCAAGACATCTAGATTTAGATGAAAAATATCTAACTTGGGCCAACCCCCAGATAAGTGAAAACATGGTTGGCAATTCTGCGGATGGTGAGGTCCTACTGTATAGGTACCTCCCCCAAAAAACAGGGTATTTCCAAAGATACAATGACACTTATGGCTGTATAATTCTTTGAAAATAACATTAAATCCAAAACTTGTTTCTTATTCACAAGGATTATCTCTTTCTGGAAAATTGCTAACAATTGCATTTCTTCATTTCTGTTGCAACTGCAGGGAAGGATGTTTGGTGGGCAATAACACAACTTTTCACATAAACAGCTCCTAAAATTTGTGATCATGGATTTAAGTTTGCAAGTTTAGTATTTTATAAGAGGTAAATATCTCCTCCACTACTTTAAACAGAAAATCTGCACAGAACCCAATAATTCATAGTAATTCAAAGGTAAACCGGTACCAAAAAAAGTGTCTTTGAATCTTTTGTGGTACGCAGAAAACTTGTCTATGTGAGAACTTTCAATACCCTGTACTAACTAACAAAAAAAAATAAGTTTGCATGTTATTTAGTGTTAGACAATTTAGTGCAAGGAAAAGCAAAAACAAATTAAGGATCTAGGAGTAATAATTATGAAATTATGGATGAATATGTCTATCATTTGAGGTACATATTGAAAAAAAAAGAAAAACTTCAACTATTACTAAAAGTATAATATATTACATATATATGGTGCAGACAGCCGCACTATCATGAAAATCTGTGATCAAAGTTGCAGGCAGCCGTTCCACCCCCATTCTCCTTCAAAGGGTCGCTAGAACTCTATACCAGCTCTACCAACTACAGGATGTTCATGTCCTGTGGTCTAACCACAGTTCAGCCTTACTGTCAGAACATTTCCGTGACAAGGGGTGGCAGTCACCCATAGCTAGTTCGAGCATCTGTCAGGAGAAGGACACTCCTGTCAAACCTATGGGCTCTGCTCCTATTCGCGCCACTCTGGTGGTCTATAGGATGTAAACCCTTGGTTTAAAGGGTGGAGTCGACCCTGGGCAAGTCACACGTCACCGTAAAACTTCATGGCTCGAGATGGAAGGTTACTCTGCACACAGGCCCCGCTGTCTATGGTCCTAATGCTGGGGAAAACACTACCCGAAAATCTTGTTCGCGAAGCCAAGCCATTCATTCATTCATTTATAATATAAAAATATATAATAAAAACTAAATATTTAAACCCCCTGGGAAGAAATTTTACTAGATAACAAAAACATTTTTCCCCTCAGATTTTATATAAGTAAATTTTGCATATCTTTTGAGGTATGTATACCTGTACTACAGTCTAGTCCTGCATACAGTTTAGCCTTGCATACATTTTAACCTTGCATCTGAACTACATATTTCTACAGTTTGAAATAATTTGTTGTGCTCTACAAGTCATAAAATGATTGAATCTCGGGCAGCTTTACAAACAAATAAGTATTTTAATTTACATAAATTATTTAATTTATTCCATATTATGGGTACTGCTGGTCGACATCACTGTGATTAGCTGATTGAATAAGGTGCAGTAGTAATAAATTAAATAACATGCCTGGTTAGTCACTCAATAGAAACCATCACATGACCAATGTCTTTTGGGGGTGATCAATTAAATAATTGGAAACAGGAGTGATCTCACCTTTTGTTGGGCAGTGCTCACTAAAATAAGTCTGAATTTTCAAAAACAAGTATAAATACACATGGACACAAACTAAGAGACCAATTTGGCATAAACTTACATTGTAAATTGAACCCCACCCCACTAAAAACGTATTTTGGGGTGGAATTTGGGACAAACAAAACTTTTTTTTTCCTTAGACATAATAAGGAGTAAATGTTAAAATTTTCATCCCTATAGCTCAATTGGTGCTGCCTGTACGTGCCATACATACATACATACATACATACATAGCCAGCCAGACCAGCTTAAAAACTGAAGAAACCTATGTTAATAGTTTTGATGACAGTTTTGGTTGACGGTTTCTAATTAAACTACTTATTCTATTGTTTTATGACTAGAACACAAAAAAAATGTTTACCCCTAGAAATGCATTGTTCAATTGTAGTATTACTAAATTTTTGGTAAAGTGAAAGATAAGAAAAAACAGCTTGTAATTTCAGTTTCTACTTTTCCCTGGTGTATGTTTCTGTTAAAATGGCACAAAAAATGAAATTTAAATTAATTTTGAATACTTTTTACCGTCATCTTAATTTTTAGTTGTTTTTATCTCAATTTGAGATGAAGGTAAGCAGTAGTCAAAATTAATATATAAAAATCGGTTACAATACTTCATCTAATAATAAAACAAAAAGGTCTGGTTAGTCACTCAATAGAAACCTTCACGTGACCAATGTCTTTTGGCAGCATGCCTTGTTGGGTGGGGGGGGGATCAATGAATAAGTTACTTCTCTCGCCTTGTGTTGGGCAGTGATCAAGTGTGAATGCTGCCAGACACAAACTAAGGGACCAATTTAACATAAACTTACATTGCAAATTGACTGCCTTGACTTGTGTCTAGAAAAAATGGGGGGGGCCCTGTTTTTTCTAGACACAATGAGGAATAAATGTTTAAATTTTCAGCCCTCTAGTTCCATTGGTGCGGCCTGTACACATGATACATAGCCAGCCAGACCAACTTGAAAAATGAAGAAACCTATGTTGATGCTTGTACCCTGTTTGAACGATCTATTGATCACTGAGTAGGCAGGAACCAATGCTGTGATGCAGACATGAGAAGATGACTCTAGGCCTATCTGCTTCTGGGGATTGTACCACCGGCCTGACCTGAGACAAACTGTGCGCATCCAACTTTGGCCTGAGAAGCCACCAACGAAGTCATGGACACCAAAGACAAACTCCTAACCAATGATGAAAACCAAAAGACAAACCATTTTGCATAGAGGGACGTGAGTTTGAATCTCACCAAGAGCTTATTCTTTATTTCTTGTGGATAGTTTGTAACCTGGAACAGCCAGAGCTACGAGTTTCAACAACTCCGAGGTATCTCTCATAATTAGTCACCTGTTTATCTGCAGAAAATTATGCACAACCAACTTTTGTCTGAGAAGACACCAACAAATTCATGGACACCAAAGACAAACTCCTAACCAATGATGAAAACCAAAAGACAAACCAAAAATGAATCAATCTCAAAACCAAAAATTGATACCTAGAAGAGGAATAGAGGACGTCATCAAAGATATCACAGGACTGTGTCGAGCAAACTAGCATGTATACCTCTTTGCCTCTAAGATATCTCTGTGATTAATGAATGCTTTTACAAGTTCCAACAACAGACTCCATTATGATTGGAAGTATCTTAGTTTTTTATGCATATTTTCAGTAAAAAATAGATAATTTGACCTGACAAACTTGTATTCCAGTGAATATCACTAATGTTTTGTAATATTAATGTATTAACAATCAATTAAAACAACTGAAAGTAAGATCCTGTTATATTCCATGGCACAGGAAAGACGATTTAAGATTTTGTAATGATAAACCCAAAACGTTTGGGAATATATGTTGGATTATATGTATTATGCCTGACCTGAAGCAAACTGTGTGCATCCAACATTGGCCTGAGAAGTCACCAACAAAGTCATGGACACCAAAGACAAAACCCTAACCAATGATGAAAACAAAAAGAAGAGGAATAGAGAACGTTATCGACGGACAGCCTCATGCAAGCATTGATGACATCATTCCTGCAGATTCTGTATTTCAAGGCAATTGATAAGAATTCTATGTACATTTGACTGTCAGCTGCTAACCTGCACCAAGAATATTGCTGCCTTATCTTTTCTTTAAGAATAGCATATCTATTCTTATTCAGTTGGAAATGTAGACCTTATATGAGAAGCCAAGAAAATGTTTCACATCTTCAGGAAAACCTAGGAAATGAGCCTAAGATAGGATATTCCTCAAGATAATTGACTTTTCCAGGGTTTGTTTGTTTCGACTACTTGGGTAAAGAGTTTAAATTCTAATTCGTTGTAGAGGTATATGTATTACCCAGTATTTGTCTTTCTATCTTTCCACTCGTTATTTCCCAAAGTTCTCGATGAATTTCAATGAAATTTCATTGAAGAGTGGGCAATGGGATTAAATTTTGCAGCAGATCCAGAATTTATTTTCGATTGAGTTAATGTACGGCGCTGGCAGAGATATGCGATCTCTGAGCTTTTAGTTTTTAATTAATTTACAACGAAGATGTATATGTATTCACTCATATCTGTTTGTCCGTACAATCTCTTAACCCATAAAAACCCACTGTGATACCGGTGTCACATACAATTTAATTGATCTGCAGTCTCTTATATAATATTAAATTTTATCCTTGATTTTAACTCATGAATTGTACTAAGTGACATCTAATGAACATCCTGGTGCAGTCACGTTACTGTGTGTCAATTTGCCTACCCAGAATACCACATAATGTTCCTTCAAGTAGAAATGGGTCTGGGTTCTTATGGATTAAAGTTCTCAATGAATTGCAATCAAATTTTTTGAAAGGGTGGGCCATGGATTATGGAAGAAATGATTAAATTTTGGGGCAGATCCAGGAATTTGTTTTTGATTGGGAAATATTTTTTTTTTATTCTGCAGGAAAAGAGATTAAAAAACGAATTTGTTGAACATGTGAGATTTAAATTTCAACTAGTGTGTGTGGGATGGATATGGTTAGACAATGTGGAAAAGAAAGAATGAGAGATGCGTGTTACATCACAAACATGTTTATTATCATGAAGATTGAGATGTAACATGCTTCTCTCATTCTTTCTTTTCCACATTGTCTAATCATATCCAACATTCTGTCGGATTCCCTCACATCCATACAACAAATATATGTATATGTTAGACCAGTGATTCTGAACGTGGGAGCACACCCCACAAGGGAGAAATTGGAATGCATTAGTGGGGGCAATTTGGAATTTGGGTGTGAAGAGTGAAAAGTGTTCCGTGGCTCAAAATTAATTCCTAATTATACAATATTATTAATTCTTAATTACACCGTCCAATTGATTAGTGATTTTACTAATGCTGAACTCATTAACTTTCTGAGGTATAAAAGCAATGAGCTAATTGAGTTGTTACTAAATTTCACACAATATAGAAATTACAAAGACTTTTGTAAGTGTACTAAAGTTCATTTATCAGTATTTAAAAAATCTTTTCTTTCTTTTAACAGATATTTATTCACTTAAGATGAGTATTCAGATAGATGAGGTGTGGTTCTTCTTGCCATATGATATATAATTAGAAACCATCCAACCAAAACTGTCAACACAGGTTTCTTCAGTTTTAAAGTCTGCATCATGAGTACCAATGGAACTAGAGGGCTGAAAATTTAAACATTTATTCCTTATGTCAAGAAAAAGAAAAAAGTTTTTCACCCATACCCCAAATAGGTTTTTAGTGGGGGGGGGGTTTCAATTTACAATGTAAGTTTATGCTAAATTTGTCACTTCGCATATCTAGCAGCATTCACTTTTTTAGTCATCACTGCCCAACAAAAGGCAAGAGAAGTAACTTATTCATTGATCATCCTGATTTCCAATTTTTTTTATTGATCACCCCCAACATGCCATGTGGTCACATGACGGTTTCTATTGACTAACCAGACCAGTTAAATTACTTTTTTTTTTTCTTTTCTTTTTCATAAGGGGGGGGGGGCATCAATTTTTTTGAGCAGTCTAGGTGGGTCACGAAGCAAAGAAGGTTAAGAACCATAATGTTAGACAATATGGCAACAGTGGTTCATTTACTGTCTGTTGTGCAGACTCTAAACCCGTCAGTCTAATATTGATCAATAAAGTGTGACGCTGGGTGCTGAAGTATAATTTTGTTTTTCATTGATTTTCATACAACTTGTGTATTCAGCTTCTCCTGATTGTATGCTAGAGTACCAGCTTTGTATGAATTGGAATTATTCAATTTTCTGACTTGTAAATCTGTTTGCTCTTGTCGAACATGATCTGTTTGTTGAGCTCGTCTGTCATGTTCTTAATACTTCACCCATGCCGTCAAAATATGACGGCAGTATTTAGATAATTTGGCAATTACACTGTACTTAAAAAATATCAAATACAGGTCTGGTTAGTCACTCAATAGAAACTGTCACATGACCAATGTCTTTTGACAGCATGTTGGGGTGATCAATTAAAAAATTGGAAAAGGGGGTGATCAATGAATAAGTTACTTCTCTTGCGTTTTGTTGGGCTGTGGTCACTAAAAAGTGATGCTTTTTTTTAAAAGAAAAAAAAGTGATTGCTGCCAGACACAAACTAAGGGACCAATTTAGCATAAACTTACATTGTAAATTGAACTAAAGTTATTTTTCTAGACGAGTAAATGTTTAAATTTTCAACCCTCTAGTTCCATTGGTATGGCCAGTACATGCCATACATATAGTGTGTCACAAAAGTAACTCCCGATTCGTACCAAAATTAATGTCAGTTCTAAGGGAAGCAACTTGTCTAATTAATTATCAAGAGTATTCATTTTTACAGGTAATTTTAGGCATACTGGTGTGCTGAGTTGCTTCCCTTGGATAAAACTGATGGTAATTTTGGGACAAATCGGCCGTCACTCTTGGGCACCCTATACATAGATAGCCAGCCACTCAGACCAACTTAAAAACTGAACAAATGTTGACAGTTTTGGTTGACTGTTTCTAATATATGGCTCTTCATTTTCTTGTTTATGTTCAGCCAGAATGAACCTAGTTGTTCCATTTAAGAGATTGTAATATTTTTATGTTGTAATTTCACTAATGATAATAACAAAATTGAATGGGTGATATATTGCACTGTTTGAGAGAACTGCACAATTTTTATTACTGCCCATATGTACGTGTATGAGCCCCCACATTAAAGTCGACCTTATCACATTCCGCCCTTGTAGGGAGGTGAATAAATTCAATTTCAACTTTATACAGGCGGGAGTTCCCCAGCTCATTTCCTGCTGAGCAGAAAAACCACATTGCAATGAAATCCATACTGGCTTGACTTGATGTATGCTGTCTCTTTCAATTTTCTCACTCTCTAACAGTATCCCCTATCAGCTATTTGGACCTGATCCCAAAGAGGGTAATTTGAACCCATTTTATCTCCTATATAGTCTGCTATACCGGATTTTTCCATCTCCCCTTTGGATGTCGCTTTCTTAAGTTCCTCTAGTCAGTGAAACTGGTTTCTCTCTTATATTCTTTTGCACCCTCTCTCTTGCCACCTCGCTCTCGCTCTATCACCCTCGCTCTCGACACCTCGCTCTCTCACACAGGCTATTTCTTTATTTTTTTATTTTCTTCAATATCTTTCCTCCCCCTCCCTCCTCTCTTTCCTCCCCCTCCCT
>VCCN01001780.1:442250-487514 GCA_006491835.1 Architeuthis dux
CCCTCTTTATCCCCCTCCCCTCTTTCTCCCCCATTGTTTTCTACTTGATATTTTTTGTCTTTGACCAAAGATTGAGTAGAAAAGATAATCCAATAATGATGTCTACCTATTCATCTGCCTCCTACCAGATGCCAGTCTGTTTTTTTTCCCCAAAGATGAAACTTGACTCAAACTCTTTTCCAAAGCCAATAATGAAGACGGAATAGCAACTTAATCATCACTACTTTTTATCTATCTTTTACATAAAAGTCCATTTAATCCCATTATTTTTCTTTCTTTATTCATTAAAACTCTCTTGACTACAATCATTGTTACTTTTTAGTTGTTTTTGTTTTTCCTTTTCCTTTGGGAAGTTTTCACTCGTCTGCCATAATCACCAGATGGCGCACTTCTGGATTATCATTTATTCCAGCCATTACAGTTTTCTCTTAATAGAAAAAAATCAATTGGAAGACTGCAAAATGCAATTAAGAATTTAAGTTAATTTCTATGTAATTTCTGTCCACTCCATTACAGTCATATGTCGTCTTCCGATTGCAAATACGTCTCCATCAGAGCTTAAAAACCAATAACTGGGGATGACAGGAATTTCACTCACGGTAGTTCTATGGTTCAACTTCAAATGATCAACATTTCAGTGATGTTTATTGTTAGCTTGTTAAAGAGAACGCAGTGTATACGTCATAGACACCTTCCTGGTTGAACTAATTATGTAGTGAAAGAAATGTAATGGATGGCATTTGTTCCTTTCTCTTCGGAAATGCAAGGAAGATGTATGTATAATATACAGGTTTGGATAAATATGTATGATAATTATGACATTTATTAGTTGAGAACCTATATTTGCCCAGTGCCAATGTGAGCGCTTGCTAAACAAGCAGCCTAAATCGTAAATGTGAATTTAGCAGGCGCTCACACTGGCGCCGGGCAAATATAGGTTGTCAACTAATAAATGTCATTATAATTATGTTTGTTCTGTCAGATATAAAATTATCCATAATTTGATTTCATAAATATGTATGCCACATACATATGAAATCAAATTATGGCTAATTTTATATCTGACAGAACATGATAGTTATAATGACATTTAGGATATCTTGTGTTGTGCAGAGCGTATATTTCACATCATCCTATAATGGTTGACTTACACCCAGATCTAGTTGTGTCCATACTACCATAACATAACCAGGATGCAAGTCCGTTGATATGTAGATCATCCGAAGTGTTGTCACTCACTTCACCCTGTGCTATTTTACCCATAGGGAGGGGGGAGAGTTGGATTCCCACCTTTCCCAAGGGCATTAGTGCTTAGTGAACTCTGTCTCAACCAGAGTTGGAACTCAGTTCGCCGAACCCATTCTCTGTGCCGTTAACTGCTTGGCCGCTTTGCACCTCCTGTTTGCTAGAATCCTTTTTTTTCTTTTCTTTTCTTATATCAGAGGAAGCGTGTTTGTTTCTGACATGTTAGATTCTTGCAGCCCTTTATTAAGCATTTCTGCTAATGAAGAAGAAAACCTCTCCGATTGCTGTAACCTTGAGGCTCTCTTTGTAATAACATCAAGATATCTTTCTTCCCGTATATTAGATTTATTTCCTGCTTTTTGCAGCAAAAGAGGAAACTATTTGTTTGTAAATAAAAGCCTGTAAATGAATATGTAATAACATCCATGTTTATGATGTGACTTGATGAATACAGGAGACTGCTTTGGGAATTGGGTAGAGGTTGTTTTCTGTGTTTATGGCAGGTAACATTTCTTGCAATTTCTCTCCTGTAATCCTTTTAAAGCTCTGAAATATTCCTAAGCTAATATTAGCATATGCCACCTTCCTTCAATTATCTAATGATCAGCATTTTCATATTTCTCTCTCTACTTGTTACACTCTTCAGTCAGAATCTACTGCTATAAAACCAATGATTGTTTGTTTGTATGAGTCTTATGGCCGGACAAACGGCTGGACCCTTGGGGCTGAAAATTAGTTTATAAAGGTAACTTGATTCGAGAAGGAACATGGGATAGGTGACACTGACATTCTGAGGTTGCCACAGCCCAATTTAGGGTAAAAACTGCAATTTTAGGTGAGTTAATCTCACGAGACTGTGTTTTTATATTATTATGACAATCACATAACCAGATGAGAGTTCAATTTCTTCAACTATCTGATGTATCATGTCACTCTCATTGAACATTACATATAAAAGCTGTTTCTTCAAGATTCATCATCTCTAACGAGCAATTAACTACATCCCCTCATTAGCACAGGGAGATTAAAGACCTGTGATATTTCAAAAGATAATTTTTAATCAGAGTTGAAAAAGAAATTGTTGGCTGGGGGCAATTCCATTTTTTAGCCTGATTAAGATGTTTGACTTAATGATACATTTATACCTCATATAGTGCTCTTTTGTTCTTCAAATATGTTTCACAATAAATTCAGTAATGTTAAATTTCCAAAATAAATAATAAGACTGCATCATGGACAGTCTAAAATATAACTGTATACTTTGTGCCCTGCGGTCCTCCCGTTTTGAAGAGACATTTTTGCTTCAGAATGTTTTGACATGCTTTAACTCCTAAGTCATCTAAGTGTCATGTGTCTCCTTGTCTTCTAATGCAGTGCTTCTTAAACTGGTGAATGAATCACCCAAGGGTGAATGCAATTATTTTTGGGGCGAATGAAACTAGACTGGGTATGAAAGATGAATGACGTATACTTAAAACAAGTCTGGTTAGTCACTCGAGACCAATGTCTTTTGGTAGCATGTCCTGTTGGGTGTGATCAATTAAAAAAATTGGAAGAAGGGGTGATTAATGAATCAGTTACTTCTTTCACTTTTTGTTGGGCAGTGATGACTAAAAAAAAATCTGAAACTTCATAAAACAAGTGTGAATGCTGCCGGACACAAATTAAGGGACCATTTTACATTGCAAATTGACCCATTAAAAACCTATTTAGGGGGAATTTATAAAAACAATCATTTTTTTTCTAGATATAAAAAGGAGTAAATGTTGAAATTTTCAGCCCTCTAGCATAAAAACTGAAGAAACTTATGATAGTTTTGGTTGGTGGTTTCTAAAAAGGCATTGTCATTAAAGTGTTACGTAAGTTCTTATGTTTTAAATGGTAGTGAAGCTGGAATGGTCTGGGATCCAAAGTTGAATAATATAGAAATTTTGATGTGACACCCTGCCGTAAAATTTCTAACCCCTAGATCATGTCTGTGGGGGTGTAGGACATGAGGAAAAGTGATAGTGGCCAAAATACAGGATTTTGAGATTTATCGTAAATTAACACCCCAAACATACTTAAAATAGAGTGGCAAGATTTTTATCAAACCTAACCAAACTTTCCCCAAACCATGAGGGAGATGCAAGGAACATATTCATACAATATTATTTTCATTATTCTCTCAAAGTAGCAAATTTGAAATATGTTTGATTTAAGCCCTAGATTGTCAGCTTAAGTAAAAAACATTTTTTTAAATTGTCACTACTGAATTTTTTGCAATCCAATCCAATCGGCCACTATCACTTTTCTGGTGTCCTACACCCCCACGGACATGATCCAGGGGTCAGAAATTTTACAGCAGAGTGTCACATCAAAGTTTAATTTTTCGACCTTGGATTCCAGACTAGAAATTTGATATGTTTCTTCTCTACCTCTGGTTTTCTAATTTCAAAGGAACAGGCTATTTCCCAAATGTACTGTACCTTTTTAGGGGAGACCAGACAAACTCGTGATTCAGAATGAATTTTGGAGAAAATTATACACAAGGGAGAATAAGATGAAAAGATAAAAAAATATAAGGAAATTTGATCTCAAGTGAAAGAAATTTTATTTTGTAATAATGACCTGGGGTTTACGGTTTAATCGGCCGGCGGGTTATCCGGCCGATACTGGACATTTTGAGATAAGCAGTATAGGCCGATTATTGAGCTGATGAGGCCGATCAAACAAAAAATGTCTGCAGCCATTTTTATTTTTATTCTAATGGAAAAAAATACATTTCAGTTTTGATTTTAAACTAAAAGGTTGAAAGAAAGGGAGGCTAAAAAAGCATGTAATTTTTCATGGATTCTGTGTTCTGACAAGGTTAAATAGACTACAACGGCTTGGCGAGATGAAAGTGATGACAGTCGGAGGTGGGATAGTAAAGTCCACAGTGACAACCGTCTTTATTAAAGACTCACGCGGGTGAATGACACTGAAATAGTTTTGAGAAACACTGGTCTAATGTTAACTGAAAACCATAGTTTTCCCTTACAGCTGCATCTACACTTTTTCTCTCCTTTTTCTTAGGCCCCTAATGTGTCGGCTGAAAGAAACCTTTAAGTTTTTAAATCTGTCGAGTCATTTCCTGTTTTGTTCCTGGAAACTCGATGACATAACTCTGAATTTCAACATGTACAACATTACGCATAGAAAATGCAGATACTGATGGCTTTCTCTCTCATAATAAAAACAACCATCTGTTCAGTCGAATCTATGTGGATTTGAAGTGGACGTTTCGTTTGGTTCGTTGGTGGAAAACTTCCTGTACTTTAAGTAGGCTCTTTAAAAAAGGAAAGTATTTTTTTTCCTCTCCATTTTTAGCAATGTCTTTAATGTAGGTAATAATAAAAACCCAAGAGAACTGAGGCTGTATTAATGCATATGAGAGAGGAGACCTGCTTTTTTTTCTTTATTTCTTTTTTTATTTCGTGTGTATATATATATCTCCAATGGAAGAAAGAAAGCGGAACTCGATTCCCTACAGTGACAGACTGCTTCACGTTTTATTACGATTTTTCAAACTGATTTGAAACGACTACAAGAATTGGTATATATACCTTCCCCTATGATATTCTTGGGTGTTAATGACTCTTCTTTCAACTTTTTATTTATTTTATTATTAGATAAAGTATTGTAAATCATTATTACTAATCTTTTGTTACTATTTTCCTTCATCTCAATTTTTGTTGCTTTTTATCACAACTAAACTCAGGCCAGTTTCCCTACGTCAGTGAGTGAATAAATTAACAGAGCATATCCGAATAAGTTGCCGGTGAGAATCGAACTCATGACCCTCTATGCTGGAGGGTGGCTCAGTTAATGCCATACCACTGATCTACAGGAACTAGTGGCAAGCGTGAGTCTAAATCAAACCTTTAAATTCATCCCCTATCTCAATCTCTTCTGAACCATGTTTGTTATTAATTGGTAGATAAAAAGAATTTAGATGAAGGTAAATAGTAGCAAAAAATTAATAATGATTCCAACTTTTGTTTGGACAATCCAATCTCTTTTTCGTGAAACGTGTTAATATCAAAGATTGGAAGAATAGATTGAATTGTCCAAACAAAAGTTGGAATATTGTACATTATTGCCTGAAATAGTAGTAGGTGAAATGTTTCATGTCTGAATTTCTAAGATGAGGAATTATCATTATTGTACTATGATTTACTCAGACTAGTATCTTCATCTTGGTTGTTATAGTAAGGTTTCAGGCGTTGTACTTTCTGGCGCTCTTCAGGTTCAAAATACCCAGGTTACCAAATACGACACACCTGAGGAAGTCTAGAGGGTACAATGGCTGAAACATTGTGACTAAAACAACCAATATGAGAACACTAGTCAGAGTAAGTCGATGTATAATAATGAAATATTTCACTTGAAAATAGAGATCTCTTTTTAAAAAAAGACATTGTAGAAAGTTTGCTTCTAGTTGAATTTATTTTTAAGTACATTTCCATGATTTAAGTATACATGACACTTCTAAACCAAATATAGCAGGATTTTATTATTTCTAGTGGAACACTACACAATCAAAATGGATGTTAGCATGTATTATTTATGACCAAACTCTACAGCATTGAAAATCTGTTGCAAAAATATTTTATCATGTGGATGTACTCATTTTTGAATGGCAACATATTCATAGTTTTGGCAACAGTTTCAATGCTGTAGAGTTTGGTCATAAAAATACCTGATAATATCTGTTTAGATTGTGTAATGTTCCACTAGAAATAATAAAATCCTGCTATGTTTGGTTTAGAAGACAATTAACTTTCTATAGAAAGTGGTAGGGGTGTACTTATTTATGGGCTATATATAAAAACAACTGAAATTAATATGAAGGTAAAAACTAGTCAAATTTAATTAAAATAATGTATATTGAAAAAATGTTCTCATTTATAAATAGATAAAAGTGAAGTCAGCTTATTTTGACTTCTTAGGTCTCATCAATTTTCTTTGCTGGATTCCCCACCCCACTGACATTTTAGTTAGACCCACTTCTGGCTTGCCAGGCCTGTCAAAACTTTGTTCTGCATATGGCACCTGGTATTCCCCAATAGTCACCCATCTAAGTACTGATCAGGCTCGATGTTTGTTACTTTTGGTGATCTTATGAAAATGAGTGTATCCAATGTGCTTTGGCTATAACTACTTAGCCTCAGGGAGCGTTTCCTCAATCCTAGTCCTCGAGTGGAGTGCTTAGCGGAAAGGCATTGAGAACCAGTTTTAAAGTCTTTGGTATGACTCGGCGGAGGATTGAACCATGGCCAACTGAACAGCGACAAGCACTCTACCAATGGGACACAGTGATCAGTAAAAAAATATAATATATATTGAAAAATTTGTATCATTATTGAACAAAGTTGTTTTTATATACAACTTTTTAAAAAGGTTGTACAGTATCATCCATAAATAAATACACCCCTACCATTTTTTTATAGAAAGTTTATTTTCTTCTAAACCAAACATAGCAGGATTTTATTATTTCTAGTGGAACATTACACAATCAAAACAGATATTATCAGGTATTATTTATGACCAAACTCTATAGCATTGAAACTCTGTTGCAAAAATATTTTTTCATGTGGACATACTAATTTTTGGATGGCAATGTATTCATAGTTTTGGCAAGTTTCAATGCTGTAGAGTTTGGTCATAAAAAATACCTGATAATATCTGGTTTTATTGTGTAATGTTCTACTGGAAATAATAAAATCCTGCTATGTTTGGTTTAGAAGAAAATAAACTTTCTATAGAAAGTGGTAGGTGTGTACTTATTTATGGGCAATACTGTATATAAAAACAACTGAAATTAATATGAAGGTAAAAACTAGTCAAATTTAATTAAAATAATGTATATTGAAAAATGTTCTCATTTATAAATAGATAAAAGTGAAGTCAGCTTATTTTGACTTCTTAGATCTCATCAATTTTCTTTGCTGGATTTTTTCTTTCTTTCTGACATTACTTTTTTCTGCTGAATTCTTTTTTTGATTATTCAATTTCCTTTATAGCCTTTTGTCAGTTTTCCCCATCATTTCTTACTCTCTTTTTTGAATTTCCTTTACTGCACCACTTCTCTTCATCATTATTCATTGCCTCAGCACCACCTCTGTACCTTTTTATCTCTCTCCAACTTTCACAATATCAATCAGTTTGCCTTTATTTGTATTTGAACTTGTCAGTAAATAATGGTTAAAAGGTTTGCTTTCATGTTTACTAAATAGTGGTGGAAATAGCTCCATTTTTCTTTTGTCTTTTGTAAGCAATATATTGGATAAAGATTTAGCAGAGAATTCTACAGGGGCCTTTTTGTATTTTTACAATCTAACTACAATTGAAGAAATCTGTGTGCATGTGCGCACTATGATTACTCGATGACTGGCCATTGTACAAAGTTGAAATTTACCAGATATGTTAGTCAGCACACAAGGCAGTGCAGTGTTGAATTTGGAGTTTATTAGATCAGCAGTTCACGAGAAATTTAATAAAACATTTAGAATTATCTAATTTAGATATAAAATATCTAAATTGTCAACACTAACGAGAAGTAACCAAAATACTTCGAAACTGTAGTTTCATACGATGGACGGAAAATTATTTTACATGACAATTATGGCAGACTGCTCCACACAACATAATGGCCTCTTCAAAACATGCACCTTTGGAATGTACACTGCCCTATTCTTATAATAATTCACCAAATTTCTGTCTGTCATTGCATAACTCATTCAAATTAAATCTGATCCAAAGAGTTCACGATGGTGATGTTTTTCAAATAAGGTTATGATTTAATAAATACATAGTTCAAATCAATGATTTCTTATGGAGGCCAAAGGCTCCATTTAAAGCCTTCTGCAGGGTAGATTTTCAACCAGTTAAAATAATGAAAGAAAATGTTTTCTGCTTTGGTCATCATCAGAAATGTTTTAGGGGTGTAGTTGGGAGGTCTAAGGAGCTGACGTTCCAATGATTTGGACACTGTCCTCAGATGCAAAGAGTTCACAGAAAATACTGATAGATATTGTGTATCACTTGAATCTTCAGTTCAAGCAACTAAGAAACGGTCAATTTTTGGTTGAACCACTTCTTTATGAAACTTTGACTTTACTCAGTGCCTAAAACAGTTCCAGTAGGCCCCAAATACGCTGTATATGTGTGTGCAAAATTCATATATGATTTCCCCTATTTTTAGCGGTTTAAGAAATAGCATAGTTTGATTTTAAATATATGTAGTATATTTTTAGATTATAATTCAGATTAATTTCTGGAGGAGAATTTAAATTTTTTTTAAAGACTTTTTTTTCCACTTAATTTTTGGAACAAAGAAATTAAAACGAGTTGGCAACCATGGTCCTGTCTGACAGTACCATAAAACAGACAATAGACATTTAGTATTTTTTAAGAATTTCATTTATTTTAATGTTACATCTTTAATGAGATGGATGAGCTTAGCTCTTTCCAATAGGTAACTCAATTCTAGGTATAGTTTCAGAGAGAAACATCCGCATATCATTCTCAATTGACAGTCTTGTTCGAAATTTTGCTTATACTAAAAAAAAAAAAGAAGCAATATTGACTCCATCGTAAAATAATGACACCACAAAGCCAACTAGTCATTATTATCTTGAATATTCATTAGATGAAGCATTGTCAACCATTATGAATTTTTGAGTAGTATTTCTTTCATCTTAATTTTAGGTGCTTTTCATTGCAACTACTCAGCACGGATTGGAAATAAAAAATAAGCTCTAGGCAAGACTCGAACTTGCATCGCTTTTACCTCAGGGAACCTATCTTATCATGATAGCTACTCTAAACTATGAGAGCTAATGATTGGCAGACGATCAAATCTAACCATATAAACTTATTCCTTATTTTCCTTAATATCATCATTTTTTAACAAGATTGTCCTTTGGTTAGCTTTAATAAACTTGCAGAAATAAAACATTGTATTTATTGTAGATTTCTATTCAAACACGTGGGAGCGAACAGTTGTTCTTTTAGCAAATTGCATTTCAGAATTCTTAAAGAATTGGGGCCTTGGGCAATTTTTTTTCCTCTCCATTGTTGATGAAATATTGTATATTTTTGTCCACTCTATATTTCCAAAAATAATTGATATACAAACTAATTAGTATATTCCTGATGGAAATATAAATAGCCAGCAGCCACTTGGTCTTATCTCAATCAGCACAGCAAATATATTAGCAACAGGAAGATGATTCAGGCCGAGTTGTATACATTCTCACGTGTATGTACACACAGATTTGGATATCACACTTGAAAGTATACATGTATGTATATGTCATTGTCTATATTACTTTTGTTGATGCACACTTACTTCGGAATAAAAACATATTGCTAAAACAGACAAGTGTGTGTGTGTGTGTGTGTGAAACTTCACTGCTCAGGCTGGAGGGTTATTCTGCACACATGCCCCACCATCTATAGTCCTTCTGCTGTGGAATCCCCCCACCCCATGTTTGTTTGCGAAGCCAAGCCATTCATATATATATATTATGGGAACTGCTGTATGTATTTGTAACTAACCACCATACGATCAGGGCCGCCACGAGGGAAGGAGAGAGAGATAGTAGTTAGAAAAGTCAGAGAGTGGGTTACTTTTCAGGGCTGCTACGTTACTGCTGCTGCTACTTCTACTGGCACCGCCGCTGCCGGGCCGTTAGGCAGGGCATATCGACCCCCACTGCCTCCAAACCCCCAACTAACTCTGTTTTTTTTCTCTAGCCTTTATACACCTAATGGTCATAACTCCTCCCACTTTTCAAATTCCCAACAGTTTTTCGATAACCTGATACCCCTCTTGGTCACGTGGGCAGTTTGACACAGATTCCAAATCTAACCACGTTCCTATCCCCACTGGTCACTAGTAACCTGATCCTGTCTATTTCGCTACATATTTTCAACATCTTGTGTTTTTAAAAAAAACAAAACACTATACACGTGTGTGAGTGTGAGAATGATCTTGTAAAACTTAGTAATAATTGCTCTCTCAGCATTCAGTTATGAACAGATTTGGATTTCCCACCACAATAAATTATGTATGTCTGCTTGCAAATTAGAAACAATTACTTTCATATCTAATAGAAATCTTGCAGCTGTCAAAAAAACTCAAAATTTAGAAAATGTTTTTGAACAAATGGATGGCAGAACGAGTACCAGAAAGCATAAAGGAGCAAGAATTGCTGAAAGCTACAAAGGAAACTGGAGAGCCATGATCACCCACGCCCTGAAGGGCACATAAAGAGACAGCCCCAAAGTATAATTGAGTCAGTACATTTTTGTTCTGCTAAAATGTATTCTTTTGAAAGTACATTTACTTCAACCATTTAAAAAAAAAATGTATGACTATTCTTGCAGTAGTAAGCAATCTCTCAAATTAGGTATTATAAATTTTGTTTCATGATGAGAACTAAACTCCAACTGGTAAGTCTCAGTGATCAACTTTAGTACAAAACTACTACAAAGTGGCCCCCTGCCCGTGAGGGAGGAGAGAGCCGGTTAAAAGCAGTAGAGCAGTTTTAGATTTGAATCCAGCAGCAACAGGTTGGAAGAGGAGGAACCCTTGATTTGGCTCTTTCATCCGGATGGGTGGAAGACGGAGGAACAACCCTGGATTTTCTTAGTAGTAATTCAGAAAAGTGACCAACTCATTTAGAAAACTAAATGAAACAGATTTTCGTACCTTGAAGTGACCCGCGAACTCGCCCAGAGGAGACTTTTATATCGATGGAAATAAAACCCCAGATTTCCAATTGAAGAACCTGAATTTTTGTCGTCTTTTCTCTCCACCCACGTGCGAGACCCTTTTCTCCGAAATTAATTTCCCTCCACAGAAATTTCAGCTCCCGTCAACAGACCTGGAAAGAGACGTAGTCGTGATCATCATCATCTCTTTCATCATCCCTCTCAAGAAGTACAACCAGCGTTATACAACACACTCTCTAATTTTGTAGCGGTTATCACTATCACATCTTTATTTCTATAACACATCAATAGATGATATCAATAGATATTTTTTAATACTTTGTCAGAAATTTTTCTCACAAAACAATGCAAACCAAGAAAAGTTTACACTTATGTAAGACTAGGCTTACTGGATGCAAAAACAGAACAATCTATTCTGAAATCAATTGAAATGGAGAACATTTCAAAATGAAACAAATTTAAGATATAAACTTTTATTACAAAAGAAAACATTAAGATCTTATAGCATAGTGCTTAAATGAACATCTTGAAAGAAAGAAATAAAACTATTGCTGATACTACCAATTTAGGCATACTTTTTGGAGCTGGCTATTTCTGACAAAATCTCTGTTTTTTAACAGATAACTGTAAAAATCCATGCAAGTCATAGCCTTAAAATAGTATCTGTTGGATAACGCTGGTCTGGGGTTTCTTCACGCCGATACGAGAGATGAGAAAGTATGATTTCTTCCTGGGCTGCAGGTTGACGGGAGCTGAATATTTCTGTGGAGGGAAATTAATTTCCTAGAAAAGGCTCTCCCACGTGGGTGGAGAAAAAAGACAAAATTCAAGGATCTTCAATTTGGAAATCGGTTTTATTTCCGTCGATATAGATTCTTTTCTGGGCCTGTTCGCGGGTTACTTCAAGGTACAGAATTCTGTTTCATTTAGTTTTCTAAATGAGTTGGTCACTTTTCTGAATTACTACTAAGAAAATCAAGGGTTGTTCCTCCTCCTTTCACCCATCCGGGTGAAAGAGCGAACCACCTTGCCTCTGACCTGCCGCATCCAAATCTAAAACTTCTAACTGGCACTCTCCTCCCTCACCACTGACGGGCAGCGGGCCTCTTTGTGTGACCTGTCACTAACGGCTTCAGATCTCAACTCCGGGTCCCTTTAAACGGCCACCAGTAATACGATCTGTCCATTTTGTCACGTACGTTTAACACACATTCCTAGCCCCGGTAATACGATATGGGTTTTTTGTCACATACACCAAACACATGAACACAGAGTGCATTTCGTTACATATTGTTTGAGTATTAGGGCCTTCACTGACTTCAAATTAAGTCTCTTCTGTTCACTGATCCACTCAGCATTTATCAATACCCTCAACATTTGCATTATGAGCAGAAATACAAAAATAAAATTCACATATTTTAAGAAGTTCTGAAAAGCAATCGATATTGGGCAAAGCAGTGTGAACAAAAAAGAGAGGACATTTTGAGGTGAAAGGCGGATGTTATATTTCAATTGAAAAAGGAGGACGTGGTCTCCTTTTGGATACCATATGGTAACCCTATGTAAGACTAGTTGATAAATGAATGGCAAAGTATCATTCAGTTTAATACTAACATCTTTAATGTCAAGGCCGGCAGTTTCTCATTGTTCTCCTTGTGGAAATAATCTGGGGATCAGGGCGAGCTTTAGGTGGGGGAGGGGCAATTGGAAATATTTTTTTTCAGTGTTCCACAGTCAAGGTCTGTAAAATTTTGGATATACATTTTATTGTAGACTTTATATCTCTATGGTGGAATGGAAAGCAATCAAAATGCGCACTTAAAAATTTCAAAGAAATAAATTTTTATGCTGTTTTATAATTAACATATTTAATTCAAGTACAGTGAAACAAATTTCAAAATATAAACACTACTGAATTTATAAGAATTCAGAAGAAAATTAGAATCGTTGCTGTTCTCTGTAAAACCTGCAATGTGGTGTTAGGTGTATGTTGCAATGTGTTGTTGTGTGTATTCGACAAGACTAAAGTAGATTACCCTAGTGCAGAGCTCCCTTAGGTGCAGGGCCCAATTGGGAGCAATTGCTCCAATTGGCTTAAAGCCAGCCCCACTGGGGATCTCTTTTCTAGTGCAGAGCTCCCTTAGGTGCAGGGCCCAATTGGGAGCAATTGCCCCACTGGGGATCTCTTTTCTTTGGCATGCATGTTTTTTGTTGTTCAAGATAGAACCGTCCTCAGATGAACAGTGAGAGATTAAAAATGCTAACAGAAGAAAATGGAAATATTTAGTTAAGCAAGAATGATATCAGTCATTAGTATTGGTCCTCTTGTAAGTAAGAGTTTTTGCTTTGTTTATAAAAGATACATTTTTAGTACATGCATGCACACTCTAGAATCGTAGGATTTCCCTTCCCATGTATTAAGAATTTTAGTATGTAAATAACCTAAGAATTAATCCAAATTCTGATAGGCCATCTCGAGGTAAGCTGTGATTATAAAAGTATTATTTTTCTTCTCTAATACAGTTACTGAGTTAGTATTGTTGGTTCTGTGCATGCATGCCTTTGTATTATTATATGTACTATGAAATTGATTTGTTAGTAGCTTTACAATTATTGTAGGAATATGTATAATTGAACGTTGACATATTTGTGTGTATGTATATTTAGGTACTTATACAGTGGTGTAGTGCTGTGGGAACGGCACAGCGTTTCCTCACTGTGTTTGGGAGGGGGAACAAGACAAGCTCTAGAAGTGGGGATATGTCACTAGTGCTGAGTGTCCCTGCAGTGAGGCACCATGAATCAATGAAGCCCTGTTAAGCCCAAGTGAAGACCTGCCCTGAGAGTCGCCTCTCAGTAGAAGTGACTAGGTCACTCTAAATAGAGCAAGATCCAAAGTGGGAAGAACACGAGACCAGCTCCAGAAATAAGGATATGTCACCAGTGCTGAGTGTCCCTGTGGCAAGGCATCCCCAGGCCATGGACTACATCCTTCATGGCCGCTCACCGGAGCCCACATCTGCTGACGAAGACCTGGAGCAAGCAAATGATACAGCTCTCCTATGGATAGACAAGTGGTGCGACAAGATATGATGGTCCATAAATAAGGAACACCTTTTGACCAGTCTATTTGGCTGCTTGGTTAACCATTGACACATCTTCTTAGAGTGACTTTTTTTACCCATTAACTGCGAATGACGGGAATTTCAGTCATTGTAATACTATGACTAACTCAATAAAATTTCTGCCTTTATTGTGATTGATGGCAACTCAATTCTCTAAGTCAGGGTTTTTATCTTGCAATGGATAACTTGCAATGAACAAGGACTTTTATCTTGCAATGGATAGCTATTACACTTGCCACAAGGCCCTCATGCTCTGATGAAGACCTGAAGGAAGCAAATGATACTAGCTGTTAATTCCCAATAGAAACCTAATTCCAATTTCTTCAATTAAGCTGAGATGTTTTGGCCATTTTTGGCATCTTTTTGACCATATTTAGTGTCTTTTTTTGTTCCCCCCCCAGCCTTTGGCATTTTTTTTTATTTTGAAATTTTTTTCAAATACAGAACTGGAAAACTTCCCAATCCTATAAAGAAAATGGTGGGGAAATCAAATTCCTGGGTAACACCCTGCCCTGGTAACACCCTGCCCTGGTATGGCAAGATATGAATGAATCAATTACTTGGAAGTATTAATTGGTTGTCAGTTCATTTCTGTTCCTTCTCCTAAAATAAAAGAGAAACATCTGAATAAACTTTCCCACTTTTTGATAAAACATAAATAATTTACTTATTACTAAACAGGTCTGTGCAAAGCTGGAAATACGCCCAGGCCGCAGATGGGAAATGCAGGCCCCATTAAGTATTTTTGTAATCAGTGCTAAATGCATATGATTTATGTAAACAATCAGATATTCTAATTTTTGGTTCTTATTTAAGCATACCATCTTTACTTGGTACGTGATGAGTTTTAATGTATTTATATTTCTTTAACAAATGGGCTGAGACTGATAAAGAGGTGATCTGTATAAGAACAAGATTCAAACTCTGTCCTACTTGGTATCCAGGCCCGTGCAAAGCTGAGATGTAGGCCCCATTTCAAACTGCTCATTAAGTATTTTTGTTATCAGTGCTAAATACAAATCAAGCAATTAATTTGAAACCTAATTTCCAGAAGTTTAATAAAGAGATACATATAATAAATTTGGAACATAAATTGGTTTCAGTTATCTGCATTTATTTATTTTATCTCTATGAATCTTCTTTAAAATATTAATAAATAAGCAGGGGTCTGCAATCATTTTTACCAGTGGGTCATTTTTCAATTTTTTTTCAAAATAGATTTTTGACTGTGGTTCAGTGTTTAATGTTGAATATATTATAATATACAAACCCATCTATAGGGTATTTTACAGCAAAATTGGAAGATTTTCAAGAGAAATAAATTAAAAAGAAGAAATATTAAGACTTTGAAGTTTCAGCAAACTAGCTCTTAAAAAAACTAATTACGCTATTAAAAAAAGCTTGAAAAATTGTTTTTTTTCAAGAACCCCAAAAAATGAAAACATAACCCGAGAATGTGCTTAAAAGTGAATAAGTTACTTTTTTTTTTTTTTTTTTTTTTTTTTTTTTTTTTAATGGTTTTGTTTTTCTTGCTTTTTGGGCAGTGATCACTAAAAGTCTGAATTTTCAAAAACTAAATGTTGAATGCTGCCAGACACAAACTAAATGATCAATTTGGCATAAACTTACATTGCAGATTGAACCCCCCACTAAAAACCTTTTTGGGAGACATAATAAGCAGTAGCTTCATTGGTGTGGCTGTATGCATGATACAAACATAGCCAGCCAGCCGGACCAACTTGAAAACTGAAGAAACCTATTTTGATAGTTTTGGTTGACAGTTTCTAACAATGAAACAATTATTAAAAACCCAATGTATCTTTTTATCAACAAGCATTGAAACAATTCATTTAAAACACAATAAAGTATCTTTTATCAACTAGCGTTGAAACTACTCAAAGTGATAGCATTTATCTGCGGCCAAAGCCAAGTCTCCTGAAATTTAATAGAGAGATACATATGATAAACTTGGAACATAAATTAGTTTGTTATCTGTATTAATCTTTTATGAATCTTCCGAAAATATTTTGTGTAAATGGTCCCACTTGACTCTCCTTACAATATCGATATTCTTTATCAACGGGTTCTTTCTTTGCCTCTACCAGTAAAGTTATCTCCCTTGACAAATGTTACAGACAAAAATTATAATCAATCATGTGGTGTATTTCATAAGATATCTGGCTATGATTAAGGGTTGCTTTCAAAAAATACAAGAATTCTTTTACCGTTTAACTTGTCTCTTCTCAGAGAATGAAGAATGAGCAAAATTTTCTTTTGTCACTGGACAAGAAACATTAGTCAAAAAAACTGACTTGTAGAAAAGCTAAGAATGCCAAATGTTTCCGTATCTCTTTTGTCTCTTATTTCAATTAAATCCTCTGTCTGACAGATTTGCCAACATTTAAACCCTGACTGCTACATCATCAATCTTGCTGGATATCTTACAAGGTAGACTCTCTTCTGTTAACAAGAGGAAATTGCGTTTTCTCTTTATCGTAAGCACATGTATTAGACAATATACACCGGATATCAGCTATATTTCATCATTTACCATTTCCAACTTTGTTGTAGAGATATATGTATTCAATCATGCCTGTCTGTCTACGTGATATCTCCAAAAGTTTTCAATGATAGAAGGGTGGGCAATGAGCTACGGAAGAACATTTTTAGGAGGGCAATTTTAAAAAAAACAAAGACCATTTTCCCTACTCGTTGAGGTGTGTGTGCACGCAAAATTTCAAGTTTCTACTATGATCAGTTAGGGCTGGTCGAAGTCAGGATAGATAGATACATATGAATGTCAGAACACATGAATAACCTAAACACAGCAATAAACCAGTGTTGTGGTTAGTTGTGATTAATAATGCAGAGCAACAATGTTTTTGGTATTTTTTAAGCATTATAATAAGACCTTGAACAGTGCGGTTTTGAACAGTACAAAAAAAAACATTCAAACTAATTAAAGGCACTAAGGTAAACCTCTATTCGGTTTTGTCAATAAAGAGTAAAATCCTACGTGTAATTCGTGATGGCTGGACCAGTGCATGTTTTTGTAAAGATACAAGTACAAGAAAATGGTGCAAGATGACATTTCTCACAAATATAAAATACCACATCACATAAAATTTAAATATTTCATAAACTTAAGCCAAATATTTAAATACTGTCATCACTTTTAGACAACATGGGTGAACTAATAAACTACGCATTATACTTTTTGTTCCACTTGCTGACTATGGTTGGTTGGGGGGCTTTTGTATCATTAGATCTCAATCTGGTGCTGACATTATATTGAATATTAATATTGCTATTTAACCCCTTTTGTACCATGTTTGTTTTTGTTTTTTTCTTGAAATAAATTTGTTGATTAAATGTGACAATGTTATTTTAGCTAATGAGTGGAAACAGGTTTGAAATTGAACTTTAAGAAAATCAAGTAATTTAAGACAGTTTAATTAGTTCAAAATTGGATTTTTTTTCTCACTACTTTTTTCTTTTATACCACATTTTTCTATTTAAAAAATAGTTGAGCAGCTTTATTATTGATTTTTAAAATTTTTTTTCAAATCACTGCTACCCACAACACTGGTTTAAATACTGTTGCTGGGTTTAAGTTATTCATTTGTTCTGACATTTATATGTATCTATGTATGTATCCAGACTTTGCCCAGCCCTAGCTGTTCATAGTAGAAACTTGAAATTTTGTACACACATTCCCCTCAATGAGAAAATGTTTGTTTATTGAAAATTCCCTCCCTAAATAGATTTTTAGAGGAGGGTTCAATTTAAAATGTAAGTTTATGCCAAATTGATCCCTCAGTTTGTGTCCAGCATTCTCACTTATTTTTTGAAAATTTGGACTTTTTAGCGATCACTGCCCACCACCAATGTTTAATTTACAAGGTAAAAAGAAGCATGTATAGTGGTGATTCATAATTTCCCTTGGAATGCTAGTTTTTTTTTGTTTTTTTTTCTGCTTTGTTTATTTGTTTAACTGCTGCAGAATTGATACAAAAATTATTTTGTTTTATTATTTAGTTATTTAAAATTATTATTTTGTTTTTATTATTTATGTAAGCTTGGGTTAATGACAGATATTAACAGATTAAAAATGCCACAATATTATGTACTTACAGAGATCCTTTATTCATATTAATGACCGCAGTCAACCAAACATGTGTCCTATACCAAGCTCTTTATTCTACTGATAAACACAATCAGTAAATGGCTGCTCGTTCACCAGAATGTAAAACAGCGCCCCCTAGTGGAAGTCTTCTGCCTAAGGGGAATAACCCATGATACTTATTTAACAATTTAGTTATTTAAAATTATTTTGTTTTTATTATTTAGTTATTTTCTGTTTAGGCTGTGTATGAGTTTTGAATTTTTATATTTATCAATTTTGTTCATGTCTCATAGCTTTTACACATGCACATACACCAAAGTCAAAGTTTTAAACAGTTCAGTTTGTTTGACAACTCAAAATTCAAAAATATTTTGGATGAGAACTTTAACCTACAAAGAGATAACAGTAGATTTTGTAGTAACCTGTTTCTTACAGTGCAGATTCCCAGAGTGTCGCTATGAGTACAGTCCAATAAAATGAACATATTTTAAATCGGACTTTGTTTTTTCTCGATGAACCAGCTGACTTTCATAGCAGTCCCTTTCAGCAACAGCCATGGTACACGAACGAAGAATGAACATCAAACTATATCCGACCAGTTCAAAGTTTTTAGTGAGGGGTTCGATTTACAATGTAGGTATAATGCTAAACTGGACCCTTACTTTGTGTCTGTTAGAGGGCAGGTTTTCAACTAGTGAAAAGAAATCTATTACCATAGAATTACTTTTACTAAAAGCGGCTGGTTTTTGGACTAATGGTTGTATCTTGAGTAACCAGAGATACTCTGACCAAGTCTTCTACACCCAATGCATTCTGTGGTCAATTCTTTTTTTTTTGTATGTTTGTGTCAGTGCACACACACACCTGTCCAATTAATTCATGAAGCTGGATAGATAACTATGAATAATCTATATTTTCATCTGTATGCTATTTTCTAAAATGACAGTTGTGTAATACAAGACTATTTTAGTATGCTTGAATATTCAAATTCTTCAGACTGGTTTGGTTTATTGCTCTTGTTATTCCTGTGTATCAGTTGACAGGTTTAACGATAGTGTCTTTTCTGGAAATAAACATCTGAAATGTATAACCTTGCTTTTGTTTTATGAATTGAACCTAAATGGATAGGAAAATACATTAGAATAGATACCAAGTTTTATTTTGTTTAAATACTTTTTTTTCCCTAAAGATCAAAACCTTTTTCATAGATATGCTTTCATAACACTTTGAATTCATTGTGTGTGCACATGCATGCGGGCAAACACATTCGGCATCTGAGAGGAGTTTTATGAGGTGGTGTAAAGCCCTCCACATACACACACCGCGAACAACCTCGTATTTTAGCCATCATTTCAACTATAAAAACCCTTTTAGTATGCCATAATATATTCGCTTGTGGGTAAATGATAGGTCAATCTATTTTATTAATGGCCATATCAGATACATAATGGACATAGATTTAGAAGTTTCAATATACATCTCTACCCAAGAAACTCTCGGGAGGGGCCCCCCTAGGACCCAATGCGATGCACCAGCTGCCCCCTCTCTCATAGGCCCTGCACACACACACACACGCACACACTTTTATTAATGTTAAAGATCAAAATGCCTGAAAAAGATAATGCCTATGAAAGAACCTAATTTGTTGTCTGCTGTGAAGAAATAATTCAGTGGATTTTCATATCCAACTTCCATTCACTGCAAATCCAATTGATTGTGTCAGATTCAAAATGTCAGATTCAAAATGTCTCCTATACTGATTTTCAGTGTTACATAATTTACATTTCTTGGAGATTTATGATCCTTGGAGTCGTAATGCTGACACAGATATTGATTTGTCTACTTATATAAAATGCCAAGTGTATGTCTATATTTTTTGTCAAGGGAAATGACCTTCATATTTTTATGCACGAGTTACTTCCCTTGGAAGACTATTTCATTATTTGTAATCTTTAAGAGAAAGATGATTGTACACAATAATATTTGAATTGTCTATAACTTTGAGAAAAGTCATTAACATACCAACTATTGTTTGGACAATCTAATCTCTTCTTCCCATTTTTGATGTTGACTCAGCGTTTTGGCTGATTTACCTGAAGAAGGCCGTAGAATGAATCAGCCAAAACATGTCAACATCAAAGATGGAAAGAAGTGATTAGATTTTCCGAACAGTAGTTGCTATAATATTTGAATTCTATGACAATTTCTTGATTGGATTAGCTTCACACTTTCTCTTTATATGCTAAGCTTTTACATAATTGAAACTCAAAATTAAGTTAAATATTTCCCACATTTTTTTTTTTTATTGCAAGGGTATATTTGAATAGATGAAATAATTTTCTATCTAAATCACTTAAGATATATTAGTTCCCACCCAGAACCAACCGTTTGCAATCATCAGGCAAACGTTCATCTACTGTTTGTAACCATTTGTATAATATTTGGATTAGTTTGCATTGTGATTTGAGTGGGTGGCTAAACTGTACATGCTTTGGACACAAGCCTTAAGCAACTGTTCATCTACTGTTTATATGACATTTTGCTGTTTGCAACTGTTTGTTGAACGTTTGCAAACAAACAGTACTTGTCCTCGCTTCAATGTTTATGCAAACATTACATGAACATTCAAAGAACATGCCTGTTCTGGGTTGGTTTATTATTCTTTGGTAAAAGGTTTAGTTGTATTTCTATTTCTGAAGAGTTTTCCAAAACTGCATTTTTGTGTAATAAAGAGTTTTGGTCTTTCTTTTTATTCTCTTTCAGGCTAGGTTTGCAAGGGAGGAAGAAGCATTACTTCTATTCAAAGCTGCATCCCACTTAAAATTAAACAGCCTGTTCGAGTCTATTTCAACCCAATTATCCCAACCCCCTAACTTGAGTAGAACTTAAACAACTGATAAGCAGCCTGTCAGAGATTTATATGTACAAATGTGTTTAATCTGTGTTTCTGCAGAATTGATTCTGCTCTTACATAAGAAAATGTTAAAGTAAATAAATGCAGGGAATTTGGGGGTCTGTTTGGATAACCTAACGCCTCACTTCTGCTTAGTACACTTAAGGTCCTAAATAAGTATCAGTGTTTTTAAAAAAAAAAAAAACAAATAAAAAAAAACAAAACAACTTAATCAAATTACTGTATTTGAAGATGACATTTCAAACATCCAAAACACACCCTAAAAATGGGGTTGGCCAAGAGGCCAGATACGAAAACAGTGACCTTACAATTCTACTCAATATACCACTTGACCTACCCAGACACCACCGTATGACAAATTTTCAAGCTATTAAACATCTGACGTTGAGCTTTTAAAATGTCTTTTTCTCTGGCACAATGTTTGGTCTAGCGCAGCTCTCTTGAACTATTTCAGTGTCATTCACCCTCAATTCTTTATTACAAAATTTCATTCACCCTCAAGTCTTTATTATAAAATTTCATTCACCTGCAACTAAAATTCCTTGTTTTTGATCATTGTCAAACTCCAGAACCAAGTCAGGAGTTGACTTTGTTTTCCTACCGTAACAAGAACAAAACTCACCAACATTTGGGGTGTAAACCGATATATAAAAACCCCATTCCCCTACTGTGATTTGAACTCACGACCTAGTGATCATTAGCCAGGTGTTTTACTGACTGAACTAAATTGACAGATCTTAGATATTAACGAAAATTTATCATATAGATATGCATGGGCTTATTTCATTCTAATAAATATAGAAAAATATATATTTTTATTATTTTATTTATTATATATAAAATACAAAATTTGCAGTAATCATGTTCAGTCGGAATAGAAGTAGGAGTGTAGTTTGACCCTGCAGCAGGCAGTCTTGTTTTTATCTTCTCCCATGTGTATGTTATATACTTTGCATCATGTGCTTATCTGGTCTCCCCTAAAAGGTACAGTAGATTTGTGAAATATTCTGCTCTTTGAAATTAGAAACCCGCAGAGAGAAAAAGCATATCAAATTTCCTGCTCCATTTCCATTAAAAATCAATAAGAGCTTGAATTGAAATGCATTTAAATATAGAAAAATATAAATATCTGGGTAAACTAAGCCATTCACCCCCCAAATAATTTTATTCACTTATCAGTTTTAAGAAACCCTGATGTAGACCAATTTTAAAATTATCTGAATTCTGAATTCTGAATTCTTTTTTTTCAAGTTAGGTATTCTTCCAAGAAAGTGTTGCTAGGCATTTGGATGTTTTTTTTTTTTGGTTTTGAAAATGTGGGTGGATATAAAATACCTGTCATATCTTTCATAACTAACAATATTGCTAAACCAAATCTTAACCCAGATTTTTTTTTTTACTGACTTGTTGTTCTGTAACATAACAAATATGAAGAAACTAACGGAGAGAATCGATTTTACGAAACTATTGACGCCTGTCATCTGTCCTGATTGGTCACTATTTTGATCAATCAGTGCATAATAGTCAGACACTATGACAAGCAGAATAATATAATTATTGTGTCCTCATTACCAGAGATTTTATTGGCTTCAGTGAGAACATGAGATTTGCCAGATGGTATTTTTGCATTTTCTAGTACAGTGGTTCCCAAACTTTTCATTAGCCAGGACCCCTTTTATTTAAATGAATTTTCCCATGGACCCCAGGCTTTTGAAAAATTTTCCTACCTTAGTAGGTTCCATACTTTTTGATTAGAAAATCCTATTTTTATTTGCCATAAGACTTTTGAGAGAATTGATATTCTCTACATGTTGTTTATATATTCTCTACATGTTGTTTATATATTCTCTACATGTTGTTTATATATTCTCTACATGTTGTTTATATATTCTCTACATGTTGTTTATATATTCTCTACATGTTGTTTATATATTCTCTACATGTTGTTTATAATGCTTGAAATTTCTAAAACTACTTGTTGACTTTCTAATAAATTTCATATGATTTATTTAGTGAAGTGTTCAAATAGGCTGATCTCTTTCAAAGTAGAGTTATTGAAGTCTTGAAATAGAAGTTTAAATTTACTCTACAAATGTTTAGTTCAGAATAAAAATAATTTTCCAAAATATCAAATTAATCAAAATGTTTGATAGATCTTTTTTAAAAATATAGTGGAAATTTCTTCTTAGAGATCAAAAGCCTAAATTATAATTAATCAAATAAAACTAAATGTTTGGCAAGAATTATATATAAAATTTTCCCAATCTTTCTTACTAATGGCACAAATAAAATTAACTTTTATGTACTTCCTTTTGTCTATCTAGTCATAGAAGTAGTTACTATGTTATATCAATTCAACGCTAGCAGACAGCAAACTAAAACATGTCATGATGATCCTTACGTTAGGATCATTATTGTTATTGTAAGCTTGGTATAATGACAGATATTAACAGATTAAAAATGCAAACAGAAGATGTACTTATAGGTCTTTTTATTCAAACAATGACCGCGGTCACAATATCCACACGTGTCTTCTTCAGCTCTCTGATCTATTAATAACCAAAACAATATGGCTGCTCCTTCACTAGAATGTAAAGCAGCGCCCCTTACTGGAAGTGGACAAGAACTCTTCTGCCTAAGGGGAATAACTCATGATACTTACTTAACAGTTAGGATTTTTAAAAAAATCTTATAATACACTTGTTGATCCATGTTTATGAAAACACAATTTTCTTAACACTACAATCCTCAGAAGCATTAACCCTGTCATAAAATAGCTCATTCACAGATGCATTTGTGATTCTATTTTGATGAAAAATTCATCACATTCGGATATTACACCTGAAGAAGGCCGAATGGATCAGCCGAAACGTTGTGTTAACAACACCAACAACAAAGAATTCAATTGTCCGAAGAACTATTTGAAAGATGTATTGTAATTTTGTTTGATTAAAACTGTTCATAAAGACAGATTTACAAATAAAATAATTTTCTTAGCACCATAATGTTCAGCGACAAATGCACAGGTGCCAAAATTTGGTGCACAAATGGCTGTGCCAAAATATACTAAACACTATTTCTACATTGTTAGAGTAGTCAAGCAGAGAAGGATAAATATGCAGAAAAAGAATATTTTTGACAAGAGTTTCCTGAAAGTTTTGAAAATTAAACACAAGCAAATTTTCTTTCTTTTTTTTTTTTTCTTTCTTTTTTAAAAATCAAGGATGAATTTTGTGGATCCTGCAAAGTTAAGATAACTTACAATTGTATATCACTGTTTGTTTTATTTATGTTGTAGACTTATACAGGTCGGTTATCTTTTGGGCAAATTGTCTGCCTATGTGTATATTTACCTTTAGTCATTTTAATAATGAAGCTACCTACATGTTATATAAGATAAAGCCATAAAATGATAGTCATTATCTATACTTCGTGACTTTAACAAGACTTGGTTTAATGTTTTATGCTTTGTGTGTGGAGCTACCATTAAAAAAAAAAAAAGAAGCTCTGTCTAGCTGTATTAGTGGTTCATGACCTGGGGCGCACATACCACCAAATGGTGTGTAAGGCAATTTTAGGGGGATGCAAGAAGAGGGTAGCAACATGATAGCCCTCAGCACCAAAATGCCACGCATTTCAAAGTTAATTGAGAAAAGGCAACAGCAGCCAGCACATTAAATGGTTTTATTAATATCTTGATTCAGACTTTTAATTTTGACAATTTTTTTTAACATTTTCTTTTTTTTACTCTTTTTAAATTAACTTTGCCAATTTTGATTTTTTTTTTTTTTTTTTTTTTTTTTTTTTTTTTTTTTTTTTTTTTTTTTTTAAATTTTTTTATTTGAATTTTTTAGACTTAAGATTAAGGGGTGTGAGAAAGATTTAGAAATCTTGAAGGAGTGCGAGCCTTGAAAAAGGTCAAGGACTGCAGGGCTATACAACAAAACTAGCCAATCAAACTACAGGGTTTCTTCTAGTTTTTCACTGACTGAATGTTTAGGTATGTCTCTCTTGTTGTAGACAAACCATATTCCTTGTTGTAGAAGCAGAGTAAGTAGAGCAGTAATTCAAGTTGTAGAGTTCAAATTGCTTTACAAATATGCTCTGATGACTAAACTGGTTAAATATAATTTGTGAATATATGTGGGGTATGCAAGCTTTAGCCTATTCGCCCCTAATTTCCTCTTATGCACAGTTTTATAACTCTCTGTCGGAGGGGCATAAACAGGGTATTTGCCCCCCCCCTCCTGGATCAGGCCTTCTCACTGTGAGCGAGGGGGTTTCAATGTTGGAATTTTATAGAGGCCAAGAATCAAGGGGGTCACTATGAACAGTGACCGCTTAGGATGAGTCGAGCTTATTCTCTCCCTAGTTATTTAACTGACATCCAGATATATCTTTAACCCCAGAATATATCTTTTTGCCCTCCCCCTTCCTGGAAAAGTGGCTGTGACTGAACCCATATAGGGGTGGCATTCATCTTCCGGAATTTCATTTTCCGGAACTCAGTTATCTCGAACATTGATTGGCCGAATCTTGACTTGGCTGACTTATCTTCACGACTCTTTATTTGCTTGAGAAAGGAAGGAAGACAATTCGAGTTACCAACCGGCCTTTCTTTTGTATTTTATTATTTACAAAAACACTAGTTAATTTTGTTAATAATGACAGTATTATTGAAAATGACAACCAAGATGAGGATCTCAGTCCGAACAATAGTATCAGTAATACTAACACCTCATCTCAGAAATACCGAACTCAGTATTATTTATGTATGTATCTGTTAGCTAATTTGTTTTGTTTCATGAAAAAACACTTTGCTGATAAAAATATCTCCTACCCACTATTTTTAAAAAAAATGGACTTTTCCAATGAAACGAGTTCAGTAGTTTTTTTTTTTTTGTTTTTTTTTAGAAAATAATCTTTTAGAAATCCAATTTTTTGGCAGGGGATTAACTAGTTCTACAATAATCTTACTTGTCAAAATGGGTGAGGAGATGTTTTTTCTTGTAGTTGTATGTGTCAATATAGGTTTCTTCAGTTTTCAAATTGGTCTGGCTATGTATCACATGTACAGGCCACATCAATGGAGCTAAAATCCATCAATGGAGAAAATTTAAACATTTACTCATGTCTAGAAAAACGTTTGTTTTTTTTTTTTAAATTCCCCTCTAAATAGGTTTATAGTTGGGCGTTCAAATTGCAATGTAAGTTTATGCTAAATTGATCCTGTAGTTTATGTCTGGCCGCATTCATGTTTGTTTTTTTGAAAATTCAGACATTTTTAGTCATCACAGCCCAACAAGATGTGAGAGAAGTAACTTATTCATTGGTCACCCCTTTTTCTTATATTTTTAATTGATCACCCCTAACATGGCATGCTGCCAAAAGAAGTTGGTCAAGTGACAGTTTCTATTGTGTGACTAACCAGACCTGTCTGATTACTTCTCTTTTTCTGCTAGGCTTTGTAAAAAGAAAATGATTATATTGATTATGTCTGCCGCATTTTCCCTACCTTTTATCTACTGGGAGGAAACATAAGAAAGTCTAACAAATTAAAGAGGCTTGTGTGTGTATATGTATAGATATTTTTGGTGTAGGACAAGATTGTTCATGTGTTATTAGCATATTCCCATGTCAAAACAATTATATACATGCATTTGCACCCCCCCTGGAAAAGTACTACAACTCATTTACTCTACTCATTTACAATAATAAAGTAATATAAGTAATCTACTCAAACAGACATCCCTGAAGAGTAAACATTTGAGAAATTAATTATTTTTTATTGCTATACTAAACAAAGAACATATATTGATGTATTGACAGCTACTTCTTGTACTATTTTTACACCTCTTCCCCATATACAAACAGAATTAAAATTCTAAAATTACTTCCCAATTTCAAAACTTTGTTTTTGTGTAAGTTTTGTTTCCTTTGGGCTATTAAGAAAAAGTAAAGTTTTTTGATCCTCAGTTTGTGCTCTTTCAGAAAATGCATTAATTGGGGTCTTACAACCCTTGGAAAGTTTTGACCTGATCACCCTAAAAATAGCGCAATCAGGAATAAAGAGTAAGCCATCGTTGAATATATCCTTTTGCACCCCCCTGGAAAAGTGGCTTCAGACATCCATGTACATGATATACATGTACATGATATACTATATTGATATCAAACTCTAATAATCATTTAAAAATAGATACCAAAAGGATCAATAAGTTCACCAACTAAGTCAATGCTGACATGACATAGTGAAAGATATTTTCAGTAGCAAGAGTTAGAACTAGCATTCCAAGGGAAATTATGAATCACCACCACTCATATATGCTTTGTTGGGGTTGATCAATTAAAAAGTTGGGCCGTGATCACTAAAAATATCTGGATTTTCAAAAAACAGGCGGGCACAAACCCGTGACCAATTTAGCATAAGCTTACATTGAAAACTGAACTCCCTCTAAAACCCTATTTTGGAAGGGAATTTTCAAAAAATAAAATAAAAAAAAGCATTCTCCCTACTCAGGGGAGTGTGTGTACATAATTCTTCATCTCATAGATTCGGACAGAAATGGCTGGATTTATGTTCTTTGCCATAGGCAAAATGCCCAATTATTCCAAAAGTCCCCCAAAATTTCAGTTCCAAAGATAATACAAATCTCACATAACATACTTAGATTAGAAGATGGAACAAGTTTGGATAAATTAGTGTATAATCTCATTATAATTAAAGAACTGTCTGTATGCACCAAGAATACTCGACAACCTGCCATTGTACAACGTAGATATTCAACATATATATTAGTCAGCACACAAGGCATTGCAGTGTTGAGTTTGAAGTTTTTGGATCTGCGGTTCTCAAGAAATAATGATAATTCCTCATCTCAGAAATTAAGACATAAATTGCCAAATTCATATACTTTGCAATAGGCAATATGTCCAATTATACCGAGAGACCACAAAAGGTATTAGTTCCAAAGATAATACAAATCTCTGCACTCACACAACCTCCCCACTCACACAATCGACTTAGATTAGTCTAAGAACCTTCAGTGCCAAATAATCTTCACAAGTATGATAGACAAACAGACATGGCAAGAAATCAAAATCTATTTGTATTTTCCAATCGACACATAAATCCTTTTCCCCTACGTCTTACCCTAACAATCTTTATTTTCTATAAAACCTTGAGTCGGTCAGTGTAATGACAGCAATGCAGAGTTATTTTAATCAATAAGAATTGGTCAATAAAGTTGTGCAACATACCAAACACCTCCAGTTGCCAGCTAAAACAATAACCATACAGTTACCCCGCTTAGCGCTGATTTGTTATAGGCTCTTTTTCAAATATGATGAAAGATAGTATCATGGACAGTCTCTGAAATAACTGTATACTGTACACTTTGGTAGATGTGATAAGTTTAAGACAGTTGTGGAGACCAATGTTTTGAAAATATTAGTTAATCCTTTTACATGTTTAGTACTAGGACTGATTAAGCATACCTTTTCATATATAGACAAGGACTCGTTACTTATACCATATAAGACTTATGTCTGTCCACACTTAGAGTACTGTGAACAGGCCTGGTCACCATACTTGGAGAGAGATAAAAATCTTTTAGAAAAAGTTCAGAGACGTGCAAGTTAGTAGCAGAATTAAAAAGTATGAGTTATGAGGATAGGCTAAAAGTGTTAGGATTAACACCGTTAGAAAATAGGAGAGATCAGGGAGACTTAATAGAAATGTTCAAGATTATGCATGGTAGTAAACACTGATGTATTTTTTTTTTTTTACTAAAAATGGGTACAAAATAATAGAAGTAGATTAAATATCTGGGACTGAGAGGTCACACATCTATGGTAGTAAATTGAATATCAGAAAATTCTTTTTTAGCAATAGAGTGGTAGGACTTTGGAAAAGATTACCGGAATATGTAGTGCTATTAAATGATTTTTAAAAGAATTATGATGTTTATTACAACACCGCAAAGGTTTGAGGCCCTAGATATTATGTAAATATGATTATGATGAGTACTTGTTTATACAAATTGTATACTTTTTTTTCCACACTAAAATAAAATGTTCTAAAATGTTTCAACCATTCGGTCATTTTCAAAAGGGGTTGCGAATGAAACTGGATAGGGATCTTTCTTGGCGTGTTGATTCTATATTGGAGGTCAAAGTGGTGGTGGGGTAAAATTAGATTGTGTGTGTGTGTGTGTGTGTGTGTGTGTAAATTAAATAAATAAAAAAAAAAAAAAATAATAATACAATAATTTTTCATGTAGCAATATACACCTAGTGATATTTTACCAGCTCCAGAAAGTAACTACCAGATGAGATACACAGCACTAATCCATTACATCTTGTTCGGGCTCAACAATATCATAAATATAAAAGAAATTGTGGGCACAAAGTTAACTGATTGGTGCCCAACATACATCAAACATAGTAGGAAGAGACCAGACACAAGATGGAGAGATGAAATAGTAAAGTGCCGGTAAATCATGGCAGTTTAGCATAATCACGGTCGTCATGGAAGGCCTTTGTCCAGTAGTGGAATTACGATGGCTGATGATGATAATTACCTTGTTTAGCGCTGCATTTTTAGGACCGTATCTAGAGTGCTAACCTAGGTAGTACTGTAATGATCCAGAGGCTCAACAACATCATATATTTGGGTTGCACTAAGTGGGGTATTACTATATATTGATGATTATTGTTTTAGCTAGCAACTGGGGGTGTTCGGTATGTTGCACCTCTGTATTGACCAATTCTTATTGATTAAAACCATGCTGCATTGCATTTGTTACACCGACCCATTCAAGAAAATGAAGATTGTTGGGAAAAGGATTTGTATCAATTGGAAAGTACAAATAGATTTCGATTTGGTTTGTATATCCTACTTGTGAAGATTATCTGACATTGAAGCTTTGGACTAATCTAAGTAGGTTGTGCGAGTGCTGAGATTATATTATCTTTGGAGCTAAAATGTTTTTGGGTCTCTCTGTATAATTGGGCATATTGCCTATTGCAAAGAACATGAATTCTGCGATTTCTGTTCGAATTTTGGAGATGAGAGATTATCATTATTATACACTAATTTATTCGAACTCGTGTCCTCATTTTGGTTGTTATAGTCACAACTAAGATGAGGACACAAGTTTGAACTAGCGTTCCAAGGGAAATTATGAATCACTGCCACCTATATATGCTGTGTTGGGTGTGATCAATTAAAAAGTTGAAAAAAGGGGGTGATCAATGAACAAGTTACTTCTCTCGCCTTTTGTTGGGCTGTGATCACTAAAAAGCGTCTGATTTTTCAAAAAAACAAGCGGGCTCAAAGTAGTGACCAATTTAGCATAAACTTACATTGCATATTGAATCCCTCTCTAAAAACCTATTTAGGGGGGAATTTAAAAAAACAACATTTTTCAAGTTTCTACAATGAACGGTTAGGGCTGGGCACAGTCCGGATACATAGATAGATACATATAAATATCAGAATGGATGAATATCCTAAACCTAACAATAAACCAGTGTTGTGGGTAGCAGTGATTAATAAAGCAGTGTATCCTGCTATAATTCATAATGTCTGTCCGTCTGTTTGTATGTGACGGTTTAACTCCTGAACCACGCAACTTATCCTCATGAAATTGTTTGTGTGTAATAATGAGACCCCCAGGCATGTTTTTAGCAAGTTTTTGAAAATTGTAACAAAAAAAAAAATAGTGTGATGTCTACATTCGAGCTCACTCCGATAAGTGATTTCCATCTATCTATATACATAATACCGAAAGTCTGATTTTATTTATCTGTATGTGACCTCTAAGTAGCTGGAACGGTGCATTGTAGCTAGAGGTATACCCCTAAAAGACAGTTTTGATTATTCAGGCAGCAGGAACTAGCTGAAAATGCCTACCATAGGGCGGGTTTCAGCTAGTTGATTAAATTAATAAATAAGACTTTGCATTGCTGTGCATGGATCACTTATTCTGAAGGTGAAACGATGGCTGTGAAAGTTCCGTGGAAAGAAAAATGGCTAAGGGAAAGAAAGATAGGTAAATTCTGATGAATCAGTGAATTCAACAAGTTTTCAAGTTGGTCTGGCTGGCTGGCTATGTATGTATCATGCGTATAGGCCATACCAATGCATCTAGAGGGCTGAATATTTCAACATTTACTTATTGTTTAGAAAAATAATTAAAAAATTTTTTTTTTTAAATTCCCCTCCTAAATAGGTGTGTGTGTGTGTGTGGTGGGGTTCAATTTACAATGTAAGTTTATACTAAATTGATCCCTAGTTAGTTCCCACTTGTTTATTTTAAAATTCAGACTTATTAGTGATCTAACAAAAGGTGAGAGAAGTAACTTATTCATTGGTCACCCCCAACACGGCATGCTGTCAAAAGATGTTGGTAACACGGCATGCTGCCAAAAGATGTTGGTAACATGAGTTTCTATTGAGTGACCAAGCAGTATTTAAAAAAATCTTTTTATTTTACTTTGAATTTGATAAGAATGTGAAACAAATATTTCTATTCTAATCAGTAATTGAAGGAATGATCTAGACTGGAGAAAATGTCTGAGTAATCCTGAAAATGTCAGTCAGTTTGATATTTAAATGATTTGATCTTAAAATGTATGAATATTTCCAAACTAGACGTTTATGCATTTTTTAATATCTTGATGTATCTTTTGCTTGTGTATCTTTTGATATTCTAAATGTACTAGTTTACCCGTCATAAAATGCTGTCAAAAAATTATATTTTTTCTCATTTCTCGATGGGAAAAATGTATTTATATTCTTGATACATTGGAATCAATATGTAGTTTCTTACTGTCGGTCAGTAACAGAAAAGTAGCTAGAAGATACAAGAAGTAGATAGTTTATGCTATCCCTTTGCCTAGCCTGGAATATCTATCAGGGTAACTGGTGTTTTCTGGGTTAAAATAGCTCTCAAATTATGATGCAAAATTTATTTTTTGTCAAAGTTATCTTCTAAACAAGATTAAATTAAGATTAAGAGAGAAAAGACTCATTTAATTATAAAACACACCAAGTGTATGTCTATTTTTTCGTCTGTAACATTTGTCAAGGGAGATAAATATTAAATGCTAAAAATAGAGTAGTCTCCCTTATTCTCTTTTGAAAATGTGTAAAAAAAATCCGGGTCCACACTGATTGAACATAAACAAGAAAATGCAGAGCAACATAATTTGCAATTGCACAATTATATAAATACTGACGTCATGCATGGGTAGTAACGAGTGAAGAAATAATTGTAGACTTGTAAAAAGTATCTCTTTTTTTTCCTTGAAGCTGGAGTTGATATTTATGGGGAAACTCTTGTTTGATTCATCCAAAATTGGGCAGGTACCAAACCAGAGTAAAATTAACTTTGTAACTCAGTTAACAAAAACCTCACTTTTAAAATTTCTTTTTAAGTTTTTTAATAGCCCTGTTTCTGTTTTTATCTTTTTCTTCTCTATTTTTTTTATATAGATAGACATGATAATTATAATGACATTTTATTAGTTGAGAACCTATATTTGTCCGGTGCCGGTGTGACTGACTGCTAAACGAGCGGCCTAAATCGTAAATGTGAATAAAGAAAAAAGCTCCATGCTGGGATTGAACCCGCATCCACCTTGGGAGCACCATTTGATTTCATACTGTCGACATAGAGAGCCACATTAGATTCGTGCCTAAAATACAGACATGAGAATGAAGAAGCCAGCGAAGTATAGGATTAAAAGACTCCTGCCTGCCACAATAATTTTGTTAGCTCAGTCGGTAGAGCAGAACCTGCGTATACAGTTGCTTCCAAGATGGATGTGGGTTTGATACGCGTACAGAGTTCGTTTCTTTAATCACATTTACGATTTAGGCTGCACGTTTAGCAGTCGCTCACACCGACGCTGGGCAAATATAGGTTCTCAACTAATAAATGTCTTTATAATTATCATAGATAGACATGCACACACACACACACAGTTTGTATGTGTATTAACCAATTCCATACAGTTGACAAATGTGATAAATTCCACTTCCTACCCTTATAAATAATATTTTCAGGATATACTTATTCCCCTCCATCTACAAAGAGGTATATGTATTCACATGTCTGTCTGTTTGTCCACAAGATATCTCTAAAAGTTTCCAATGAATTTTGAGATTTTGTGGAAGGGTGGGCCATAGGCTATGGAAGAGCTGATAGATTTAAGGAGTATCCAAGAATTTGTTTTTGATTGAGATATTTTTTATTATTCTGCAGGCAAAGAGGTTAAAAATTTCAATTTCAAGGGAGGTAACTCAATATTTGTACATTTAAAGTTCTGTATCTTGTTTTCTAATATTTTATTTTCATTCAGTTTTTACTTAGCGTATGGATTTGGCAGAGGTATGTGCTCTCTGAGAGATTTCGAGTTCTATAAGGAATGCACTTGTGATGTCTATTTTTTTTATGATGAGACATTAATGTCCACAAACAAAAAGAAAATTATTTACCCGCATTTATTTAATGATTTTGATTACTGCTTGGACTATTTTCTTTTATTTATAATCAATACATGAGAGGTTTGCATTTGTCATCCATTCAGCAAAGTTCAGAGACAGTTGGACATCTTTTGATTGGAGTTAAAGACTTTCTCAGAAACGATTGCTGATGCTGTTTGGAACTTTGATTATCTTGAAAAAAATCAAAGCAGAAAATGCATCGATTCTTCTATTGACAAGAACATAAGGCTATTTGGAGAAATTGTATTTAAAAACTTAATGTTAGAAACCATCAACGAAAACTGTCAAGAGTTCTCTCTAGTTAAGTGGTTCTGCCTAGTTATATATGTGTGTGTGTGTGTGTGTGTGTATATATATGTGTGTGTGTATATATATGTGTGTGTGTCACGTTTACAGGCTGTACCAATTGAGCTAGAGCAGAAAATTTAAACATGTATAGAAGAAAAAAGTTTTTTTTAAATCCTCTCCACCAAAAGTTTTTAATGGGTGGTTCAATTTAGAATGCAGAGGGATAAATTTAAACATCTATTCCTTTTTTGTGTAGACAAAACTTAAATAGGCTTTTAGTGGGGAGGTCAATTATGTAGCATGCTTACAGGCAGCACCAATGGAGCTTAAAATTTAAACATTTAATCCTGATTTTTTTTTTGTGAAAATTCCCCCTAAAATAGGTTTTTAATTTGTTGTTGCAATGTAAGTTTATACAAAATTGGTCCCTTGTTTGTGTCTGGCAGCATTCTCATGTTTTTTGAAAATTCAGACTTTTTATTTATCACTGCCCGACAAAAGGTGAGAGAAGTAACTTATTCATTGATCACCCCCATTTCCAATTTTTTAATTGATCACCCCCAACATGGCATGCTACCAAAAGACATTGACGTGACGGTTTTTATTGAATGACTAACCAGACCTGTTTTTATTTTTATTAGATGAAGTATTTACCATCATCTTAATCTTTAAGTTGTTTTTATTGCAACTTCAACTCTTTATTTCTAATCCACAAATTGAAGTTGTAATAAAAACAAGCCTGAAAGTCAGACCATAGATGCACTATTTAAACAAAAGTTCAGTGAAAAGTTATAACAAATAAACAGCAATATGAGATATGTTAAAAAAATGTCTTAGCTACTTAAAAAATGAATGCGACCGTACGTCAGTTTGATTTTGAGAATTGATTTAAAATAAAGAAACAAATATTCTTCTATTACATCATTAAAAAGTTATGTTCAATATGTTGATATGTAAACTTGTCAGTCAATCAGTGACAACTATCGCAGCTAGAGAAGTGTAGTGCATCTAACAACTTGAAAATTAAGATGAAGGCAAATAGTAATCGAAATTGATTCAATGGTTCTTAATGGTTTATTGATAAAAGCGACCACTTTAATGATTCCTTTTGTCATTGATTGCATTTTAGTTAACTGACTGTTTGAAACCATCAACCAAAACTGTCACCAAACCTTTCTTCAGTTTTCAAGTTGGTCTGGCTGACTGACTATGTATGTTTCACTTGTACAGGCCATACCAATGGAGGTAGAGGGCTGAAAATTTCAACATATACTTATGTCTGGAAAAAAACTTTTTTTTTTTTTTTTAGTAGGGGTTTGAATTTGCAATGTAAGTTTATGCTAAATCAGCCCCTTAGTTTGTGTCCGGCAACATTCACACTTGTTTTTGGAAAATTCAGACGTTTTTAGTGATCACTGCCCAAACAAAATGAGAGAGAAATAACTTATTCATTGATCACCCTGTATCCCAATTTTTTCAATTGGTCACCCCCAACATGGCATGCTGCCAAAAAGAAGTTGGTCAAGTGACTGTTTATATTGGGTCTTTCTTTCTAAATTTCTAGAAACCTTTTATAATTACCACCTACATTCAGTTTTTCATTAGACACACACACACACACACAAGATTGAAATGACAAGTCAGAAGACCTTGTTGTGTACAAATGAAATTTCTTAGTTTATTTTGTTGTTTCACCAATTCATTCTTCAGAAAAAGTGATGGAGATACAAGAAATTGTCTGTTATATATAGTCCATGTCTGGTTGTGGGCGGGTTTAGTGATTAATAATCAAATAAGTGGATATTAAGTGTTTTAAATAGTAGTGTTTCGGATGATATGTCGTGAAAGCTGAGTGTTTATTTTTCAAGTGTTTAATATGTTTATTGGTGTCCGACTCTTTGGTAATGTAGTAAGTCAAAAAAGCAAATACAAATATTTAAAACATTTTTAAGACGCTACATTAGTCATAAGGTATATGTGAAGTATTAATTTTCATATCTAGATACAGCTCAAATATACTAAATATAGTTAATGGGGGTGTGAGTTTATTAAAAATAAGTTATAGTGTGTGTGTATGTGTTAGCTGAAATAAGGGTTTGATTATTTAGCTGTTTGGGGTGTCAGTAAGGAACTGTATATTTTCTAACACTAAATAAGATATTTTCTATAGTTTTGAGAAGGGTCATTAATATTCAAATGGTTCTTCAGACGATTGAACTCCTTCTTGTTGTTTGTGTTGTAAACATGACGTTTCGGCCGATCCATTCTTCGGCGTTCTTCAAGTATAAAATCCATCACACTCGGATTTTACACCTGAAGAAGGCCGAAGAATGGAACGGCTGAAATATGTTTACATCACAAACAACAAGGAGTTCAATCGTCTGAAGAACCATTTGAACACTAAATAAACAGCATACTTTGTTTCATGCTACAAGGGAATCTACACTGAAAAAAAGACATGGTCAGACCACATTGCATATTTTTCTAAAGAAGATACCTTCTGTTCCTTCAACAATTGGCATCGAATCTTTTAGTACATGTGAGGGAGACGTTGATGTGTTTCATCTGACAGCGAATGTGATTTGTTTATGCCATTATATGAACAGTAATCGACTAAATTCATTTAACTACCTTTTCTTTCATATAATAAAACAATTATGGTAATTAGTGTTTATTTTAACCTCATTACAAGAATGAAAATGTTCATGAACGGGAACTCGAGTCCCTTGAATGCATTTAAAAGTGCAATCAATTTATGATTTTTTGACTTACAATCTCATTTTTGGTGCCTAACCTATTGACAGTCTTGAATTATCTGTATATAAACACATTAAGTGAAACACACAGAAAACCATTGTCTGGTGTATATTGCAGAAATACACCTGTCTTTCTATTCTGATTAATAATTCCAACGATTAGCTCTTAAGTGCCGTCATTTTAGCTTTTCTTTTCTAGCAATTGTTGATTTGACAATACAAAAAGGAAAGAATGAAAGCAAGGTTGTGTGTGCGGCTCGGCTGTTGTGCAAGGTTGTGTGTGCATCTCAGCTGTTGTGCAAGGTTGTGTGTGCGGCTCGGCTGTTGTGCAAGGTTGTGTGTGCATCTCGGCTGTTGTGCAAGGTTGTGTGTGCGGCTCGGCTGTTGTGCACGATGGTGTGTGCGGCTCGGCTGTTGTGCAAGATTTAATTAAGTAAGAATCTATGTTGACATTGATCTCCGGCTTGGCTGTCTTTAGTTTCCTGTTTTCTTCATTGATGAGACACTTGTATTGCTGATTGAGTTTTTCTTTATTGATGAAACACTTGTTCTGCTGATGCTTGTTGACGTTGATTGATTTTTGCCCTATTGATCTTACGTCAGTCGTAAATTGTTTGGAACAATGAATGAAGTATCTGTGGTTGGTGACTCACAGGTTAATTAATAGATTTGAGACCACTAGGTATGTTGTTCAATCTCCTGTAACCAGTGGTGTAGTGCTGTGGGAACAGTGTTCCCTTTGTTTGGGAGGGGGAACAGCGTTTCCTCACTATCCAGCTGTAGAGGCTTCCTTCACTCTCCGGATTGCTATGCTCACTAGAGCAGGCAGCCCTGCATTCCTTCACTTCCCTTTTTTTTTTGTAAATGGATCAATTACAGACAAGAAATGTATTACTGTTGGGCTGGGGAAACTCATTGAGAGTAAAACAATAGTGAACTATAATTAATATTCAAATGGTTCATCGGACGATTTTAAACACAACGTTTCAGCCGATCCATTCTTTGGCATTCTTCAGGTGTAAAATCTGAGTGTGATGGAGGTAAACAGACAAGACAAAGAAACACCCAAGCCCTGCGTCATAAGGGTTACCCCTTTTGACAATAAAAACTTCTGATTTTACACCTGAAGAATGGATCGGCCGAAACATCCTGTTTACAACACAAACAACAAGTTCAATCGTCCGAAGAACCATTTGAACACTAAATAAACAGCATACTTTAATAGTACTTCTGTTCCTTCAACAATTGGCATCGAATCTTTTAGTACATGTGAGGGAAACATTGATGTGTTTCATCTGACAGCAAATGTGATTTGTTTATGCCATTATATGAACAGTAATCAACTAATTTCATTTAACTACCTATGATTTTCTTTCATATAATAAAACAATTGTGAACTGTTTTCTATAATTAATATTCAATGTGTTTATTTTAACCTCATTTCAAGAACGAAAATGTTCATGAATAGGAACTCAAGTCCCTAGAATGCATTTAAAAGTGCAATCGATTTATGATTTTTTGACTTACAATCTCATTTTCGGTGCTAACCATTTGAATATTGAACTGGTATTTTAGTTTGTTTATAGTACTTGGCAGGAAAGTATCAACTTTATTTATTTATTTTTTTCCGAAAATAAATATTGGTCTGGTTCATTCATGTAGATAAGTAGCTGAATTTAGTTTTTGTTTTAAGCTATAAGATATGTGAAGTCTACATTCTGGTTTAGTGTTAGAATGTGATCAAATTTGTTTAATTTCTATAAGCAAAAACACTTTGAATCTGAGAATAAACACGTGGTGGGATTTATCTGAGAACTTTGAGCAATAGACAAGCTACTGTGTGTATGTGACAATAGATAAAGCTTATTAAATAATTAGTTCTCCCATGCTGCCGGCGGTGTTGAAATAATTTGGCAGTTGCATTGTACTAAAAAAATAAATATCAAAACCATTATGTTGCTCTACATTTTCTTGTTCATGTTCAACCAGAATGAAACCAGATGTTTTACACATTTGCAAAAAAAATAGAAATGGTCAACTACTTTATAATTAGTGTTTAATCTCCCTTGACAAAAAATATAGACCTACAAGTAGCAAGTCCTTCATAAGTAGATTGAAAAGACTTTCTGTAGTAATAATTCCCCTGTTTATACATTGACTGGCAACATTGAGATCTGTTGTTCAATAGGTAAGTTATTGCATTTAAGGTCATGAAATCAAATGATGGATAATTTATATCCAATCGACAGAATATGATAATTATAATGACACTTATTAGTGAGAGCGCTCACACCGACGCCAGGCAAATATAGGCTCTCACTAATAAGTGTCATTATAATTATCATTTAAGGTCATCAGTTGTGGATAACATGTTCTTTATGATACCTTAGGTAGAGAGCAGAGATTGTATAAAAATCGGTGTGATTTGAAAACAGGACTAAAAGCCAGATATCATCATAATCAGCAGCAGCCATTATAAATCCAATGCCAGACAAAGGCCTTTCCAAGCTCCTTCCATGCTGACCGTGACTGTGTTAATCTCTGCCATGTCTTACCGGGGAAACCTTTCTATCTCCTCTCTCTATCTTATGTCTGGTCTTCTGCGTTTGCTATCTCTAGAACACCAATCTGGTAACCTTTTGCACCATCTGTTAAAGCTAGATATATATAGTTGTCAATAATTCCTGATAAGCAACCTGGAATCCCAGTAAGTTGCTAATTAGATGCAGGGTTGGATTAAGACCACAATGAGCCCTACGCCATCCATAATTTGGGGCCCACAATACTAAAATTATGAGATCTGAACTGTAAGTTGAGCAATAAATTATAGAGATAGTAATAAGTTATTTACAAATGTTAAAATAAGGCATTGCATAGTATAAACTAAAGGGATATTTTACCTATAAAATAATATATTCTATTCATGTGCTAAATGTATTATTCGCTACCACTGATATCAGGCTGATATGGGATCCCAATGAATTATTAATTATCATGTTCTGTTGGATGTAAAATTTATTCATCCCTTGATTTCATAAATTTATTTTATTTATGATTGATATTTTTTGCCAAGGGAATAATGATAAAGTTCTATATTGCCATTCATGTTGTTGGGCCCTATGCTGTGGCATAGTTTGCTTATAGGCTAATCCGGCCCTGATTAGATGAAATTGCTGGCCCATGCTAAGCTATGATATCCCGGGAACTATAACTGGGGCCACTTGTAAATTCTTGGCTTCTAACAAGGTTACTTAGTCTTTTGTTATTTATACTTTAATATTATCAGATAAAGAAGTAGGCTAATTACCAGATCTACCAATGTCTCTCTGCTCTCTCTGTCTGTCTCTCTCTGTGTGTGCGTCTCTGTCTCTGTCTCTCTCTCTGTCTGTGTGTCTCTGTATGTGCGTCTCTCTCTCTCTCTGTCTCTGTCTCTCTGTCTGTCTGTGTCTCTCTCTCTGTCTCTGTCTGTCTTTCTGTCTGTGTGTCTCTCTGTGTGTGCGTCTCTCTCTCTGTCTCTCTCTGTGTGTCTGTGTCTCTCTCTCTCTCTCTGTGTCTCTCTCTCTCTCTGTGTCTCTCTCTCTGTTTCCCTGTGTGTGTGTCTCTCTCTCTGTGTCTCATATCCTTTCAGGATGTGTGTGATCATGGCTCTCAGCAGTTCTTGCTCCTTTACAACCTCTAGTACTTGTTCTAATATCTGTAAACTGTTCAATGCCATGATTGTCCATGGGAGTGATAATAGAGTGGTTTCCTGTTGGCTTCTCTACAGTATTTTCTTTCTATTGAGACACCCTCCCTAGTTAGCTTTTGACTCTTGGAGTTCTTCCCCCCTATGATTGGTCTTTATTTTTATTCCTACTGGGAATGTGCACAATCAGTTGGAGAGAATAGAAAGATTGGTAAAACAATCTGAACAAAGATCTCCAGCTGTGTACACTAATCCAGATAATTTCACCAAAACAAGAAAGAAACAATTTAGCTGATTTTTGGCAGAATCAGGACTGTAACCCCAATTATCTGGTCACTGGCGGCATCCTGCAGGGACCATCTGGCTGTTCTGAAAGAGGTAACCAGCACTTGCGTATAAACACTGACCCTGGCAGCAAGGCTATTTATATCAGATAATCTAATTGGTTGGCAAATTAGTTATAAACCATTGTAATTCTCATCCATCTTTAAAGGTGAAAGTAAGGATGGAGAGATTGGAATGGATCCTGTGGAGCAAGTAACAGGCTTGGTGTATGATAAATCCTATTGGTAACAGTTGTTATATAAATATTTAGTTACTTAACTGACTTGAGCTTAAATATAGCTTGGTTTGGGATTTCGTTTGTTTCTCTTATTCTATATCTGTTCCAGCAAGTTTCCTGTAGTGTTGAACTGAAATTAGGAGAAAATAATATTGAATCATTTTTCATATAAAAATATCAATATATTGTAATGTTGAGCCAATGTCAACAAAGGTGTGTGCATTTGTGTGCATAGACACACATATATATAAAATAGTGAATGACCCCACTGTTATAAAATAGTTATTAAGAACTTTATCATTTAATCTCCTCTTCCTGCACAATATTCCATAAAGAACTGTCCAACATCAAACACTAATAAATAATGGTTTCACTACCTATATCGTTGACAACCAAATAAAATTAGCCCATAAAAGAACTCCATAACAATACCATAAACAATAAAAACATAAACGTATTCTATTGCAACCAAATACACCCGAATTACAAACGTGATGAGTCCGCATTGAGACATAGAATATGCTAATACATCTCTCCCGTTGAACCTGACAAACGTATGAAATTAATTATTTACTATAAAAAAACTGAACTTCCAACCTCGTTAAAAACACCAATAAATAAAACTAATTTACCTGCCCTTTTGGAGACTGTCTCCTATCAAAAGCAACCATTGAATTCATATATAGGATTAACAATCACTTTTCATGACACCTTAATTGCCACCTCTCTGATCAGAGTGCAATAAGAAACCACCTAAATAAACAAGTATCATTTGAAACTCTAATATGTCAAATTCCTGTTAATACCCGCATGTTGTTATACAAAATCAACTGTAAAAAAGGCTTGTGGTCTGGGCAGCACTCTTTATAAAAATAAAGAACCCGAAACTTAATAAAGTCTCCTTTTGGCATGGGCAGGGAGTTTTGAATGTATTCAACAATTAAGACACCCTCCCAACAAAGAATTTCCTTTGCCATAACGGTACTAATCGAATTTAACGTTAAATCCCTGCCTCCCATGACAGTTCATCTGTTAGCTCAGTGGTAGAGCAGAACCTGCGTATAAGGTTGCTTCCAAAGTGAACGCAGGTTCGATCTCCACACAGCGCTTCTTTATTTACATTTATGATTTAGGCCACTCGTTTGGCAATCGTTCACACCGATGCCGAGCAAATATAGGTTCCCAACTAATTAAAGTGCCTTTATAATTCTGTCGGATATAAGATTATCCATTATTTGATTTTCTATATGTTTTCAACTGAAGAAGGCTCAGGTGCCTCAGAAAAATATACACACATTTTGTTTGCTTATAGCTGCTCTCGTTCTAAGCTGAACTTATTCTTAGCTGAAAGTTAAATAAACTCTTCCAGAAGAAAGAGTAAATGTTTATTCTATTTAGTTGTTTGCATGGAAGAGTTTAACTTTCAGGTAAGAACCAGAGCAGCTATTAGCAAACAAAATGTGTGTACATTTTTCTGAGACACCCTGAATATGTATGTGTATATATACAGTATCTTGGAAACGCCTGGTAATTATTTTTTCTTTTTCTTTAATTGAATTTTTATAAAAGTCCCCCCCCCCCCCCCACATCCTCTTCATTGAAAAGTTCCACAGCAGTTCAGGTAACATCTAGTAATATTACATACAGAAAGGGAAGTTCCAAACAATTATCTAATGCTCAAAGACATGCAATTATTGAATTGAAACCTGCAGGCAAAAATCATAACAAAATATGTAAGCAATTGAAGATATCAAAATCTGCTGTTTCAAAGATCTGTAGTCAATAGGCAGCCAATTTAAATTATGCAAACGGATACCTTCAGGGCGATCTGCAAAGGTAAAACGGAGCATACCAACGAATAGAATTATCTATCAAGCCATACCTCACAGCAAATCAACTCAAGGGTCAGCTTTCTCCATTGCGAACAGTTTCATCTGACAGTTAATCATATTCTGAAAAAGGATCTTGGCCTGAAGGCTTGTAGAATTTTGAAGAAACCGTTGATGAGAAAGAACCATTTGTTGAAGCACAAGAAATTCTGTAACAGAATGAAGGATTGGACAGTGGCTGATTGGTCAAAGATAATGTGGTCTGATGAATCCAATTTTGATGTTTTTGAACAATCTAGTATGCCTGTACAAAGCCCACGGGGATCAGGCCCAACCAGTCAACAGTTCACACAACCAACAATTAAAACTCCTTCTCATGTCATGATCTGGGGGTATTTCTCTGGTGGTGTTCGAAGAGGATTGTATTTTCTGCCACCAAAAGTGACTATGAATTCAGAGAGGTACTTGGCTGTCTTGAAGTCACATCTACTACCATTCATGCTGATAAGAAACAGCACCATGATGGTGTTCTGTGCTATACCGCTAAACATGTAAAAAGAAAATAGATTCAGGATCATGATATTGAGCTCTTCGAAAGGCTGCCCAACTGGCTGATCCTCAATCCGATAAAGATAGTGGAATATTAAGAAAAGAAAGATTGCACCAATGAAAATCACCACTGTAGATCACCTGAAAGAAATAATAAAGACAATTTGAATACAAGGAATCAATGCTGATCTGTGCAACAGCCTTGCAGCATCAATACCTTCCAGAGTCAAGGCAGTGATCAAAAACAAATACTTTCCTTGTAAATACTAACTTTTCAACTTAGGTTAATACATATTTCTTATCTAGTGTTTTCACACAAAAGAATGCAATATTTTTAAATTGGAAATATTTTCATGATATTTGGGTGGGGTTTCTAAACTTTTGCCAGACATTTCTTATATATGATTTGTATTTGTTATAAGCCAACTACTAATATATATATATATATATTATTCATTTCCAATTATGCGTCAGTTTTTCTGCATAATCTTTTAAGTTAGACCTCTGTTTCCAACCGGAGGAGGCTCAATACTTTAGTAGAGCGAATATTGTAGACGAATATTTATTGGTTCATTACAACCTGTACAGTTGGTTTCATGAGACTTTGATCATCAGATCTGAAGATCGAAGTCTCGTGAAACCAACTGTACAGGTTGTAATGAACCAATAAATATTCGTCTACTATATATATATATTTAACAATTCAATTTGTACCCCCCATTCATATCTCCAGGTACTATTTAACATGTGTTTTTCATTCAAACGAGAAGGTTCTGCAATATGTCTTCTATTTCTGTAAGGTTCTGCACATCATTGGACTTTCATGCTCTCCTTAAAACATATGCTCTTGTCTGTTTATTTACATAGATTATCCTGAGAGTTTGCTGGTAAACATGTTCTGCTCTTTACACCCTTTGAAACAGGCTAACCCTAACCCACTAATCTCCAAATGATGTAACTCTGGAGAGATTTCTTTTCTCTGAACGTTTTGTATATGACTTTTTGATTTTATCACCCATTCTTTTGAATTTATGTTGACTATTATGTTGGATTACTTGCATGTCTTCTGAGATTTCTTCTGGCAGAATTCCAGATATAAATTCTGAATTAGTAGTGTTTGGATTATGAGATTGGACCGCCTGTTGTTGTAATGCCAAAATGCTTAGCGCCATGTAGCTTACTGCTTGAAGCAGTCTGTTGATATTGATGATGTCCTCATAGAGTGGGGGGAAACCTGTACAAGAGATATTTCAGTGGAAGGACTGCACAGCAGCACTATCTTGACTCGCACAGTCAGATTCTGATGACACGGGAAAACCTGAGACGACCAGGTGTTGTGCAAAGTTGCAGGAGAGAAGTGCCAGGTTTCTTGCAGTAATTTAGTGCAAATATCTACGTAAATATCAGTTACTTACTGATAGGTTCATGAATTTTATAGGCATGGTTCAGTGATTATGATATTGAACTAGAGGTTACAAAAACTTTGGCTGGATATAAAAATTGAATCAAAGTTATATATGGCTTTATCATCGTGTATTAGGTTCTGTAAATGGAAATGACAAAAGTTTTTTCAATTCTGCATGAAGATGGATTGCCTTTTCTGTTGCTATTAGAAATAAGAGAACTCCCAGTTATGCAAGCACATATCTATATAATAAATTAGTAAAGTATATATGTATGTGTTCTTTGAAGTTGAGCATGCATCATAGAGGAAAAACAAAGGCATAGTCAAAATCAGCAGATCTCAATTTACCTACAGCACACATTTGTAGGTAAAATTTTGCAAAAGAAATCAATTTGTCTGGGCGGTCTGCATTTGTACTCACTTAAAAAGACTATCTAAAAATGTCTTTCTTTTTTTTTTCATAATAGTTAGACTAATGGAACCATATTTTGTGTATGTGTC